>PVJX010000644.1:0-101390 GCA_004027295.1 Dolichotis patagonum | reverse complement strand
TCCCTGGCCTGCTTCCCTTGTGGAGTTCGTTTCTACCCTGTGGTGGCTGACACTGCCCCAAAGAGCTATGATGAATGCTAGCTGTATTAATATCTTCCGAGTTCCTACCCTAGTAACTCTTTCTGTGTCCCATAGCCTCTCCTTACTTCACTGTGCACCTACCAAACCTACCTTCGGAGGTGTACAAAGTAAGAAGCATACAGGAAATGGAAGAGAGAGATGAGAATGCAAATGTAGTCTGACCTAGCTCCCTGTCAGTGAGACAGCGAAGAGACACTCTCTCCTGCCTTCTGCCTGACCTCTCTCCTCATGCAGAGCCAGTCTGCGGGGCTTCCACCCCCGCGCCCACTTCACAATTTTAGTCCACACTGGGTTCTTTCTCCAACAGCTATCAAACTTGGAGATTTCTTCCAGGTATCATTTCTGGAGCCAGAAATGTTTTGCAACAAATTGGAAAGGGGGGTGAGCAGCAAGAATTGAATTCAGTACTAAAACACATTCATCTTTTGGAATCTTTGACTTTATTTTTAAATAGGCTCTTGCTGCCACCTGGCAGCTTCTGGTACCATGAAAGTTGGCAGTTTTGGTAGAATTTTAAACTAGGCAGCAAATGAAGGAAACAAAAAATCTCTGGGACTTAGAGACTTGCCCTCCCTCAGGATAACTTTACTTCATGAATATTTACACTATAGATCCAGCTAATTCCTTTATACTGAAGAGGTAGGTTATTTGGATGCTATTTTTAGTTCAAGGCCAATCAACAGGGACACTTCCTACTGCAGATGTTCCTGCTCCACCTGTGGCCTCCCAGGATGGGAGGGGACAATCTCATTGGTGTCCCTGCATTTCACAGCTTGTTTCTTCCATGAAAAAGAATGCATAGAAGTATAAAATAATTTTGCGAGAGCAAAAAAAAATATGTATATAAAACAAACACTTCTTTGTGTATTGCATACTGGATGCTAAGCTATCAGGAGGTGAGATCTTTTCTTGGCAGCACTGGGGGCTTTTGCAGTACCACAAACACAATGATGTGTATCAGAGGCCATAGGTAAGAATGTCACCAAATATGTCTTAATGTTTCCAGAAAGTTCCAAGGAAATGTTTATCTTGGGGCACACTTGATAAAAGTATTTCCCCTACAGGGGCTTTCAATACTGCAAAAATTCAACATAAAAGTAAAGCACTCTTGCTGCTGTTGTAGGCAAGAGGTGCCTGTGAAGAGGCAGAGTGGCTTTCTGACCAGGCACATGTGTCATGACAGTCCTCCTTCACGAATGACAGGTCAAGGGAGGCCTGGGACCTCAGGATCTCTGGTACTGCAGGACAGAAGCAGGGGCCTAAAGGAATTAAAAAAGGGTTTGCTTTTTTTAAATGTTTGTTTGTTTTTAAGCAAGTTTCATTTTCTAATTATTGGTCACCTGGCACATTCTTCTGTTTTGTTTTGTTTTGTTTTGTTTTGTTTTGTTTTTCTCTTCTCTCCCCTGACTCAAAGCACAGTCTTTGGAGGCATTTCTTTCTGAAGATTTCCTCACTTTTATTTAACCTTCCTTTCTTTTATTCGAGAGACCTTTGGCTAGAACACATCAGGATAGCTGTTAGAAATGCAGCTTTTGATGTGTCTTCAAATCCTGGCTTTGCTGTTGCTAAGCCCTGGATTTATGTACCTGTTACTCGGTCTTTCCCTCCTTCCCTGTCGTATGGGAGTGATGGCAGTAATACCACATATGCCACTGGATTTTACACTAGTTCAATGAGAAAACACTGAGAATGAGGCTTTTCAGCAAATGTCTGCAAAGGTTATTAATGTAGTGCTGGCAAAAGGAAACTTGGGACTGGGCCATTCGAGACAAGTTAGCCTCACACATGCACCAAATTCTCTCCCTCAAATATCTTCTTATTTCAGAAGAAGGCTTCTCTTGGGACATGATTATATGGTTTTGTACCTTCATTTTTCTGGATATATATATATATATATATATATATATATATATGCCAGTCAGTAGGCCCACTATGTACAGTAACATCAACGGTAGAATAGAAAAATTAATTACTTCAGAAGGAAAAAGAAATTTTTGTAGACAACCTCATGCAGAGTGACTGCATGGTCAGTTCATTAGTTAGGTGCCCTACTATTTAATTGTCTTAACTGTTCATTGTCTTTGTCTTTAGGACAAAAAGCCCAGATGGTTTTGACTGTGGCAGTACTGAGAAAAAAACTCTTAAAATCCCTCTCTGTGAATGAAGAAATATGTATTTGGAGTATCTCGGGAGATCTTTGTAAGAAATGACATGTTATTGCCAACTCTTCTGCTAGGGAAGTGTTTTTGCCACTACCTTAAAAGATTCAGATTAATAAATTCTAAAGAGCAAAGATATTTGAGTGGTGCATTTCTTCAGATTAACATCTACTTTGTGTTTATCATGTGACACAGATTTTAGAAAAACTTTTTCTTGGCTAACTGCTGTTAGCTAAAAATCTGCAAGAAAAATCTGAGCCTAAATTGGTTTGGATTTGATTTATTTGATTACATTCTTGTGGCAAGACTGAAGACCTAAAGCTTGAATAAAAGGTGCTACCACTCTCACAATTTCAAAAATGCTCACAAATCTCACAATATAAATAAAATGTTAAAAGATGTTCCAATGATCTGAAATTATAAATGAGTCATGAAGCATAAGAGAAAAAATTCATACGTAGATTCAGACTTTAAATTCATAAGGATATATCAGAATTGAGTAGAACAATCTTAAAAAGACTTCACAAAACTTGCACTCCTGTGTTCTTTGTTTTTGGTGTTGGAAAATAAATATGTATATGTGGGTTTTTTCTTTTTTTATATCTCTGTAAATTGTCATTAACTGCCTACTGATACATTTTTGAATGTTATATTAATGACAA
The DNA here is from genome assembly GCA_004027295.1 of Dolichotis patagonum. Taxonomy (NCBI): domain Eukaryota; kingdom Metazoa; phylum Chordata; class Mammalia; order Rodentia; family Caviidae; genus Dolichotis; species Dolichotis patagonum. The sequence goes on along the minus strand of PVJX010000644.1, from coordinate 98,488 downwards.
AAGCAAACTATTTTCACTAGTAAGGAATATTTCTTTTTTTTTTTACTAATACAAATACCACACAACTTTTATAACTTTCACAATTTTCATAAGTTATAGAAATTATAGTGCAATAGTAAAAATTGTATTTATTAACATGTACCTATTAGACTGAAGTCTATATATACAATTTGATTCTTTTGGAATAACTTTGTTGATTCTTTGTAATTTATTGATCAGGTTATTATTAACTATAGTTCAGTGAACAAATTGCAGCCTTGAAAAAAGTGTCCTGTTTGGGAGTCAGAAGTTTGAGGCATGTCCTCTGCCTGCCAAGGGACAAGACAGTCAGTGACTGTCACACAGATGAGTGTACTGATGGCCTACAGGCCCCACTTAGAGTAACTCTGGTTCTCATGTACTCATCTCCTTAGGTTCTTCTTGAAATCACCTGCTTTCCATGGAGTATGATTGCTTTTAATTATGGTTCTGTGGATTCAAAATAAAAAAAAAAAAAAAGCTGTAACAATACACTGTGTCCTACCTTGTGTCTCTAAAGCAATTAATGTATGAGAGCCCAGATAAAATAGTTTGGCATACCAGGTGGACATAAGCACAAAACATGTCCTGGCCTCTTTTCCTTAGAAGTCTTTTATCAACTGTGGCAATTCTCTGGCCATCATTTAGTGAAGGGTACAGGATGAATGTTCATCATTTTTAATGCTTAGGATATTACTGACACATGTTAGCCACAAAGATACTTCCTACAAATTGCTAAGTGTCTCCATTCGCTAGAATCCCTTCCTGTAGACTTTCAGTTTTCTTCAGTCCTTCCCAGTCTATTTGTTGACCTTTGAAGTTTAAATGAGCACACCCTGGAGAAACTAACCATTGTCTACACTACAGTTACTGCAGGTGCTGGGGGAAGTACACTGGAAGCACAGACTCGCGGGCAGAGGGAGCTCGTCATGTGGAGTTGTGGGTAGAAGAACCAGGCATGAAACTTAACACACATTTTTGAATCTTTATATTCATGTTACACAACTCAAAGCTGTATTTCTACATAAGAGGAAGCAGGAAGTGACCACAGAGAAATGGGATCTGCTCTTGTGAAAGAATCATCTTTCAAATACTGTGTCCTAGAGCTAATCTTTCCTCCTCCTAAGGACTCAAGGAATGAGAAATCTGCATTCTGCATTAACATTGGAGACAGGGTTCAGTCCGTCCATCTGGGGTGGAGCCAGGAGAATAAACAAATAATAGTACAGTGCCTAGTTCTGTGATGCGCCTCAGAGTAGGGGTGTCTTACAGTGATACGTTTCCACTCTTTTTCGAGCAAACTGCACAGATGTAGATCACTAATACGAAAGTTTGTGAAACTTCATTTGTGCAGATTCCATGCAGTGCTTTTTGATACTTTTCTGTCCTTCTTCTGGCTGCTCTGCTGTAGTATAATTTGTGCTATACTACCTTTAAAATAATGTGTGATGTCAAATCATTGACTTGATTGTTTCACCGATTAATGACTCAGGCTTGCAATTTGAAAAACTTGTCACTTCTTCATATAACTGAAAATAAGGGTCTATCAAATTGTTTTTACAGAAATCTGAGCACAATAATATATTTAAAATGCTTAGGATAGCTCATACACACTATATAAATTAATTTATTAATGAGCTGTCTATATAAATTATTGATATAAAGGGCTCTAATACTATAGTAAATTATTTGGAGACAGATCTAAAATAAGAATAATAATAGCAAGTCATATGATAAGTAAAACACTTGTTTTTGGCAAGCATGTATGGGAATTTTGCCCATGGATGATTGATTTATGCTTCTTTTTTTATGTCAATGGATAATACTGAGAATTTTCAGTGTTATTTTTACGTGCTTTGCTTTCCCTCTTCCTACTGAGCTGACCTCTGTCCTTCCTTTTTTCTGTTCTCTGTGAGGTTGATTTTCCTGCTCAGTTCCTCTTAAGCTGGGGCACATGACATTAATGGTGGTGGAGCAGACGGTTTATTACTTTGTAAAAGTGTATGCTTTCTCCTTTTTGCTGCAAGTTTTTATCCCTAGAATGATTATATCTTTCTTGTACTTGGACCAATGGAAAGTATTAATAGATGTCTTGATATTAAATATTTGTGTACTTTCTAATTAAATAAAATGGCTTCTGCTAATTTAGTCTTTAAAGATACTACTAAATTTATTATGCCATTATTTTACTTGGAATTTTTGAAATCACAGTTGTCTGTAAAGTCAGTATATAATTATACTTCATGTACGCTTCCTGTAATTTTTGTATCACTAAACACATATGAATGGAGGGTCTAGCATTAGGAAATTCATTGTCCAACCATACATACAAGGCAATACTCCTGAAGAAATGTCACCTAAATTGACTTCTGTTTCAGTTAGGCTAGGGTGATGTCACACAGAGATCTGACTTTGTTAACTGATTTAAGTGTAACATTGAAATTTCTTTCTTTCACCTACCAGAAAGAAGAAATTTCTTTCTTCATCAGCAGAATGAAGAGTAGAGGCCTAGTGAGGTAGTCATAGTAACCTCAGTATGGAGCTTCCAAGTGTAGCACTAGTGGTGTAGCCATAGTAACCTTAACAGGTGGCTTCCAAGGTTAGCACTGGTACGGTAGTCATAGTAATCTCAATGTGTAGCTTCCAAGTGTAGCACCACTCATCATCCTTTCTTAGCCGAGAGGATGTATTCAGAGCCCAGGATGGGAATCTTTATGAAGTGATCCTTTAAATTGCATAAAAGGCATCTGCTCATATCCTGTGGTCATAGTTATTCTCAAGAGAAACTGGGACATATACTCTGTGGACAGCTATGTATATAATCTCCTAAACTGTAGGTACTTCAAGAAAAAAACATGGAATCATGGATAAAGAAGGACAGTCAGTATTTTCTCCCAAACATCTAAGCCCAACAAGGATTCAGTCAGGTAACATGTTAAAGTAGCAAACCTGTTCAGAACAATTTTCAATCTAGAGAGAATTCTGGGAACAAACAGGTAAATTAATAAAGCAGTGTTAAAAATGCAGCAAGAGTGCACATAAAGAAGGAACACGTGTGAGGCCATGGAACTCAACTATGTAAGGCAAAAGAAGTGGTGCTTTTCTGTCTAGATGAGATGTGAAGAGTGAACTCAACCTCCAGATAATTTTTGGTGAGCAAAGGAAATAAAAGTCAAAGTCTGGGACATAAGAATGGCATGGAGTATTTAAGAATTTCTCTTTGGCAGGTAGGTACTTTGAAGGGCAAGATATGACAAAAACTATATTTTTGAGTCACTCTAAGGGCGATCATGCCTTCCTTAATGTTGAGAAGATGAGATTTCGTTCTCAAGGTAAGAAGAATCTTTCAGATGCTTGGGTAAGGAGAAGGATGTATACTACTCATTGTTTCAAACCCAGCCTGAGTCATTGCTGCTACTTTATTCCTGGAGCCAAAGGAGGAAGGTGTGAAATATTAAAACTTCTTCCCAGGTCTTTAGAATAAAATTAATATAAAAATTTATAATACAATTTACTAGGGTTTTCACACAGACTTTATTTATTTATTGATTTATTGATTTAGGCTTTTTGCGACAAGGCCTTGCTATGCAGTTCAGGTTGGCCTTGAGCTTACTTTGTAGCCCAGGTTGGTCTCACACTCACAATGATCCTCATGCCTCAGCCTCGCATGTGTTGGGATTACAGGTATGCACCACCACACCGGATTCAGACAGAGTGTTCAGTCGCAAAATTCTTTGTTTAGACCATGATGATTGAGTTTCTACTGTACTTGAAACTCATCAACTAAGTAGGTAATGCCCATGACCTGAGAAACAGGTAAATAAAAATCATTCTACAATAACCAAAAAATAGTTTCTCAACATTATATAATGATCTACAGAATGAGAGTCAGAAGTCAGAATTAAACAGAAGTATAGCCTAACTTAAACAAACCATGGAAGCCATAAATCTGAAAGTGGTACATGGTGGTAACATCTAGGGATCAGACAAAGAAGGTGTCCTGTGTTCCTAAGACATGACACATACCTTGGTGCTGTCTATTGTGTTCATTATGGCATGGATGTCCCACCACGAAAAGTATTGATCCCTCCTGTCTTTGATCCACCTCATTGCAAAAATAGTAGTAGTAGTAGAAATAATAATAATATGGATTTAAAACTTCTGATCAAATGTCTAGAGCAAGAGAAGCCTCATTTACAAAACTAGAGAAATAGCTGAAGTGCTGCCCCATTAATTTAATGTGAGGAACAGAATGGTTATATCTAGTTAAAATGTTCTTGAGAACATAAGCAGCTTATGTTGCTTTGTGCTCAAGCTGTAAAGGAAGACTAATCAGAGCCAAACTTCTCCTATCAGTTTACTGTGATAAATCACTGTAAACCGTACTGGAAATAATCATGTCAGCATGATTACCAGCATCTTTGCCCACTGATTGGGTGCTGGGGGAATAAGGTGGTTGCTTGGTGAGTGTGGAATCCAGAGTGTTAGGTAAGTAAATATAAGGACACCCCGCTGAGCGAGTGTGATGTCCCTGCTTGTTTCAGCTGCCAGTGGTGATTTTTTTAATATTAAATTTAGTTTAACTTTCAGAAACCTATATTCATAAAAGTATGTCTCATTTCCAAGTTTTTGTGGCACAGTATCCTCTAGTGCTTATAAATACTCAAAAGAGAATTGGGGTTAAGAAAAATATACTGTTTGAGCAGCAGCAAGAAATGACTTTTTTGTTTCCCAGAATAATCTTTCTTACTAGCTTTTATTTTTATTTGTACTCACTAGAAGGTATGAAATGAAATTTCTCAGGGCTGAATCCACTTTGCTTTGTTTTCCTTGCAGTTCATTTTATCACTGAGTCTGTCACATGAAAATCACTTAATGTGGATTAGTGGTTGGTTGCCATTCTGACAGTTAGAAGAAAGGACAGAATGGGAATAAATAACTTTTGATAAAAATAACTAAAAATGCTGGATGAAATACAAAAGCATTTTGAGCATATTGCAAGAAAATTTTAAGAAAACTGAAATGCTGAAATTGAAGTGAAAATGATAGCTTGAATGATAGAAACTGAAACTGCATTTCCCTCTTAAGGTTTCTGGCAAAACCTGAGTTAGCTTCTGTTGAAGAATGACTAGAAGAAGAAAGGAAGTGAAGTTTAAGTTGTGCTTAGTATAGAGTGGTGACTAGGAGACTCCTCTCAGAGGCTGAGTACTAACAGGCAACAGTGAATCATAAGTAATCCCAAACAAAGACTGGAAGAATCTTGTCTTTGTCAACTTGGATCTAAGTGTAAGGAAAAAAATAGGTTACTCTGAACATTTGAATTGCTCTCCCCCATAGATTTGCACACAGAATTCATACTAATTCTATGAGAAGTCTCCAAAACACATGCAGAAGTGTGTACTACTAATCTCCTAGACATTTCTCAAGCAAAACAAGTTAACAATTGAGATTAATATTTTCAGACATTCAGTCAAATATAACAAAGCATGCAGAGGAATTTTGCAAAAGTAAAAAGTACAACAAAAAAGTAATCCCCCAAAATATAGACACTAGAGTTATCTGATTAGGACAGTAAAGTACTCTAGGTCAATGTAATTATGTCTTCTGTTATTAATGAAATATTGTAATAAGTAAACCAGATGGAGAATTGTAGCATAGGTAGAAAGCCATAATAAAGAATAAAATAGTGACTGGAAGTGTATCTAACATGTACAAGATCATAGGTTTGCTCACTAGGCCAGAAAATAAAAGTAAATAGAAATTATAGAATTAAAATTTACAATAAGTCAAATGATTTAAATAAATTGTGTTAACAGCAGATTAGACAATGATAAATACATAATTGGTAAACTCAAAGTTTTATATTAATATTCAAAATGAAATATGGAGAATAAATTATTAAAGGCAGAAAAAATCATAAGAGATAGGGTATGATTTAAGCATGTTGCATATAAGTACCTGAAGTCCCTAAAAAGAAAATAGAAATAAAAAGTCAAAGTCATTATTACAATTGCTGAGTAGTACAAAAAAGAAAAGAAAAAAAAAAAGACCCTGCATGTAAAACCTCTAAGACCAAAGGTGAAGAAAAAATTAAGGGTATTCTGACATAAAAAACATGTTACCTTTTAAGAGATTAAAATGATACAAAGTTTTCACTTTTCATTAGAAAAAAATGAAAGCTAGTAGAGTGAACCAAAGGAAGTGAGGGAAAGAATATAATTATTGTATACTTTTGTGCTAGCAAAATGTTATTTAGAAGTAAAACTGAAATAAAGATATTTTTGTATAAATAGACCTTTAGAGTTTTCCATTGTCTGAGCCACACTGAAAGAAATGCTAAAGTGTATTTCATGCTGAAGGAAAATGATCTTGGATACAAGCAGAGAGATAAGGAAGAAAATGCAGAGCAAAGAGCAGCTGTGTGCATAGACATGAATGGGGGATATGGAAAACTAATAATTATTTTAAAGTCAAATATATAAAGAAAATATGTCATGTTGATGATGCACACACATGCACACCCTTAAGGCTGAAATAGCAGTAAATAGAAGGAAACTTGTCTAAGCATCTTCCATTGTCCCGAATGCAATGAAAATAGGTATTCGCTACTTGTATTCCTTTTTCTTTGTTTCCTCTTGCATTTATTTATTTATTGTTTTCGTTCTTTAATTGCATTTTAGTCATTTATCTCCTATGTTATTTCTTAGTGGGAACCATGGAGATTGTCATTTGCGGCCTACTACACAGAAGAAATAGTAACACCTGTAATAGTAATGGTGTAACAATTACAAATTAATGTAAACAGAAATATTTATATTTCAATTAAAAGATAAAAGATAGGTGTATATTGAAAAATAAACTACATGCTCTTGATAAGGAAAAACAATATGTGTTCTTTATTAGAAAGACCTTAATTATAAAGAAAGATTGGTCATGGAAAGTTGGAAAAATGCAGTCCATGCCATCACATAAACTTTTGGCAATGAAAGTGTGAAATTCAAGTCAAAATTTGGAGACAATATGTTGTGTGTGAGAGTAATGAGGAACAAAGAAATGGGTGGTGCTAGAGGTATTAATATATTTTGTTGTTAGGGATGATTGCATTAAAATTTTTATAGCATTTTGGAGACATTTTTAAAAATACAAAGCAGTTGAAAGACTTTGAGAGGGTATATCTGTATTCTTACTGTCTAAATGGTGCACATTTTGCTGCATTTTTTATCACATGTTTGTGAGTTTATGTGTTCTGTTTTCATTCTTTTTAATTTTTATTGGTATAGAATCATAGTACATAATGATTACATTCATCTTGGGGTGTTCATACACATGCAGAATATATTTTATGGTAGTTCTTTTTCCACTCATTACCCTTCCTCTCTCTTTCCGCTCTTGCAAATTCTTGGTCCCCTTCCCATTTACCAAAGATCTCTTTTCATCCTTCTTCTCTTTAATTATTTCTAAGAATTTCAAATTAAGTTGCAAATTCCAGAAATGTGTTATGTTTTTGTACTCATAGGAATGATTTGGAGAAGAGAAAAAACAATGTTTCATTGTTCTAAAAAAGAGTAGGACAATCACTTGAACAATTTACTTGAGTCCTCAAAATAAGTTGGATTCACCCAGGGAAGCAAAGCTATTTCTTAGCTACACATAGGAACTGGAGCAGGCTTATCAGGAGTACAGTTCGGTAGGGGGAAAGTCACAGTAGAGGGTTCAGGAGCACATGGTAGGCAGTGGTGGTAGTGGGGTGGGTGAAAGTTTTCTTTTCATCACACCATTTTTTGGTTCAAAAATATTAAACAAAATGTAAGGAGGTTATCAACTGTGGATGGAGTTACAAAAGCAGATTTGGGTTTAATATTGAGGAAAAGATAGGAAACAACCATAGATCCTTATGATTATGAGGATAGGTTTTTTAGACCACCCCTAAGGCCTACTTGAAGGATATGGTTATACATATTTTCAGACAGTGCCTACACTGATAGCTTTGGAAAAATTAAAGGAAGTGGGTTTTGTCAGACATATTAATTCTATAGTTTGCACATGCATACATAAATAAGTAATTTTAGTAAACATTATTAAAAAGCATGGACTGGAGTCTCTTCTCCCCACTTAGAGACAAACTCACAGCAGCACTCTTTATAGTGCTGTCAAGCCGCCTTCCTTAACTTAAAACTGTAACACACAAATGTTCAATTCTGAGGGAGATATTATATGACTGTGGATAGGAAAACAATTCTCATTAGTTATTTAAACTAAGTAAAGTTCAAAAACAAAACAAAACATTACTGTGATAACCAACCAACAACAACAAAAAATATTATGAAGGCCGTATTCAACCACTTGATTTTCTGACACTGGTTCTTTGGGCAGCATTATTATTCCAATCCTGTCTCAAGAGTCACTCTTCTCTCAAAGTATTAAACAGGATGTGATATGTTTTAGAACTTATTTTAACTGAAAGAATATGAAGAATGTTACATGCTACTTTTGGTAAACTATTGAGCCTAACTGCCTATTCTCTAATACCTAGTATTTAATCCTCATTTCTGTTATTTTACAATGGAACATGATTTCCTATATGAAAGGCATTTGTCAGGGATTTTGTAAATAATAAGCCTCCAGGAATATCTGGTGGTTCTGTTGATATGATAACAGGCTACTGGGCTATTAGTTGTCACTGACACCTTTTGGAGAAGATGTACTGGTTTTGTGTTGTGTCAGTTTCAACCAATGATTGTTCTGTATTCTATCATGTACCCATATAGAGAACTAAAAGGAGTTTTATTAGAAAGTGGGCAATAAATGGTTTTCTTAAAACCATCCTACTTTTAAGAACTTACAAGCTAACAATGGAAGGAGCCAAGAAAGAAACACATTTTCATTTACACAATTGTGAATTCTGTAGTAATTCATGAGAAACTCAAAGAATAAAATACAGGGCATCTATTGTTAAAGAAAATTATCCACTTTATATATCAACCAAAAGCAGCAACATTTAGCACAGTCTCCAAGGCTATGGGGAACCAAGCCATATATATAAAGAAATCTGGCTGTTTACATTATTTTTATGTAAAAAATTGAAAAAGTACTAAGTACTTTAGAATTTTAACAGCTAGTAATCTCTGTGCTATTATGTTTTGAAGGTCATAGGTTCATTTAAATTCATTTACAAGTACTCAGGTTTAGGACAGGGTTATCATCTGGAACACACTTGAGTGTATTCAACTACTGACCTATAAGATTTAAAATAATCCTTGAATTAAATTTGAATTACTAGAAGAACCTTTGGTCAGAAGAGTTTTCTTTTAGAGATTAATTTTGTTAAGTCAATATGGTCTTTGAACTTAAAAAATGAAGCAGGTTTCAGCAGAGCTCAGATTTCTCTGCATTAAGACAGAAACTCAGCAATTTTACTTGTGATCTCTCATAAACGTTTGTTATAGAGACCATAGATCTCAAAACTATACAGCGTGGAAGGGGTCACAGATTGTCAAATCTAAACCCTCATTTTATAGTTGAGGCTATTCGGGTCCAAAGATAAATGTCTTGCCTACAGTCATGCACCTCGTTAGAACTCTTAATCATTTTTAGAGCAGAGGGAAGTATCGACATGAGTTTTAATTAAATAGAATTTGGCAAATTTCATCTGACTCCTCATCTTTAAAATCCAGAATCTCTGAACTGTTGCTTTAGTCACAGTGTAAAGGCCTTTCCCACAGTTATATAATGTCACTCCTTGAAAATCTCTGTAAAGACAGTTTGAAGACAATCACTACTGTTTTAAACTTCCATGCATTAAAAAGAGAATCAGAGATGCCTCTCCTTTCTTATATATTACACTCCCACATGCTCTTCTGGAAATTCTGCCTACAGTTCTGACAGTCTGTCAACACAATCGGTCATGTTCAGTTCCTTGCAGATTCCTGGATATCAAGCATATGTAACTTGAAATTCACCTTTGAGTTGCCTTTTCATCTGTTATAAGTAATACTTGGGTGATCTTTAGTGGCTGATGTCCTAGCCTGGTGGGTCACTACTCTACTTCCATTATGCTTTATGTGGCCCTTGGAGTTTTGCTTGTGTTTAGGATTTAAAATGGCACCACAATGTGAATGTTAAGATGTTGAACTTTTATTGGTAGTAGGAAATCTTATAACAATCACACGCAATGTAACTTTTGAATGCAGTGATGTCTATTTCACAGGTGATATTTGAGGCTAATTATTTCCAAAAATATTAGTGAAATTCCTCACTATTTCACATGACACATAGTGTTTTGGGAATGAAGAAACAAGAAGCAGAAAATCAGATACTAAACCTACATGTGTATGTGTGTGTGTGTGTGTGTGTGTGTGTATGTGTGTGTGCGTGAATGTGTGCATGTCTACAGTGTGTATGTGGTCTTGAGACAAACATAGCTTTTATTCCATTTTGGTCCAGATAAACATAATTCTCATATTGGAGAAAGGAGCCTATGATCAGACTGGATAAGATGATTTCCCTAAGGATATTTATCTCTACAGTACCATGCCAAAGGGCTCTACTTGTGTGTCACATTTACTAAAACACATTGGCTGAAGTTTATCAATATTCAGTAGAAAGTATTTAATTATATTTATCTTCTTGTAAGCCACTGATTAGTAAGTTGCACACAGTAGAAGTTTATTTTGCTCATGATTCTTTATTTTGGGAAGTCCAAGAACATGAATCCAACATCTAGTAAGGGCCTTTATGCTGTGACATAGTATATGGTAGAAGAGTAAATGTGAGCATCAGAGTTAAAGAGCTCACTTTGATAACAAAGCTGCTCACAACCACAGTAACTCATCCATAAGGAGGCTACAACAGTTGACATAGCACCTTTGAAGGTCCCACTTCCCAATAATACCACCTTAATGGATATGAAATTTCATTACTGGTTTAAACTCTAGCAGCCTAGATGAAGTACTGAAAGTAAAGATGAATTATATCTGTGATATGTAAAATACATGAAATTCAGATATCAGTGTTCATAAAGTTTTATTAGAATGCAGCACGCCCATGTTTTTCATATCATCTATGGTTTCATTCATGCTACAACCGCAAAGCTGAATAGTTCTAACAGGGGCTGTATGCTGTATAATGCCTACTATGTTTGCCATCTTGCCTTTTATAGAAAAAGCTTGTTTACTCTTTCTATAAAGAGTGAGAGGTTGGTATTGAGTGAGCTCATGAAGAAGGCAGCAATTTATATTAAGCAACTTCTGTTTGTATTCTGAAAGGCAGAATGATAACAAGGAATGAGTTCTAGTTCTAGAAAGTTATTTGTTTGACTTTTGTTAATTTATTTCTTTTCATGTTTTCTTGTCTTAACTCTCTAGGGAGCCAATTTCACCTAAAGTCATTTTCTTTACCATAGATTAGTTCTGGAGTTTTCTAAGTGAGCAGTCATAACATTCATAGTTCACCTCTTTCCCAAGTAGAGTCTGTCAAGAGTGAATGGATTTTTGGTAGAAAGTCGAGCTGGGAATTTCTATTCTCTGTGTTGTTTATTTTATACCCTCACCTTTCCTGAGCTTCTGAGTGTAAATTGTGGGTACAACTTTGGTGTTCCCTGGTGAACTCAAAAGATGTGGAGCTATCTTCTCCCCAGCTCAGTGGGAAAACCCTAACACACACACACACCAGTGGGTATCACTGGTCAAGATTACTTGTGGTTACTTTTAGAGAACTCAGTACATATGGGAAGCACTGGTGAAATAAAATCAGGGAACCAGACTGACAATTATGTCTAGACAGATAGATTATGAAACAGGAGAAATCTAGAGGTTCTCATAGCTCTGTGAGGCACAACAGATCTACGCGCAATTTGGCAAAGGCTATTTTCTGCTGCATTTGACAGGTAGATAAATTCCTCTCTGCATGTCTATTTTGAAACCTTGCTTACTGAAGAAATAAACATCTGGCTGGCAACAGGCAGGTCGTGGTTCCAATCCTATTACTTGGTATCAGTATTTTAAAAGATTGCAATTGATCATTGTCTTCAAACCTGAGTGAAATGATTATAATCAGTTAAAGAGATGGGTAATTCCATTGTATTTTATGTATGAATATTTCTACATATTGGCTTATCACATTTACTTTTGAAAAATGAAATCCTTCTGACTAAAACTCCTCATTTGCTTTGAGTATAGAACAGAAGCTCAACATGGGTGCCAGTGCTGGGATTTTCTTTGCTTTTTGACTGCTAGAATTTTAAATTGAACTCCCTTTGCTTGGTTTTTAAATGATCTACTGACTACTGATTAGATACATCTGCCAATCCTGCTGTGTTACATAATTTTAATTTTTGTTCTTCACAATTATTAAGCATGGAATGATTTTGAATTGAATATTGAATGCAGGATAAATTTTGAATTTATAGCAAACTTTTAAATATTAGCAGAAACTTTTCATGACTTTGCATTAAGATTTCTTATATTCTCTTGACATAGATTAAAGCTTTTAACATTTTAGATATGGTGATATTATATTGAATGAATGAATATATGTATACATTTGTTAATATTTCCACTCTACATTTCTACATGTAATTTTGTTTTTAAATTAATAATATTAAATTTTATAACTTTTGTAATTAAAGTTATCATAAATAAAATGTTGGTATGTAGTTCATAGAATAAATTATATGCTAAATATATGTGTATATAAACGTATACATAAGAATATATGTGTACACACATATATACATACTATGACATAAGACTAAAATCTTATACAGGGAATCATATACAGGAAATGTTGAAAATTTCATTATAGTAAAATATACATTACTGTGAACCTCCTTCAAAATATTCCCTCTTGCTTTGAACACACTTATTCTATTGTTCTTGGAAATTTTGAAACAATTCTGAAGTCTTTTTTCATTGAATGTCATGATAAGTGGTGATAAAAAATAAAATGAATGCTGCTGAGTGTCATCTAATGGAAGGCGAGTCTCGTAAAATCATCATACTGTGTCCTCATCCGTCTTTGGCACTGGATCTGGCGCTGTGTGATTTCTGTCTCTTCTCCAAGTTCAAATTGATCATGAAAGGTAAATGTCTCAGATCGACTAAGGATATCGAAGTAGCCACAATGGTGCAAGGGAAAGACTCTTAAGAAAGACTCAAATTTGTTTCTAACATTGGCAAGGGTGATAAGATGAGTATCTTTTACTAAAGGGAACTATTTTGAGGGAAATTATTGGCAATGTGTCTTTTACTGTAATAAATTTTCAAAATTTATATACTAACCATATTCACATAACACACACCATCTACATATGATGTAATGAACACTGAGCATTAAGGAGCTAGCCTATAGTAGGCATTAATCCCATATTTGTTGTAGGCATAAAATGGTTCTTAAATTCAGTATAAATTTTGGAGTTGGGAAATTCTTACTTCATTCTCTCTTTTAAGAGGACTATTGCCTAAGGGATCTTATATGTATGGATTGATAACAGTTTTTGATGCCAAAGGCACTTGATTATGGCTCTTACTTTATTGAAATTGTGGCAGTGGATTCCCTTCTGTGGCTAAAACAAAATGTATTTTAAACTTACAACCTACTATTTGGTGAATAATTGCAAACTTTGGTGCATTTTTTAAACTTGATCTTTCCAAAATCTCAATATTGCATGATAAATATCTCAGAGAAACTGGTCAAAAGACATCTGGCTTTCTCTTTGGGGTTTTTTACTTGTGTTTTTTTAAAAAATCAGAGCATCATATAAACTAAAAGATTTCCAATAGTGATCTCTCTACCTCTTTCCAGAGGTTCCCTGCACTTTGTCCATGTTCATATAGTGGGTGGTGTTTATCTAGACAAGGGATTGTCATGCTCACAAGTGTGTAACACTGTAGTATAAACCAGAAGTTCTCATCCTGAGATCTCACAACTGGGGACATTCTCAGTGTCTAGAGATATACTTGACTGCCACCTCTGAATGGGTGCTGCTGGCATATGGAGGCCCCAGATACTGGCAAACATCCTGCCATGCTCTAAACAGACCTTCTCATTCTTCCCTTCAAACAGAATTACATGCCCCACAGCATTAGTAGTGCTGAGGTTGAGGAACCCTATTGTGGAGCAATTGCTGATTTTACTGATAAGGAAACTGTTCAGTGAAATAGGCGATCTTTTCACAGACACACACTGTGTTTCTTGCCTACTTCAAAGTTTTGAATTTCCATACTTTATTCATTTTGTGTTTTATCTGAGGATTCATGTAAAATGGTAGTTTGGGAAGAAAAACAACATACCAAAATGTAAATGTAGATAAATAACCTTTACAGTGCATTGCATATGCTTCATCACCAAAAAAATATTTCTCTATAATGTCTAACACACAATCTGTAACAAAGATTAAAAAGATAATATCCCTGTTTGCAAACAGCTCTCCAGCTGGGAAGACTAAGAGATAAATAAACAGGAATCAATAAGTAGTGTACTACATTATTTATAAAGTGCTTTGTGAATGTAGATGAGGAGGAAACCATTATGTCTGGAAATGGTCATAGATGACTGGTATGATTTGCAGAAAAGAGGCAAAACATAATCAGAGTCCTAAAGACTAAATAGTGGTTTTCCAGATGAGAAGGAGGAGGGAAAATGAATCCTTGATAGCGATAACAAAAGACACAAGAGGTTCAAGTGCATTTATACTTTCTCATAAAAATTTTGCATGAAGAGGAGCGTATTATCATGCGATCCACCTATCCCACTACTGGTTATATATCCAAAGGAAATATCAGTATACCAAAGATCAGTATACCAAACACGTGCGTGCACTCCTATATTTACCACAGCCCTACTCACAGGAGCCATGAGATGGAACAATTCAAGGTGTTCACAAAATGATGAATAGGTAAGGAGGATGCACACACACATGCACACAGAAGGGAAAATTATTCATCCATAAAAAGATTGAAATCCTGTAACTTGTAGCTACATTAATGGAACTGGAGGACATTATGTTAAGTTTAAAAAGCAAGGCAGAAAAAAACATGCTTCATCCTATAGAAACTAAAAAGTACTCTCACCTAACACAGTAGAATAGTGATCAGAAGACACTAGGAAGAGTGGGAGTTACAATGTGCAGGGAGGTAGATAATGGATACAAAATGTGTTACCTAAGAAGAAAAATAATATCTATAGTGCTCTAGTCCAAAAGATGACTCAAATTTACATTTACTTATGTATTTTACCAAAAACTAGGAATTCAAAGACTCTCAATACAAGGAAGTGGTTTTAACAGATATAAATGCTGATTACTCTGATTTGAACATTATACATTGTTCATTATACATTTCATTGAACATTATGCATTTCAGTTCATCACACTGTACCTCAAAAATGTATACAATTATCATGTGTAAAGTTTTAAGAATTAATATGACCAGATTAGCAATTTGCCCACGTGGCATTATTTTGAAGAAATGAGAGGAAAAAAAAACCCAAACCTTTCACTAGCAAATATTCCCACTTCTGTGCCATAATGCTTGAAGTGTCACTGTAAGAAACTATTTCCATTTGGCTTAAAAGTTGCCCTTTCTTGTCCATCATCTCTAGAAAGCAGACATGTGTCTAGAAACTTTGTTTCTAGGGATCTAGGGTTCAAGGGACCTTTGGGGGACACTGTGGATCCAACAACTCTTCACGGAAACAATACCGTGGTGAAGACTGAGAAAGGAAAAGCAGTGCCATCAGGAAATCAATTAAGAAAATTTGGGGTGAATTGTAGGTTCTGAATTCATGGCAGGCCTAATTCCTAGTTTTACATGGACTTTAAGTGACCCTTCTATGATGTTTTCATGAACAATCTTTTTATAATTTTGGAATTGTGCAGTGTAATCGTCATCATCATAGTCATCATCATCATAGATCTTCCAGGTTTATCACCTACACATTAATAAATACATTTGTAACATGATAAGAGGTTTTGTTTACCTGGTCTGGTCCCTTGTAAGTCAAAGACAACTGGGCTCAAATATATTCTGAAGATATGATGCTAGAAGAATTGCTGACTTTATTACTATAAAATAAAAATCCAAGCTGGCATTATCATATTTGGGAACTTAATGAATCAGGCGGAGTTCCCTCCGGATGACAATTTAGACAGACACTGTTTTTCTTGCTCTGGAAACCTTATGCCAGGGCTACTGGTTGTGAATATCGGCTTGATGAAAGGGAGATGGGTTGGATTTTGCATTCTGTTTCACCCCGTCTGCCAGATGCTTCACATTCTGCTCTGAAACACAAGGCATGTTCTTAGCTGTAAGACCCTATAAAAAAATCAAAATGAAAGTTAATCACTGCCAACATATCATGCACAGGGTAAGCAGTCCCTTTCTAAAAGGAAGAAAATTTGGCAATGGCAGACATTAAATATTGTAGTTCTGTGTCTAGCACCCAGGGCAATGGTGTCCACAAGATGTGAACTCCATAACCTCAGCCAATCGCCTTCCCCTGGCTTTGCTCCTTTCATACCACATGGCTTCCCATTTAGGGTGGCTTTGCTCCCTTCCTGCAGCTTTCTTTAGTAAACATTCCATGTTCCTGGCTTTTCCTGATCCCTGGGGTCTCAACTGAACTTTGAGCTTCACTCTCACAACTTCATGCACTGACCTCTCCGGGGCACACTATCTGGTCGCCCAGGCCTCCTTCAGAAATCTGTGTGGAAGCCTCACTATGCCACAACCCACGAATTCAGCATGAGCATAAAATCACATAGAGGACACAAAGATCTCACAGTTTGAGCAGGAGCCAGGCCTCCTTTGATCAAAGCTGGAGTGAATGTTAGTACAAGTGACTGGATGGCCCAGTACTGTGAATGAAATCCAGGGTAACCGTTTACCTAGGCATCAACCACTCTAGAACATAATTGCCTAGCTCCCTTCTCAATTTACAGCTTTGACACCTATGGTGGTCCACACCTGTAATCGCAGCACGCAAGAGGCTGAGGTCAGAGGACTGATGTAAATTTGAGGATAGCCTGGGCTACATACAGATTTCAAGACCAGCCTGGGCTACACAGTCAGGCCATGTCTCAAAATAATAACAAAATGGTTTATAGCTTTGCACCCTTGAGCTGGATGGATTGTGTCTTGCATGTATCTGAATTCTGCTGAGGCATTTTTCCTATTTGAACGAGCAAAGTACCTGGCTTCTTTTTAACCTTTTCAGCCACCAAGCTGGACTGGCCCAAAAGTCTACTCCCCTAAATTTTATAGGCAGGTGCTTCATTGCTAGACAATAACAAAAGTTTTCAAAGTTTTTAGTCTTTGTTTTAATCCTGCTTCTCATAGCTGATAAGGCAAAAATCTGCCAGCAATCCCCATGTCAGACTCAGCATTGGGCTACTTTGAAATTTCTTCCCAGATCAAGTGGTCTACCTTCCTTAATCAAGGACTCCGAATATGAGCCAATGTAGGTAGATTTTCTGCTGGAGTTTAACACCCATGGTCTCAAATTCGACAGCTAATGGAGCCCTTGTTCCTAGCTGACACTGCCTCAACCTGGCCTTTACCATTTGCATTTCTATCAGAATATTGATCTTCTAGGGTTTGACTGGAATCTTGCATTGCACCATCTAGGGATTCTCTATTCAGCACCTCTCAAAATCAGTTCTAAATCTTCTAAATAATGTGTCACAACTACAACCTTGCTTCTCTGGTACCGAAATCTATCGCTGTAACTGTGCCATTGCTGAGACCCAATATCCAACAGCTAAAACATAAAGGAAGAGAGGTTTATTTTGGCTCAGGGTTTATAAGTTTCAGTCTGTATGTGGCGACTTCATGAAAGAAAGAAGGGCCAGGGGGAGGAAAACTGATTACATCTTGGTGGCCATGAAGCAGACAGAGAATGGATGAGGGTGGGAGAACAATGTACCCTTCCAGGTCACACCTGCCGTGACCTACCTCCGACCAGTCCCACCTCCTTACAGCAAGTCCCTTTAGTACTTGTGACTGGAAGTACATTCAGATCCAAACTACACCAGTAAGACTTTACCGGAACTCACAACACCTTGTGTGTTTTAATTTACACAAGTTTAATTAAATTATAAACATTTCTCAGTGTACTTTTGTAATATAACATAAAAATCAAAACACCTACTTATCAGAATAATGTGCATCTTTGTTTTAAGGTTGAGAAGTTGTGCGGAGAGTTACATTTTGCTATCATGTCTTCAAATGCATATTTATGTGGTGCCTTATGTGTATATCAGGATTATTTTTGTCCTAGTGGTGTACATTACTCTTCTGGAAGTTGTAATAAGTATTTCCTATGTTGAACTTTATCTCCTTGATTAAAGCATGTGAACTAATCTCACCCAGTGGGTTTGTAAGATTCTGTGTGACTTATTTTCCTCTTCATCAGGTTTATATTCATTCTTTTTTCTTCGATAGTGAATTTAAATCAACTCCATTTTTCCTTTATTTGATCTCTCTTTTAATGTTTTATAAGTTATTTATTCTGTTTTCTCAGTTTTCACGTCCTGTTCAACCATCTTAAATACCTTAAATTTTTATTTTTTGCTAACAGAAAAATTTGAATGATTTTAAAATGTCAGGGAATATAAAGTGCATTGAGAGGTAAAGTTTCATAAAAATTTATATGCCCTTACATTAAAGAAAAATACATTACTTACATTGTAATTTTTATAGCATAACTATTATAAGATTAGTTTGGGATGATTTTGCAAAGAGTGAAAACTAATTTCAGAAAATCATAATTCTAAAATAGTTATCATACACCTGTCATTTCAACAGCAACTTTTGTAAATTAATATTAATTGAATTTATATTGATGACTATTTCTATTTTTAAAGCTTATTTGAGGTCAGTTCTCCTTATTCATAACAGATGGCAGGACATATATAGAAATTTTTCAGTCTCCTGGCCATAGGTAATAATGTTCTACTTAACATTGTACAAAATGATCTTTTCCTTTTTCAAATTGAGGAAGAGCTGGAGAGAATCCTAAATATTCTGGGTGAATTATAGTTTTAAATGTTTAGTTTGAAGATTTTCATTTCAGTCAGGTATCTAGAATGGAGTAAAATTGAAAGGTAAAACGAATTACGGTTCTTTCATTGGTTGTTATATATTAGAGCAGGAGTCTTTAATTAGAATATAGGCTATTGAAGTACTCTTTATATCATGAATTAAGAGGATTTTCACCCTAGGGAAAGTGACAGCTCTTACATTTTAAACTTGGATTAGGGAAAGTTCTAATAGTTAATCAAGGACCATTTTATCTGAAGAAGAATTTAACAAGGAAACATAATAGTATTTGTTATAATGTTATTAGGAAAAGATAAAGAGGAGTAATAAAGAGGAAACAAATAGTCATTTAATAACTATATAAAGAACTTTGAGTACATCGTAGGTACTATGTCAGGTGCTAAGGGCAGTGAGGAAGGTTACTGTGCTTTCTCAAAGTTCATTTTCCTCTCATTAGAATTGGGGATAAGAAGCATGACTTGCAGCATTACTATAGTGATTAGGGCTAATGAAATAAACTACTTCTCACTCCAAAAATCGATAGCTTCAACAGTCATTACCTTTATTATTTTTATTTACTTATTTATTTAAGACAGGGTCTTACTATGTAGCCCAGGGCTGGCCTCAAACTCATAGCAATCCTCCCACCTCTGCCTCCCGAGTCTTGGAATTACAGATGTGTGCCACCTTGCTCCACTATTATTACTTTTAATAATAACGAATATAGGCAGTGAAGAGTCTTTGAAGCTTTTTGAGTGCATGTGATGACTGTGCTGTTTCACAGCCCAGCGACTACAGAAATGGTTTGCAGAGAGCAGAAACAAGTTATAAACCAA
Source organism: Dolichotis patagonum (assembly GCA_004027295.1). Classification (NCBI taxonomy): domain Eukaryota; kingdom Metazoa; phylum Chordata; class Mammalia; order Rodentia; family Caviidae; genus Dolichotis; species Dolichotis patagonum. The sequence goes on along the minus strand of PVJX010000644.1, from coordinate 78,600 downwards.
TTACAATGCTCCTGGCCAGATGTTATAATAGAGACTTGAACTAGGATGGGGTGAGGTTGGGTGCAGACTTAGATCAAAGCGGGAAATGGTAGAATGCGTAGTAAAGTCCTAGAAGCAAAGGTATTACAGACACTTTTGTAGTCATTGAGGGTGGGATTGGGATGATGCCAGAGTTGCTAATAAGTGCAGAGAACATTCACAGACCAGGAGTCAGCTTCAGGTCAGAGGAGAAGGCAAGCATTCTGATTTGCACATAGGTTTGAGGTCAATAACAGCACCTTTAACATTGGACTAGTGTCTAATTAGTCAGAATTCCCCAGGATAGAGGTTGAACAGAAAGAACCCCTATATGTTTTTCTCTCTAGAATTCTGAAAATCTGTCCACATAAAGGAGATGATGTTTTCTGAGCTGCCCTGAAAAATTGGTTGGAAGATGATAGAAACTCTTAGACAGCTCCTGCTTGACTTGTTCTGAGAGATTTTATTTCTTCTCAGTTTTCTTAACCCATAACAAAAGCTTTTTTAAATGACGTTATGGCTTATTACAGCTATTGGTTATCTTACTCTGTTGGTTACTTTTCTCATTGCTGAGACAAAAGACCCAACACCCAAGTAAATGGAGGAAAGATTTGTTTAGCTCACAGTTTGTGAGGTTTTGGTCCATAAGGGGCTGGCTGCAAGGCAGGGTGGACGGCAGCCAGGCACTGCAGATGAGAAACAATTCATGGAACCTAGAAAGTAGCAAAACAGGCAAGGCATAACCACAGCTCTGTCTGCCCCTTTCATCTTAGTCAGGCTACTTAGGGTGGGTGGCACCCACACCCTGACTCCTAGTGCCCTTGAGCCTTAGCAGTACATCGTGAATCAATCTCAGAACACGCAGTCTACATTCAGCTCCTCTGAAAAAGCCCCACCTATGACTGCACGAGCCTTTGGGAGGACATCTAGATGCCAGCCACCACCCATTCTTACTTCATGTCTTAGAATACTGTATTTCTAACACGATTACACTGAGTTACTGTCTCAAACCATTTTGACCAGATATTGAAACCTGTTGTGAGAATCTGTCTTGGGATATGTTTGGACAGATGTTTTCTATACAGGAAACAGTGTTATATTGGTGAGTCTTAAGAGAGGGATTTTGGTTGGATGTTTTTGTCAGTGAAGGGTGTTTGACAGGTGAGAGACTGACTAGTGAGAACATTTAGCATCTCTGTATTTCATTATCTGAATTCTGTTGAATAAAAAATTCTCCCCAGTGTTTGCACTGCTTCCCAAATAATGAATTTCAGCCACGACCCTGTCAGCTTTCAAATGCAGCTATCTATCCTACTAGGAGACAGTATAATATGTGTACGTTTGTGTATGTGTGCTGTGTAACTGTACATTGTGTGTGCTTGTGACTCTGTCTGTGGTTATATATGTTCTGACTTAGTAACACCCACGGCCTCTACTTCTGAAAAAGTCTCAGGAGATTTAAAGTCCCACATTACTAGCTCCATTATTTTCAGTTTCCTTTTCCCTTTGAGCTGCCATTTATCCAGTTTTTATGGGTTGAATGCACCTTAAAGCATTTACAGCAAAGGAATTCCTTTTACCCAAAGCATAATCATAAACATTGCTTCTAACTGAACAGAAGGAAAAGAGAACTTGGGTGATTAGTGAAACACCCTCATTTTCTCCTTTTTATTTTGAAGGTGCGACATAGCTTCTGAATTGCTACATAAAAGTCAGCTCTCAAGAGTTTGGGCTGTAAAGTGGAAAGTAGCTAGTTGAACTTCACCTTTGTATGAAGTGAGAAAATCTGTGGCAGTCTCTCAACTGATGTTGTTGGATTTATCCCTTATTTCTTTGCCTAGCGGGCAATGAGAACAGACTGAAGACAAAACAGTTCAGAGGCTGCAGGTGGTGCTGCATTTAGTTGCATGATGCTGGCTCATCTCTCTTTCTGGAGTTATTTTGCTTGCATTCCAGATATGCTGGTAGAAGAAAGACTAGCAGGCTCCCGGGATGTCATCTGATTAATAGCTTTTGAAATTTAGTTGGCCTAATTTCTCTCTCACTCATTCTCTGTATCTTTTACCCTTCAGGGCAAAAGGAACAAGAAAAGGCAAAAATATATACATTTTCATAACATTTCTTCATAACAGCAAAATGCTTAGTCTTTTCCATGTCATCTTTTTGACTTACTTTTTTTTTTTTACAAATAAGCATAATATGTTACGTACAAATATGGGAGAAAATTTTCAAATGAAAATACAATTTGTGAATAGCTCATCAAAAAACCTTAGGGCAGGGTTAAGAAGTGTTTTCTGTAAAGGATCAGACTATAAAATTTCTTGGACCTTGTTGGCTGCGTAGTTCTGTTGCTCTACTGAAGTCTGCCACTGTGCAGAACCAGCCACGGCCAGCATTAAACAGCATGGCTACATTCCTTAGCTCACCTGTCATAAGAGCAAGGTGGTGGCATGGACTTGATTCATAAGCCAGCTTCCCAGCCACAGAATAAAGATGCCAGAGTTCTGGTATCAAAGCCAGGATTAGAGTGGCAGTGTCTGCCGTTTGTATGCCATTCACCATAATAAGCCACTGGGTTATGTAGTTTATGTGCCACCTCATTAATCTGTAAAGCAATTTCTGTGTTAGACATTATTAGCTTAATTTTAAGAGAAACTAATTGGAGGTTTGGGGAAGTGCAGAGAATTTCTCAATATCACAGTGTTGGTAAGTCAAAGGCTTTACATTAATCTGCTAGCACGTCACACGAGCCTGGGTATAGCTCATTGCTGCTTTGAATCACCATCTGTCATCTCTAGAACTGAAGTGCTTTGTATAGTTTCATTGCCCTGCACATGTGGAGAGACCCATATAATTCTGAAAGCCCTTGAGAGCTGTGCAACTGGAAAATCACTATAAGACTATTGGCCTGAACTATCTTTTTTCTCTAGCACAGACAGTTCAGATCCATTAGGACTGCTATCTAATTTAGGGGAGATGTGTCTAGATACCTATGGGCTATGTTGTCAAGTCAATGAATCATATAACATAGTTTAAATTGATTGCCCACCTTATAAGATGAGACAGTATAGAAAAGCATTTATCATGAAAAGACTGTCTAATCAGGATAAGTGTATGCTAGCTTTCAAGAATAAGGTGAACTGGGGAATGATCAAGGAGTATTAACATATATTCAAGAATCACAATTGCAAATTGCAAATGCCAATTTCTACTGTTGACATGTGCAAGTGTATCACAATTCTTTTTATTTAGAATCTGTGAGTGTAATCTCAATGACATTTTTAAAAATCATAGATAAATTGAGATACCCCAAAACACTAGTTGTGTCATAATTTTTATAAAAATGAGGTATATCGATGGTAGAAACAGGGATTGGTGAACCTAATTAATATTACTAGCAATAGTCATCAACTGACTTTTAAACAGAATGCATGTAAGTTCTTAGAGAAAAACAAAACAAAATGAAACAAAACAAAGCACTGGTATCTAGCCTGGCTAGAAGAATGCAATTTGCACAAAGAGATCTTAGAAATTATAGCATATATATATATATATATATATATATATATATATATATGAAAACCTAAATTAACATTCAATAAAAGTTTGTAACATGATGTCAAAAATGGGAATAAAAAGGAAAAAGTGTGAAATTTAGAAAAATCATTGCAAGTGATATATTACAAAGAAACTATATTTTCAGAAAAATAAGAATTTATATCTATGACAGAACAGTGCATTTTTATCAGATATAATCAGAAACGACCTTGAGATTTTAAAATATAATGTTACATTTTTTAAAAAGTAAATAGTAAGCTATTCACTAAGTAAAATAAATTACCAAAGATCATGCAAATTAAACAAAAAAAGTTAGAGAATCAATGCAAAAGCTTTCATATTCCCATAATGAGAATTCCAGGAACACAGTGAATCTTTAGGGAGATCTTGTTCAAAATAATAGGTCAAGAATTTGCCTCAGTGCTGGGCATGGTGAGTCACTCTTGTCTAGGACACGAGGGACTGAGGCAGAGACAGAAGGATCACTTTCAGTGAGAGGCTAGCATGAGGTGAACAGTGAGTTTAAAACTATGAGGTCCAACCCTGCCTGCAACAAAAACAAAAGTAAAACATAACAAAACAAGAACGGTAATAAAATAAATTGTCCCAATAAAGGACATAAGTCATTATAGTCAATGACCTCAATCAATTTCTAGTTAAGTGATCCACAGCTATATGTAGTCAAAGTAGTACAGATGTGTCTAATATCAGAAATATATAGAAGATTCTTTGAAGTCAGGTTACATAAAAAGACTCCAAAATAAGAATTACATTAGAGGCCTTAATACCAACCAAGTGCAATAATGCTTTCAAAATTATGACTGAAAATAAATCTCAACATAAAATTTTGTATCCAGTCATCCATCAACTACAGCATAAAGATTTTTTAAAAGCAGGTTTTCAGACAAAATTATACCTTTGCCAGGAACCTATTGGGAAATACATTTCACCTAAAGGAAGATGTAAGCAAATTAGGAATAAAGATTTAGTACAGGAAGGAGAGAGTGAGCAAAAAGGGAATTCCAAGAGGAGAAGGTGTTTGGTAGCCAAGAGGGATTTCCTAATGGCTCAAAAAATAAAGATTGAATAGATTTTTTTTTAACAATCTCTAATCTTACATTGGATTTTTACAAAGCTATTTTAAGAGTATAGGAAGGGTGTCGGAAGACTGAGAGAACACTTCAAAGAAAATGAGAAAATATTAAAATGAGGTAACAGATAAATTGAAGAAAATAATAAGATGCACACGAAAAATGTAAGCATCCTTCTTGTGTCAGAACAGGACAACATGAGGGCTGACAGTGTAGCTCAATGAAGCTCTGGATTTGATCCCTGGGACAGCACAAAAAGGAGGGAGAAAACAAAGATGACAATGTTGGCAAAGACATGAGGATACTGAATATCAGTAAAAAACTTGTTCTGTAATATTGAAAAGCAGGCATTCTGAGACAGTTAAGGTATAGTGAGCATCTAGCATAGAATAATTAGGTACATATATGTGCTATGGCAGGATGGATGGGACTAGCAGAAGAAAAGAGTTTAGAAATGAACATTTTCTATGTGTGCATCAGCCCTACAAACAAGAAGGGAGGACAAGAAGGGAGACTGTTGCCTTTTAGCACTATTTAAATTTTAACTATATCAGTATCTTATTCTGATGAAGGTAAACATTAATCAGAGGCATGAAACCATACAGATTGTCTTAGAAAAAAAAACTTTGCAAATTAGGATGATTCATGTACGAGTTTCTTTCCAAGTTTCACTCAGCTTTGTTAGGCTTCTGTGAACATTTGCCAGCGTGCAGAGACAGTGAAAGGAGTGTGATCTTTGGTGCTGTCTTCTGCAGCCACGATGTGACACCAGGGCGTCTGCCTAGGGAGCTGTAAGAGAAGCGTGGTTCAGGTTAGATGGACAAGGTCTGGCTGTGCTGAGGGACACCACGGGTCCATCACGGGTTGGCATCATTGGAAGATTCTGTTGCTCTGTGATTTCTAAACAGTATTGTCTGCTGCTCTGTAATGGCTCTGATTCAAGGAATAAACTCATTCATCACAAGATGAGCAAATATTAGGAGGAAATGTGTCAAGGTCTAGCAGAAAATGAGAACCAGTAAAGCTAGAGGAGGTGTCAGACAGAATTAGTAGGAAGACTGAGGCTAGCAGGCCAGGAAGTACGGTCCACTTTCATTCTGAAATAGGTGTACAGATGAATCTGGGGCAGAGGAAGTTCACTGTCTGGTCTGGGACCAAAATCCTCAATACCGCAGTCTGGGATTTGGTAGATCTGTGAAGTCACTGGTGGAAGTGTGTCCCTGTTAGGTGCCTTAAGTCTCTCAGAGCTCAACTGCTCTTAGCACTTCTGAATGGTCTTTTTAGTCATGTTTGATGCATGTGGAATGTATTTGTTCACATAAAAGTTAAAAATAAGCAGATGTGACATGTTCCTGTAGTAATAGTTATCTCCTTTGCAGATGGCAATGTGCCCTGGATTATTTTCTGACTGTATTTATTGCTCTGCAGGTGAAATTAACAAGTACATTTCTGGAGGTATCTGAACTACCTTAATATTAGAGGAGTTGTCTCCTTTTATACTAATAAAACCTAACAGAGATCAGCATGATCTTATTCCACATACTATGGCATATTAGATTTATACCAAGACAGACAATCAGAAAATTTTACAGTATTAATAAGTTAATGATTAATGAGATTGGTTCTTTAATTGTAAGAATTTAAAATTTCTCCCGGGTGTAGTAACTGACAATGATGAAAAGCGCTCAGTCTTCACTTGTTTCCACTATTGATTTCTTGCTATACTTATCCATTAGTTTGACTTAAAAAATAACCAAAAAATCCCCCAAAATGACAGCAATGAAACAACAACAAAAACTTGTGCCACTCAGACTGTGGATTAAAGACAAAACATGTAGAGATGAATTATACCAAAAAATTAGAGGTGCTTTCTACAGAAGACATATCCTTTTCCCCTTAGACTTTATTCTGGTTTCTAAAAATTAAATTATGTAAATATTTATCAGTTGGATATCTAGTAGCCATTTACACATTCATTCAACATACTTGTTTTGAATACCCACTTGGACCACATGGTCTATAAAGCTATTGGGCCTATAATGATGACCAGCATAGGCACCGGGGGAACATCATAATTAGAAGGCAGAATGTATTTCATGTGCTTGATAAGCCAAATGCTAGAATGATCCAGCCAATGGTAAGTGGTTAGCAATTACACTGGCGTAACAAAGCTCCCCATGGTTATTCTCATCGTGTGAATCAGCATGGAGTGGAATTTGGATTGCAGAGTCTCCAGTCTTGGGGTTAATGACCTGATCACTATGTTGTTTCCTGATCTCTCATCTTTCTTCCATCAGGTCTCAGAGCACATTGTTTCTTTCATTACAGTGATTAACACTTTTCCTACTTATTTTTTACAGTTGTTGTTTAATGATGAAATGTTTTTCTCACCTGGGTGAATTCATGTCCCTGCATGCCATTGGCACATAGATATAGTGAGATGTAAGTTAAGTTACATTTTTATTTGGTTTTGCTGACTGTATATATAGAAAGAAGCTACTTAGATATCATAAAATAAGAAAGACAAAGGGTAAAGTAGAAAAATATGTTATTTATAACATTCATCAAGGACCATGTTGTTACTTTTTAATTTTTGCTTTGGTATTTTCATAAGAAAAGTTTTCAATCAAGCAAGAAGTGGTTGGTAGGGGGAGGGTGAGTGTTCTAATCCCTGGGAAACTGCATGGTGTTTAGCTCATTTGCCCCTTCTCAAGCTTGCACTGTTAACATCTCATTCTTTGTTCAGATGGCTTTATGATACATATATATGTACAACTTCTCCTGATCTTCTTAAATGGATTTATAACATCAACTTAAATAGATGATGTCCACTGTGTCCTGGACACCGCTATGTCACTCTGTAAGAGCCACCTTGAGTGTAACTGTGGCTTTATGCAAGAAGTCTAGGCCTATTCAACATAGGAACGTGCCTGCACTGGTTAAAGAGGGAATCTGTCTGTAGATCCCAAGTCAGTCCGACTAGCAGAGGAAGCAGTCCTGAAACACATTGCCTCTTTACAGGTTGTGCAATTGAATCATACTGCTCAGACATTGGGCACATTGAGTGCACTGGATGAACACATGTGAGTTTCAGAATTTCCTAGCCCCTGACATACTTGTTAAATATTTAGAACCAATCCTTTGGTTTAATGCTCCTGTCCTTTTTTCTTGGTGCTGAGGTCCTTCTCTGTATTAAAACTGAAAGCATGAGGCCTTAATCTTTGCAAAGCTCTTTGCTGTCTGGTCTCTTGACTGGGTTAGAAGCCTTGAATTTTGCCTCCAGATCCCTCAGCTACTGCCTGCATTTTCCTACTAAGAGACAGATTCTTTTGACCCGTCAGTGTTAGAACCAATTGCCTAGCGTCAAGCACCATGAGCGGCCCTACAGTTCTTCAACCGCTGCTGTGCCCTGAACTGCTCCGTTGGACCCTCCTGAAACCCACGTTGAAACCCAACTGAAACCTAACTTAAAGTATCTTCCCTGCTGCCTGACTTGAGGTAGCCTCACCTCGATTCTCCATTTTCCTTCCCAAGCTTCTGGCCATTCTCTTTTCAGTTAGCTCAGCATTTTTTTCCTAATGTACCCTACCTCTGTTTTGACAAGCATTGCATGTTGGGGGAAAGGCTGCAGGAAAGGAAGCTGAGATCCTAAAGCTTGTGTTACGTATCTCTTGAGATGTGTCCAATTGCTTCCTGATTTTAGTCGATCGCTCTGCTGGAAGTCATCCGTCAGGGTGACAGTCTGCTTTTCTGGGGTTTTGAAGGAATGACATGTACTCAGCTTTGGTTCCTTACTGACGATATTCAGTTTCAGTGTTAGCACCACTTTAGAAAGAAATAAGGAGTTCATAGTGAGTGAGGGGCTCCTCTGTGTAACACGCCTTCTCTGTAGTACTCACTCCCTGGCCATCATGGTACCTCTAGCTTTGTCCTGCTGTGTACCACATCATTTAGCACATCAAAGCTGGAAGGGACTGTGGGCAACCTTGCTCCGGTGCTTCCCCTGCATATAATTAGCATTGTGTAGACTTCATGAGCAGAGAGTGAGCAATATAAGCTTTCAATGTAACTAGTGTTTGTGATTCCAATTTCCATATGCATCTTTCAAATTTAATATGGCATAATGTTCACTTTACATGACTTTTGTATGAATATATCATGAAACAAATCTTCTTCTAAAGTATCAATCCATTCTGTGATATAGACATAAAGCCAAAAAAAAACAATTATGCTAGAATTATGTAATAGAAAGTGTCAGGTCTGACTGGCAACTTTAGTTACTGCAGCTAGCCTCTGTGTAATTCTATGGAAGAATTGGTATGATGCTACGCCTCTTTGGCATAATGTTGATGGCTTTTAGTGTAGCTGTGAAGATTCATTGAGGGAGAATATGAACTTTCACAAAGCAGGTTCTCCAAGAATGTTCTTCCCTCAGTGCTCACCAAGGCCAGTTGGTGAGCATTCATTCACATTTTTATAATGTTCCAGTGTTAATCATAAGTAGATGGCTTGGCATTGGGTAAGATTTGAAAACTCACTGGTGTTCTTATTCAAGAATCTAATAAAGTATAATCATACACATTTATAAAAGACTGCCTCCTGTCATCTCTTGTCATTCTTTTTGATATATCTACACCATTTTGTTCCTTTATATATTGCCAATGTACTGTGATGAATTTCTTTCCCCTACTCACCTGAATGCCTTTGGGAATGCCTTTTTTAAAAAAAATTCTTTTCTTTAACATCTCTATTACTCAAGCTGCTCCACCAGTCCAGGTGGAAGTATTTAAAGCACATGAGTGGATGAGGAGAAGTCATTTTTGTTACTGGGGAAGTGTGCATGCGAATCCTGCTTTCTGGGTATCTCTGCATGAGTTGGGGACCTGTGACCTGCAGATCTCCAAGTACTGGGGTATGAGATTGTAGTAATTTGGGATCAGGCTCATGGGATGTAAAGAATTTTAGCCAGAAGTAGCAGTTTTCCTGGCAGAATCATTTTGTAAAACTGTTTATGTTTACTGAAATCAAACTTCTACTCTTTGGCTTTGGGTTGGTGTAATCCTGGTGATTAGAAAACATTGAGACGAACTTTTGTTGAATTTCATGTTAAATTATATACAGTAGGCTCTCTCTCTGTATGTGTGTGTATATATACACATGTGTGCATATAGAAAGTTATCAGTACACATTTGGATCTTGTATATACAATATGTAAAATCTAGATAGCTACATAGATTATGAAATGGTGTCAGAGTAAGAAGAGGAATGTAAGTTTCGGACCATATATTTTGTTCTGAGTTTACAATTGTAGGTTAAAATTTTTTCTTTGCTATAACAAGTGAGTCAGTTTTAATTGTCTAATTAAGAAACCAGTTGGGTTGCTTTTCTGCATTCACACATATCAAATGGAAAACCGGAAGTGACTATATGTTGATTAACTAGCCAATTAAACACCTACCTAAAACTACTTGGTTTAGCAAAGCCCCCACTTCTCAAAATCATTAGCATACTGCTAAACATATATAGAATGAAAACATTCAATTTGAAAAAGTGTTGAACTATTCTCCACAATCTATAAAAAGAATTGCAAAAATGAGTACCTGTGAAATATGTATTGCTTAGTAAAAAGAAAAAAGACTTGTAATTAGGCTTCTTTAATAGTAATATATATATAGTCAGTTTAGAAGCTTATGAACCTGTCATAAAAATAAGATGTATATGCAAAGAAAATTACGTCCTGTGTTGAAGAATCCATGAAATACTTGAGTAAAACAATGAGTAGTTCTGACATTTCCAGGATTCCCTATGAATCTGGGGTAACTTAAGCTAACTTTTCTAAAAGATCTCCCAAAAGAGATATTCCTTAATTAACCTTTATTCTTTTATTAAAGGTATTCCTTTATTCCTTTACTGAAGATATTGTCTGATATTCTTTTGTTAATCACTCTTAATATTGACATAAAATTTATTGTTAAAATAATTCTTACATTTATATTTGTCTTTTTCACTGGATATGGGTAACAGATTTCATAAATTTGTATGGACAGTTTATCATCCTAGACAAAAATATAGAATTTTATTTAATTATCACATAGAATATATAAGTTGGAAGTGACTTAGTGATAGTTTTTAATTCATTGCTAAAAAGATTTTAAAAATGAAATCCAAAGAGAATAATTGTGTAATACTACACAGCTAATAGTAGCTTATTGAAGGACCAAGTTAAAATACTCTGTGCCCATGTTCAGCAGTCTTTACCTATCCTGAATGATCAGAGTATGTTCAGTTTCACTTTTGAGGTATCCTTCTAGTTATAGTGCTTAGTGCCTTAATTAAATTGTCATATTTAAACCACATTACATCGTTGTCAGGTGTCATGGTTTATGTCAATGGCCCTCAAGCCTTATGAATTATGGGCTTGACCGAATCTAGCCTTTGTGATTCGTTCATTGTCTAGGGATCGGATTATTGGTGTGTGTGCTTCACTTCCCTGAGGTGGAGCCAGGATACAATGTAATGACAGGAGGAAGGTATCCCTCTCTCTCTTGCTGGCTTATACTTGCTGTTTGCAGCAGCCATCAATGGCGGCCCCGCCGTGCCACCCTGCCTTGGAGCCAACTGAGTATGGACTAAAACCTCCAAGAACTGTAAGAAATAAACCTTTCCTTCCCTAACTTTGGGCATCAGGTATTTTGTCTCAACAATGAGTAAAAAGTAACTAAGACAGAATTGGGTAGCGGAGGAGTGGGTTGCTGTGACTCTAACTGACCATGTGGTTCAAGAGTCTTTGGAAATGGCTTATGGGCAGAGTTTGGAAAGGTTCACAGATGTCGCCTGAATGCACAGAGCTAGAACAGCTTAGGGTGTTCTGTAAAGGAGATTCTGGTCAGAGCTCAGGAGACTAGAAGGCTGATTGTCTACTAGTAAAGACCAAGCTCAGGAGGTTTCTGCTGGAAAGAAGGACTGAATTGATTGTTGGTCTCCAGCTGATGTATGTTAGTGCTTGGCAGAAAGCTTGTCTGCATTTTGCTCATGTCTAGAGATTTTGCCTGAGACTAAGATTTAGGGTGGTGGACTGATTAATCTGTAAGAAGAAATTTAAAAGCAGCTGACTGTTGAGGTGTTGGCATGGCTATTGTTGGGGTTTTTAGCCAGATTTATGTTGTGAATCAAGAGCAAAGAGCCCAGCAGGATGACTTAAAACATGGCCAGCAAGGTTGGCCAGAAAGCTTTGGACTGTATAGGTAGAGCTGATTGCTGAGAAGGAACAGAGGAATAAAAAAGATGGCCTGGGAGCATCCCAGGAAGCAGCCAGTCTGCATCCTTTGCAGCCTCAAAACTGCTAAAGTGAAAGACTTTGTTCACAGGAGAAAGCTGCAGAGCACCATGCTCCAGAATGGTGATGGAGGCCACATGAGGTTCCAAAATGGCAGCAGCCACACCAGGTTCCAGAATGGCAGCGACATAGAGAAGCTTTTCCTCACAATCAGGTTCATGGAGCCCAGCGATCCAGACACTCGACCTCTACAGCCAAGAGACAGAAAAGCCTGGCTACTGCTCCAACTCTCAGCAAACCTTGGCAGCATCTACATGGCACTGGTTTTAGGTGCAAGGAAAACGCACAAATTCTAAGGGTAAGATGGTTTCTAGGCCAATTGCAAAAGGCCTAGCAGGCCAAGCAGTGTACCCGAGAGGGCAATATGTAAAGATGTAAGGGTGAAGCCAAAGGTGCAGTGGAGACGCCAGAAGTTTGGAAAAGCCAGGAACATGGATCATCAAAGGAAAACTGCAAATGCCAAGCAGAGGGGGCTTAAAAGAGAAGCTGCAGTAGTAAAACTCCCTGGAAGTACTGTGAACATGGAATCACCCAAGCCTTTTGGAAGTTGCAATCAGATTGCTTCAAATGCTGAGCATGGAACTCTAGGACTTAATGTTCATCCTGCTATATTTTGGACTTGCTTTGTTTCCAATGTTTTGCATTCCCTTGTTTGTAACTTTTGGAATGGTAATGTTTATCTTGTGCCTTTGCATTTTGGAAATGTATAACCTTGTTTCGTTTGAACAGGGGGTTACGGTTAAGAGTTTGTCATAGATCTCAGAGGAGACTTGGGACTTGAAATTTTCAGCAACGCTGAACCTGTTAGGACTCCGGCAACTCTTGGAGATGGACTAAATGTCTTTTGTATGAAGGATGTTCATGAGTCTTTGGGGCTAGGGGTGTAATGTCATGGTTTATGTGTGTGGCCCCCAAGCCTCATGAATTATGGGCTTCACCAAATCTAGCATTTGTGACTTTACTGTCTAGCACTTCGATTGGTGATGTGAGTGTTTCACCTGCCCAGGGGTGGATCCTATACATTAAGATATACTGTATTGGCGGGAAGAAGATCTGTGTCTCTCTCTTGCTGTTTTAAGCTTGCTGTTTGCATTGGCCATGAGCAGTGGCCCTGCCATGCCACCCTGCCTTGGAGCCAACTGAGTATGGACTGAAACCTCCCAAAACTGTAAGAAATAAACTTTTCCTTCCCTAATTTTGGGCATCAGGTATTTTGTCTCAAAAACAAGAGTGAAAAGTAACTAAGACATCAGGTGTATGTCATTCTCATTTTTTCCAAAATAAGAAATTGAGTCCCAGATTCATTTTTCACCCAGATAAGTAACAGAGAAAAAAAAGAAGAAAAAAATGGTAGTTTCTAAAATTGCTTTTCTTTCCCCTACCACATGCTGCTTCCTTTCACTGACATTCACTTTGTGATATTGAATAGCTTGATAATGATTTTCCAGGATCCATCCCGTGTTTCAGAAATGCTAATACTGATTTCCAAGAGATGTAATATTCTGAATTAGAAAATGAGTTGCATTCCTTTTTTTGTGAATTGTCCAAATAAAGGTTCACAAGAAGAATCTTGACAAGAATAATTACAACCTGCTCATTTTCGCCTTCATTTCATCAACAATCATCCCAGAATAGTCTGAGAAGGAACGCTTGAGGAACAGAGCCTGACAGTACGGCTGTGCATTGAAGTGGAAGGCCAGTGCTCAGTCCATCAAGATGACCCTGCAGTAAAATGTCAGTGTTGTCTTTTCTCAAGTTATTGGCATTTTACCAGCTGCTTGTAATTTAATGGGAAAACACTAATATACAGTTACATATCAGAATCAGAAAATGTCAGTAGATGATGCAATCATTTCTTTGAAAAACAAGAGAGTCTTTTAAAACAGGGTATGTTATGCATACACTGATGAAATTGTGCAGCCATTTCATTTGTCTTGCCATCAAAAAATCAATTTTAGCTTTAGAAATTTGCATGTCATAAAAAATGGAGGCAGTATATGTTACCCGTTATTTTTGAAGAGTACATTTCACATTTCAAATTAGCACCTGAATTACTATTCTTTGACCAAATTTTTGACTATTGGTAGGCAAATTTCTCTGACCACTTTATCTGAGAAATGAGACTAATGCTTTCATTTCTTTATCCTCAAGTGTATGCCAGATGTGTAATGAGTTGAGGGTATGTAGAGAGCATTTAGTATTTAGGATTCTATTAAGGAAAGAGCAAAGTGTCATTACTAATCATTATTTGTCTTTATCCTAGAGTAGAAAATAATGCACAACAGAAAGGATGAGATTTTGATGGTATTTTTGTGCCTTTTGTTTTTGTGAGAAATTTTTATACAAGCTTGTGGAGTAATAAAATTGTTTTCTCAGGTCTCTATAGGTTTTGTCTTAAACATAGCCCTCTGTGGCCTCCACTTTGTATAGTGTCACTCACTTTGCATGAGTGTAATGCTGGTTCTATTCCAAGAAATGCTAATGGATATTTATATTTTTAAAAAATTTGCTATTAATTCCAGCTGTTACTTATTTTAGTTCATTAAGAATGTAGTCATCCTTATCAGTGTTTCCAAAAACAGCTTGAAATTTACTTTTTAAATAAATTACAATTACTGGGATTTGACAAAATCATTTTAAAATCTATGTCAATAAGACAATAAAATTCAAAGCATCACACAATCACACACAGAGAGACAAAGACACAGAGAGAGATCTTCTAGAAATCATAGAAAAACAGAAATTCAATGACTACTACAAATAGTAAGAAAATGCATAAATCATTTTTAGCTGCTAAGATGACATTTAGCTGCTAAGATGAAATTTATCTCCCTGATTTCCAACAGAGGAGTTTCTTTTAGTAAATTTAAGACATTAGCAATAAGAAAAGTAATACCAAGCACTATGATTTTCAAATAACCTTGTAGCTTGGTATCTTCTATTTTATTGTTAAGATCAGCATGATTTACCATAAAATCTCCAGGTCCATACTAGAATCAGTTTTTGTTTTTAGGTTACTTCGAAGTTTATTTGGTTGGAATGTGTCCCTCTTGAAAATTACCTTTAAGCAATATACTTAGTAGAAACAGTTATGGGCTTTAGCAAATGATGTAAAAGTTACAATGGACATAAGAAAAATTTAAAGCACATTAGTGTATATATAATTACCAATTAGATCTAATTATATTTATAGTTATTTAGTACTATCTATGCTAGCATCATAATTTACTAAAGATACTGAGTTAGTGTTCTGTTCCTATAATAGAAATCTAAGATAAGCAAATTCTAAGTAGAAAAGGTTTCCTTCCGCTCATCAGTTCTGGAGGTTTCACTTTATGATTGATTTTGAGTATGTGGTGAGGAAGCACATCATGGTGGGGGCTTGTGATGGAGCAGATAGACTCACCTAGCAGCTGGGAACCTAAAGAACAACAGGAAACAGAAAGAGGCAAATTCTGGGGTCCCAAGATTTCAAGCACGTACCTTGAAGACCTCGCAGTGGACTGTGCTTCTGCAAGTTTCCACCTCTGTCCAATAACGCTACTCTGAAGATCAAATCCCCAAGATGGGCCTTGTAGGAACATTTAAGATCTGTACTGTAGCAGGCATTGGCAAGCTTGAATTCTCATACTTAATGGCTTTTTTAAAAGCTCCAGTATTGGACCATAAAGACAAAGTTTGAAATCTGACTTGAAAAATACGAGAATTGTGATCTTTGTCTTTATGCATAGAAAAGAAAAAAATACTCTGCTATGAAAAATACCAGTATATTAACTAGTTACAACTAGCTCATTAAAAATTAATATGTGTTTCCAATGCTGTAGAAGGACAAAATTTCGTATTTTATCATATTGAAAAAGAGAATTTGTGCCTACCAATTCATAGGGAGAAAATAGTGTAAATTCTGCAAGTGTTTAAGAAATGTGTAACATGGGTATTCAAAAGTTTATCTAACAAATGATATAATAGAAGTATTATAATAGTAATTTAAAGTAGTAAAATGAGCAAAACAGTTTGTGTATATCTTTCATAAAAAGAAAGAACAGACATTTTTGAAAGAACAATATATATCTTATAATGTATACATGAAATAGATGTTTAAATAGATTGATAGTAACCTTTAAAAACAGCATTTTTGGGCTGGGGATATAGCTCAACATGACACAGCCTGCCTGCCAAGTGCAAGGTCCTGAGTTCAATTCCTGGTACAAAACAACATTACATTTCTTCAAAAAAAATTCTACTTAGGAACAGTAAATAGTATACTGATGCAGTTAATAACAGATCAGTATCAAAACTTAGAGGTTATGTGATGTTCAAAGAAGTCTTCCTGATCTATGGTTCACTTTTCTCCAACTGAAAATTTAGGAAAGGAGACCATTTCCGATTGGTGCCTTCATCATCTTCAACCATCTTGAACATCTAGTTTCCAAGACTGCATGCTTTAGCCAGGAAAAATGGTTGGTGATTTTTTTTTGTACTGGGGATCAAACTCAGGACCTCATGCCTGCCAAGCAGAGACACTGTGCTGCTGAGCTGCATCTCTCACCAGGATGATGATTCTAGTGGACCAATTTGAGAACAGCAAATATCACTAGTGATCTCATCTTGCTGGCTGGAATTTGCCATAGTCATGCACTCTGCCTACAGGAGGAAATGTGTTTGGTGACACCTAGCAGTCCTCGCCACTGACAACAATGAAGATAATAAATAAATTTACTACTTGTTCCATATAAGTAGATACATAAATAGGGAACTAAAGCTAATACATTTTGAATGCTTCTTAAAAATTTTGCAAATCACACTTGTTTTAGACCATAATTAACTACTATTTCAGGGAAACTGGGATGAGGTCCTTCATTAGTAATAACGTAAGTAAACACAGATTTTGAGCCCTCAACTTGAGTTAGTCTCTTTTTATTTGCGTTTTTATTCTTATAGCTGACAATAGAGCTTGAATTAGGATCAGGGAAGTATGTGAATTATGCATTTTCTCATAGTTTACATGTGCTTGTATTTTTACTTCTGTCTTCAAACTCAGGTTTCTGTGCAGGAGTCTCTTTTAATTCTCTATTCCATTTTCTCAATTGGGTGTGTGTGTCTAAACTAAATTAAATAATTCTTGAATCCACCTAGCCAGGCAGAGTGTATAGTCAATGCTGACAATTCCTTGATCTGTGGTCTTTAATCCTTTCCTCAAATCTACCCTCTTAAGCTTTGTGAATGTGACCATCCTATGTAGGAAGGAGGTGGTGGTGCTAGGCTAAGTGTTATAAAACGCTAGTTGGGCTTAATTTCTTCTTTTTTTATTTAGATAAAAATCAGTGTAGAATCCTAATATTTTTCTGCATTCCACTGATTGCCTACTGCTTCCCTTAAAGTATATACTTGTGATATTAGAGTCCACTTACTTTAATGGAGGGAAATACTGAACCATATTCGCTTGCCAATCAGAGAGTGTAGTAAACAGATGACGAATTTTAGAGGAATAGGAATTTGGGTCAAATGAAGCCTTAAGCTGACATAGTGTTGATTGGAAAAAGCTTTTTGTTTAATGTGGTATCAACTCTTCTTTGGGATGATCTGATTTTATTTTTTTCATTTTCTTTTAATCTTAGTAATAAAAATTGCTGAATCATGAATAGAATTGTCTTAGTTACTTTTCTCATTGCTATGATGAAATGCCAGATGCTCATAAATTAAAGGAGAGAAGATTTACTTTAGCTCACTGTTTATGTTTTACTTCATAGTTGGTTAACAAGGAAGGCAGTGAGATGTAGCTGAAGGGCATTGCAGAGGAGAAACAATCCATGAGAGAGAGAGCATAAAAAAAGAAGTAGCAGTGAGCCTTCCTTTCCCTTTTTATTCAATTCAGGCTATACGCCTAGTGATTGGTGCCACTCACACTCAGGGTGGGTCTTCTGCTGCCAATAAATCTATTCAGTCATATCTAGAGTCACATCTAACCTGATCAATGGACTAATCAAGTTAGTACACACCCATAATTCAGTGTCACACACCCATGATCAAGCCACTTTCTGTAAGTCCCACCTGTGAGCCCAGGAGACCTTGAGGGAACATCTAGATACAATTGATACCAAGTTGAAACTCTTTAATTTTTATGGACATTCTAAAAGCATGTTCTTCTCAAGAATGCTAACACAATATTCAGGGGTTTTAAAAATGAAATTGCCTTCTTACTCATTTCAGAGGCCCAATTCTAAGCAGTTGCTCATTTAGTGAATATCTGACTTTACAGTTCTCTGCTACAAAATGACATTGCTGTCAACATCAGACCACAGATGGGACACTGATTAAAAAGGACCTGAAGGTGGGCACAGTGTTTCACAAGGTCTGTGATTTCAGCCTCTTTGGAGGTTGAAGCAGGCAGTTTGGACGAGCTCAGCTGGAACAATTTAAGAATTTATGATGATCCTTTCTCAAAATAAAATATTAAAAATATTAGAAATGTTGATCAATGTGAAGGCCCCATTTCAATCCCTAGTATTGAAAAAAAGAGCTAAAAAGTTCCTGTTGCCTACTGCTGTAAGTATGATAACATTGTGGCAAAATGCAGGTGCCCAAGTGTTTGTAATAATGCTAATGTGGAAAGCACATTTATATAAGCTGAAACAGTTACTATTGTATTACAGTTGCCTACAGTATTCAGTTCAGAAATATGTTGTACAGGTCTGTAGCTTGTGCATAATATATAGTCTAGCAAAACCACAAATTTTAAAAAATTTAAACATTCACTCTATTTTTCGAGCACACCGAACAATCTCAGAGCACACACAATGAGCTTCTTGTAACTCTTTGTGGTAGTATCCTCCCATTGAGATAAGAGGTGCTTACTAAATTAGTAAAAACATTCCTACTTTACTGTAAAAAACTAATAAAAAATATCTGAAAAGATAGGTATCTTTAACCTGATTTAAACAGCATACAATCTATAAATGTATTAAAAATTATATGATGTCTCATAATATGTACAACTTTATTTTTCTGTATCAGTTAAAAATTACTGATATAGCCAAAAATACTGATATCTACTTAAAATACTGATAACTAAAGATAACATCTATAACTTAAAAATACATTTCTACAATTGTCTAATACTATACTGCTTCTCTCATTGTTTGTTTTAATTTAGAGTTGTTTGAAATTTGAAAGAGATGGCGAAAGAGAGCTGGACTGAATTTTTATTCAGACACACTGAACGTTCCTTGTCTCATAAATGGTTTTGGATGACAGTGAATCCTGATTTTTAAATATATAGGTTCAGGCCGAAATAAAAATTGGAGAAAACATGGCTGACACATTTTCTGAGGAAAGTCAAGTTTCTTCTCAAAAATATGTGTCTAAAGACACATATTTCTTCAGCTTGATTTATAGACACTATTGAAATACTTCCTGGAGCTGGGGATTTAGCTCAGCAGCATAAGCACCTGCCTTGCAAGTGCATGGTCATGAGTTCGATCCCTGGTACCGATTTAAAAATAAAAAATACTTCCTAAGAAACAGTTGGAGTCATGTCCCCGTCTACGAGATGAATGGATGATTCAGTGCTCAAGAGTTTGGCTTGATACTTTGGAGGCACAAAAATGTAGTGTAGAATAATTTTAAAATAGGTATAACTGACTATTACCTTGGTCATAGAAGTATCTCAATTCCAGTCATAGGATGTCTATTTTTTACTTCATTTCTGAATTCTGCTTCAGAACATGGCTAAAAATAGACATTCTGTCATGATATCAAAGAAAATGGGTAAATTTTGCCTTGAGAATCTTTAAATGTCGATGATAAATGTATAAATAAAGTAGTAAATATAATAGTTAATTGTAAGTTTTTGCAGGTATTAATGAGCGCCAACCAACACACAGTCTGGATATCAAGTCCTAGTCACAAACACCTGTGTCTCTGGCAACTGGTCCTCTCTGTTGCTGTCACCTTTGAATCAGAATGTGCTCTTGTCATTTTGACATCTCTATGGCATCTCATTTTCCCACAGACACTGACTGCACAGCTGATTAAACTTGATCATTCTGATAATCCCTAGTTTATTTGACAGGTGATGGCTGGATCCTTAAAAGTGGCCATTTGCTTCATTAAAAACTCTTTGTTTCTTGCTGTTCAGTGTATTTATGTCCTTTACAAGTGTGCAACAAGTTACTTTGTTCTTCCTTGTGTTACCTACAGAAGAGCACTGAAGCATAAATACGCTAACATATTATCTAGTTATTGCAATATTTTTGAAGATTTTTTGCTCTTCTTCCTCTTTCATCTGATACAAAAAGCCCTGATATGTTTGTTTAGCTCAAGACCCTTGAACACATCAGATGTCATGAGGTATTGCAGCCAAGGTAGGATGACGTGGGTGGTGAGCGCTTCGCTGATACTAACAAACATGGCCCTCTGTAAGATATGTAAACCATCTCACTGAATGAGAGGACAAACAGTAGGATACAAACAACAAGTGTAGAGAGACAAATGTGGAGAATAAGTGCATTTTAATTTTACTTCACCTGTTAATAGCTGCTCATTCTGTTAGAAAGAAAAGACATGGCGAAACTGACTTGTAAAATTCTGGGTTATAGCACAGAAGAATGACCTAGCTTCTAGTCTTCATAGAGCCGCATGAATTGGAGCATTATTTTTCTTACCTGTGGTGCTTTACTAATCTGAATTTCCTCGTTGGTGAAATATCAAGGTAGAACTAAAGCAGATGAACCTTAACTCTCATAATTTCAGATGTGAGTGTAGATACAGTTCAAAAAGACCTAAAGCGTATGGTGTAAAGCTGAATATGGTAGCACCATGTGGAAGAAAGAGAAAATATACAATAATATATCCTCACACAGATGCTTTTTAGGGGCTTATTTTAATTTTAAATGACACAATAGTTGTATATATTTTAATAGAATGATAAGTGAAGTTGTATGACTAGCAGCAGGAGAGTGAAACAGAGTCAAAGCATCTGTATGCTAAAGGCTACACTGAGCATTTCCAAGAGCAGTTTCACCCTAAAAATATAGATCTGACTTTGCCACCTGCTGTCAAATCTAACCTACTTTTAAAATTTTTAAATATTTGATATACTGTTCAGAAATGGAACATACTCTAAATCATCCTTCTTTAATTCACCAAGAGCTTCATTTGTCAGTCGGAACAGAACTGAATTGAGTGAAAGGAAATTATGTTGGCTTTTTTGATGATTAACTTTGTAAATCCCTGGAATGTGAATTGTAGAAGAAACTGGGCAGAAATAATTATAGTCTTGAGAGTTCTGATCCCAAAATATGGTTGTGTATTATCACCATTATTCAGGTCATCTTGTATTTTCTTCATTAAAGTTGGTAACTTTCTCTGTATACCATTCCTCATGTTATGTTATGGTTATTTCTGATACTATCAATTCTTGGTTATTGTGAATGCTATATTTTAAACTATTTCTTATTGGTATGGCTTTATTGTTAGATTTTTATTTTTTATCTAGTATTCTTTCACTTTTATAGTAAGTGTACTTTCTTTTAATTCTTTTGTATTTTCCAGAGAATTTTATTTTTATAAAAAATGAGATGATGAAATATTTATCTTTTTCATAATTTGTATCTCTTCTTTATTTGTAACCTAATTTATTGAATTTGTCCTCCAGTCAAAATCGGCTAGAAGTGAAGAAGTGTCACTAATGGCAGCATTTCTTCGTGCTACCATGAAGACACGAATGAAATGAAGGCTCATCTCTTTCTTTCATTTCTTCCTTCTTTCTTCCCTCCATGCTCTTCTACCAAGCAGAAAATGAGAGCTTTCACTGAAAGAGGGTTCAGTTGATTTGCTTCTTTCAGAAGCAATCACATTTTCCTAGAGCCCTCCCAGGAATGTTCTATGTTTATTTTTTCCATGTAAGTGATACTTTAAACTGGCTTGTTACTATGAGCATTACTTAAATTATGCTTAATACAGTAATGTACCATGAGATAAAAGAAAAGTTGACATTTTGTTTGCCTTTACAGAAAGTGAACCCATGATGTTATGTTGTCATTTAGCTGTCATAGTTTCACCATCAGGTTCCACTTCTTACCTCTGTTATTTTACCTGAAATTAATGGCTCCTTTTCCCTCAGTTTTTTTTTCTAATTTGAGAATGCTAAAAAATATCTATATCACAGAAATTCTTACAATTATGAGTACAATAAGAATAAATGAAACTTAACTGGAAGTAAGGATTGTTTTCCTTAGATAACAAGATCATATTCTAAATTGAAATTTTAGGGATGGTATGTTAATATAGAAGCTTCTGTCTATGTTGCCAAATATTGGTGTTCTGGGGAGTTGAATTTTCAGAAGAGCAGCATGTTAATGGGTTGGACTAAGTCCTCATTAAGAGAAACACCTCTGAATCTCACAAAAGCAACCATTGTCACAAATTCCCTTTCCTTAAGGGAATGCTTAGGTTGAGTGGAGCTGAAAAGATTGGAACATGTACCTCACTGTAACAGCTAAACCACCACTCTCTGACATTTTTATTTATAATAAGTTTAAATCATTTTGGCTCAGTATTCATGCCTGAATGTTCTTGCTGTCTTTATTTAATTCAATATATCTAATTATTTACCAATCAAAAGAGCTAATATGATATCATCCACCACTGTATGAACCACTTCCTGAGTACTGTTCCACCTGTATTTATCATTTTAGTGCCAATCTGGTCAATGCTTTTCATTCCTTTTCCTGGTATCTCTTCCCCTGTAAACTGGCTGAACATTAATTGTCACTTTGATTAATGGCTTTGCCTGCTCTGGGATTTGGAATAAGCATCAGAAGCTACAGTCTTTGGAACTCTTCTGTGGTTTGAATTCCTTGATAACCTCCAAGAAAACTTTTAGTCTGCTAACGGGATAAATGTCAGTAAAATTTAAATGCAGAACCCACGTTCTTATGAAGCCATGTTAAAACAAAATGCAGCTTTAAACAACACTGCCATTTTTTGCTGAACAGAATATGGAGCAGCATTCAAACTTGTCACTGACAGAAAATAAAGGCTCCGAAACCTATCAGAGATAACAAGTTCTTTGAAGGATATTAAATGCTTTGTTAGCGAATTAGTTCCAGATGTAGTTACTGCTAAAAGATGTTTGGCAGTTGAGATATGTATTCAAATTATGATACTTAGAAAAGGAATGGTAATAAATGTCAATCTAATGTTGATTCTGGAACTCTAACTGGTTAGCTAAATACTAAGCCTACATCATTTAATCCCCTCACATCAAATTTACCATGTAATTTGTATGAGATAATACTTGCTTTGTATTGCTCACCCCTGAGGCTGTTTACTGCAAAGAGCACTGTACTTGTTAATCTGTATAACCTTGAGTCAACTGGCAGTGTGAGCTACTGACAAGTCTGCTCTTTCTACTGATTCATACCCTTTTGTCTGGACCTGAAATAATAACAGCTGTTTATTTACACGCTAGTTCTTGTGATTCTATGCTTCGACTGCTGAGGCTATCTGGTACATATTCGTAACTCAGTAATTAAATCCCATGATTTAATAAAATGGGATATTTTGAAATTTTGAGGTGACAGTGTGATATTTCCAGGAAGTTTTGCAGAGTAGTTTTCAAATTTTTCTTCTTTTCTCTTAGGTCACAACACTGGTCAACACAAGCAACAAAGGCCCGTCTGGTAAAAAGAAAGGGAGGTCAAAGAAAGCTCACGTCCTGGCTGCATCTGTAGAGCAAGCTACTCAGAACTTCCTGGAAAAGGGCGAACAGATCGCTAAGGAGAGTCAAGATCTCAAAGAAGAGCTGGTGGCAGCTGTGGAGGACGTGCGCAAACAAGGTAGGGAGAATGACGTTGATCAGGAAGGCTGTGCAGACGGTGGAATCTCTTTCACGGTCTTCATAGATACTTACTAAGAGGATTGCTGTTATTACTTCCCTCCCTGCCCACATGTGTCATTTTTAATGGGGGTTGGAGTTAGACACACATACAGATCCTTTTCAGTTGGCACAGAGTAACAGAGCTACAAATATCCACATCTGCTGTTCCTTCAAAATTTTTAAACTGTTGTCTTTCAGTAGATGAAATCAGACTTCTGTGTCAAATCAGATGATTGAATGGAAAGACTTTGTACTTAGAGAATCACTAAATAGTTCAGGATTTTAAGGCTGGAGAGGGTAGAACATAATGCAGTGTAAGAAAATTATTGTCTCTATGTTTCCTAAATGTATATTTGCAGTTCCCAGCTTTCCTTGCATATCTAGCTAGCTAACTAGCTGGCTTTTCATACTGTTTATTTTGTAACATTTTGAGGTTTTTATTCATTGTAAAATAAACTTATATAAAGTTTACCATCATAAATATTTTTCAAGTTTACAATTCAGTAGTATCAAACTTATTCATGTTTTGAGAAAGTATCTCCAAAACCTTTTCATCTTACAAAGATGAAATTCTGTATTAAATAATTCCCCATAACTGCCTCCCATGATCCTCTGGAAATCAAAACTTAACTTATTTACTTAAGGCTTTACTCCTAATAAAAGTTGAATCCTATAGTAATAGTCTTATTTTTTATGTCTGCGTTATTCCACTTAGTGTAAAGTACATGTTGTAGCATGTTCATACATGTTGTAGCATGTTCATACATGTTGTAGCATGTTCATACATGTTGTAGCATGTATCAAAATTTCCTTTTTTCATGGCCAAATAATATTCTACTGGACTTAGGTTCCACATTTTATTTACCCATTTCTCCATCCATGAACCCTTGGGTTGCTTCTACTGTTTTGCTATTAACATAGTTATACAAATATCTCTTTGATTCCTTACTTTGAACTTTTGAGTATGTATCCAAAAGGAGTAGCGCTGGGTCATACGGTAATTATATTTAAAATTTTTGGAGAAACCATCATGTTTTTTTTCAGTGATTGTACCATTTCATATACCTGTTCTCAGTTTACAGCGCTTTCAAATTTTCTGTGTCCTTTGTTTTGTTTTCCTGTTTTTTATCATACCCTTCATAATTTGTATGAAATGATACCCCATGTGGATTTAATTTCTATTTCTCTAACAATTAGTTATGCTTAGCATTGTTTCACATGCTTGTTAGCTATTTATATTATTTGTAGAAAGGCTTATTCAGGTCTTTAGCTTATTTCTTAATCACTTCATTTTTGCTTTGTTTTGTTTTGAGTTATAGGAGTTCTTTATATCAACACTTTATCAAATACTCGATATCAACACTTTAATGAATACTTTGAAGTAAAATTTGCACATATTCTGAAAATTTACCTTTACTCTGTTGTGTCCTTTGACACAGACTTCTACATTTTACTCTGTGTAGAATCTTTAGTTCAAAGTTTTAGAACTGTGTAATAGAAGTGGACACATCACTTCTAACGTGGCATCCTTTCTGCATTTCTTATCTCCGTGAATATTGTGCGCCTCTATTCAGAAATACTGATGTCCTTCTTGTTGCTTCCCTTGCCTTTCTAATACAGCCTGTTAGAAGATTCCACAAATTGTTAACCTCTAAATAGCAGTTTAAAGAATCATTTTCTGCCCCACGTATTCAAAAGCATCATTGTTTTTTACCTACCCCAGGACCTTCCCTTGTAAACAGTCGAGAGTGACTCACTGTGCAGATCCCAGCTCAAAGAGCACCTTCTCAGGGAAGTTTTCTCTGACACTCCTGTCATAGAAAGCCATTTGCTAATAAAGAAGATTATATTCAGAAATTATGGAAACAACATTTGGAAAAAATAGCCCGTTGGAAAGTGCCTTTCTCAGCACCCAAGTGTGTCTTATTTGTTGTTATGCAGTTTAGGAATCAAATCTATTAGCTTTAATGTTCCCTAGTTTCAGATTTTCTTTCTCAGTTTCTTTTGTCTCTCTCTTTTCTCTCTCCCTCCATCCCTCTCTTCATCCCTGCCTCTTCCCTCTTTCCTTTCTCTTTCTCTCTTTCTATTGCAGACAGACTCCAGGGCCTCATGCATGCTAGACAAGCTTTCCATCATTCACTCAGCTACTCTCTTGGCTTTGTTTATCCTTTCTTTAATCAAATAATAAAAAAATACTACCATTCTTTTATTTTCAGCTTAAATAAATGCATGAATTTGTGATGTTGTGGATGTCCATTTTCTTTTCTTTTTTTTTGGTACTGGAGATTGAACCCATGATCTCATGCTTGGCATGCAGGCATTGTGCTGCTGAGCTATATCTCCAGCCCCCATTTTCATATTTTTGATAAAGAACCATTTATTTTTGTTCTTTTTAATTTTTATGACACTCGTAGTTATAATTACTTAATCTGGCAAGGGTCTGCCTAAAATTATCTTTTCATCTGTGTTATTATTATATCTAACATGATTAAACAATTCCTTAAATTTCTTTATGATTTAAAAACATTGTATCTCTGTCAACCTAGGATGTATGCTACATTAAAAAAGTACTCAGTGTAAGCATTTTTTATCCTAGAATATTCTCATAGCAATTTCTCATTATTCAGACTTACAATCTTCAAAAAAGTCTTTGAACAAGACTGTGGTAGCATGTATATTAAAATCATGTAGCAAAAGTTTATTTCTAAAAGAAATTGTTGTATTTTTTACCTGGAACCTTTTATTGTAGAGTTGGGTAGAGATGGAATATCAGAGAGAGAGAGAAAGAGAGAGAGAGAGAGAGAGACAGAATCTGAGACAGACAGAGAGACAGTGGCAGAGAGACACACAGAGAGATTTTATCATGACTAAACTAATTCACTCATTATATATTAGCTTCCTGAATTAGCGTGGAACTTCTTCAGATAAGAGCAGTGATGTCTATGCACAGGGTTTTACTCCTGAAGCACCTGGCATATGGCAGGTGAGAATCAGCAAGAAGGCTTTGGTGGGGAATCACCAGAGCCCTAGAATCTCAGGTAAAGTGCTAATCTCACTTTGATTTAAAAAAAAAAAAAGCCGATTATTTGTAATAAATCATTTAAACATTTCAACATCAGTTTCTCCATTTTTCAAATATAGACGATTGGCGTATTTCCACAGTACAGTATTTACTAAGTGAGGTCACAAGGATTTTTAAGCGTTTAAATGAAACGCAAATGTCGCCATAGATTTATTAGTCCCAATTTGCTAGATTACGCGGTATCTGTTTACAGTGACTGCCCTTGCTATCTGTGAGCTGTCCTCGGGACTTTTAAGCAAAATGCTGGAAAGCTGAATCAGCATCCAGTACATTTCCTCAACAGGACTGAACGTCTGAATGTGGCAAAGACTTGGTGGGGGGTGCGGGGTCTAAGCTGTCTGTGAGTGAATAGCTGTGGGGCTGTAAATCATAGTCAGGTTTCTGGAAAATGAGGAATGCAAAGGGGATTTTCCAGTCATGTCTTTACACTGAATCTCTGAACCAAGAGAAGCATGGAACAGAAGACACCAAAATGTTTTTGGTGATTATCACCAACATCTTCCTGCACTAGGGACTCTTTGCAGCATGCACTAATCTTAGTGGTTCTGAGACTTTGGTGAATGTAGAATGAGAAGGTTTAAAATTTTGATGTCTAGGCTTCACCCTATCAGTTAAATCAGTAGGAACCAAGCATGAATGTTTGAAAGTACACTTTGTAATGCCAGGTGCAATCTGAACAGAAATGGAATAATTCTTTTTTCCCTCATTTCCACATGTATGGTTGAGCAATCCTTGTTAGTTAGGAAGCAGTATACATGAAGCCAATGCTGATAATTATTATACAAGGTTTATGAGCTTATAGCTTACTTAGAGGTAAGTAGATAAGACATACATAAGGAAAAATATAATATTTCATACTAAAATGTTATAGATGGATATGCCAAATAATATGTCACCAATCCTGATACATTATATTCATTTTGGGAATATATAGGTATATATTAGCCTCAATTTATAGGACACTTCAGTATTTACAGAATTACAAAAAAAGTGTGTGGCTGAAATTAATATAGAATGAATTGCTGTTTCAACTGAATATTAATTGAAATTTGTAAAGAATAGCAGAGTAAGCATTTGAAGTGATATTCAAAAGCAAACATACAATAATGACAATGGAGTATGGATAGAGAAGCCCCTATTTGATGACAGCTTTTATATTCAGATGCAGTTAGATGTATGATAAGATGATGGGCAGAGAAAGTTCAGAGTGAGGTTTAGTATAGAGAATAGGAAAAACCAAAAGAAGGAAAAAAGGGACAAGAAGCTACTAACTAGCTGCTTGTTGCCTATTTAAGTGATTTTCAGAACCTTATGAAAAGTTAACTCAATCAGAGAAAGAACGAAACCAGACAGTTTGCCTAAAATCGATTACAGTAGCAGGGGAAACAAAACAGTGCTGTATTTAAGAATCCAGAATTGGGCTGGGGGCAATGGGAATACGGGTAAGAAGCAGAATGCTAATGATATTGAAACAACAGCCATGAAAGAGTAAGATACTTTCCAATTTATGGAAGAGAAGAGGCAAGAGTGAACATTCCTGCTGCTTTTGAACAGGGAAGGGGAGATTTAAGAGGTGACGGGCGAGGGAGGGTGGGCCAGCTTCATGTTTAACACTGACGACTGTGAAACATTGCTGAACAGATGGTAATGCTATGGGACCAGAGCTCTGATGAACTAGAGAAATTTCGGAGTGTATGAGGATGATAAATGAAGCTCTTAGAGTCAGAGTTTCCATTAAATATGTGCCAATGGAGAAGAGTAAAGGGATGAAAGTACAGTTTTGAAAGAAAGAGTAAATTAAGTTTAGAAAATGGAGTAGAAATAAATTAAAAGGGGAAAGCATGCCCTGAAAGGTAAGAGAAAATGTCTGACTTTTCTCATTGCTGAGAAAAGTAACTAAGGTTTATTTAGCTCACTGTTTATAGAGGCTTCCGTGTGTAATCTGCTGGCTCCAATGCTGAGTAGCACATGGCAGAAGCTCTGGTGGCAAACGAGAATGGAGAGCAAGCTCCTTTCTGTCCCTTATATTGTAGCCAGTCTTCAGGGATTAGAGTGGTGCCACTCTAGTTACTGGACTGATGGAACAATCACCACTGTAATCCTTGCATCCTTAATCCCAGTGTTGCACTACAAGTCAATCACATACTTTAGATTTAGCCACCTCTGAAAAACCCCTGTGAACACATAAGGCTTCGGCGGGGGACATCTAGACATAAACTATAACAGAGAACAAAAACAACAGAATCCTGAAATCCAAAGAATGAAGAAATTTTATAAGGAGATAGTGACCAGATCTAGAGGCTGACTCTAGAATATTGTAATCATGTTAAAGTCTTCTGAGACTGTAGAAGATGAACAGTGAGGAAACACTTTACATTTTGCTAGAAGAACATCATTAAGTATATTTAAAAATTTATTTGCAATTTCTCCAAGGGTAATTGTTAAGTGATATGCTGAGGTAATTGTTGTACACAGGAAAGATAACTGTGTACTGTGTCTTTTGATCATCATTGTGCTTTTACTTTTTTAAAAATATATTTATAATTTTGTATGTTGTAACTCAAATTTTATTTCGTTATTTAAATTGTTTTATTTCTTCTTTGCAAATGCAATATATATATTTAGTCGTTCAGTTGACATGTTTTTGCCACGTAGAATGCTACAAAATTTAATATGTTTTTCTTACTTGACATATTTCTCTTTGCTCCTGTATATAATTTATGCTCACCTGAGAGACTGTATGTTGTTATCATGTGCATTTCTGGAGTTTGGCACAATTCCTGGTATCTAGCACTTACTCATGCTTCAGAAGATTGGCACAGAATAGAAAGAGAAGTAGAAGAGTACTCGAGAAACTTTAAGAATAAACAGAATCTATTTGATTTTGTATGGTTCACAGCCTATATTTACAAGTATTGAGAATGTGTGAAAGCAGGAAGCCACAACTGTAGATATAAAGGGAAAATTCTCAGGTTGTGTGAAGTGATATCGTAAACCAGTAGAGGGAAGATATATTCAGCACTGTTTCAGAGAAAACAGGGCCAAGGCAGATTGAAATAACCTCATTTTCTTCTGGGGAGCTAGCTCAGTGGCACACTTGCCTGGAAAGTTCAAGGCACTGGGTTCGATTCTGAGTATAAAAAAAAAAAAGCCAGAAATAACCTCATTTTGGAGGAAGATTGAGGTGATTTTAGTGGACCATTGATACATGATATTTGTCCATTCTTGGAGACATTTTATACATTTTTGTACTTGACTGGTATCTCTGTAGGTCTTCTGTGCATTTTTAAGGTATTTTATTTATTGAGAA
The DNA here is from genome assembly GCA_004027295.1 of Dolichotis patagonum. Lineage (NCBI taxonomy): Eukaryota > Metazoa > Chordata > Mammalia > Rodentia > Caviidae > Dolichotis > Dolichotis patagonum. Next base: position 48,324 of record PVJX010000644.1, on the reverse strand, counting down.
CAACAATTATTTCTTTGTATGCAGCTGAAAACACCAAATTATGACAAGTTTAATTTCTCCAATTGCCCACACTCTGTGCAATGACAAATCAGAACAATGACAACACAGCCAGTCACTGAGCTGTGTCTGTCTATTGTGTAGACTAAAATGTTCATGGCTATTACCCAATGTTAGCAGAGAACTCATGGCCCAGTATGACAAGAGCCACCAATAAAAATGTTGGTTTCTTCATGGAACCATTTCCTAAATTATAGTGATAAACTCTCACTTTGTATGCAGGGTTTTCTTTAGCTAGTTTGACTAACCCTACCATGAGGATCAATGGGTGATAGCAAGTAGTTCTGTTATTTTACTTTTACCCAATCAGTTTTTATTGAGTAACTAGGGGTCAATGAATTGGGTCAGAAAAGGCAGGACTAAGAGTAATGGAGAAAAAAGTGAATAGTTTCTTTTGCAGCTCTGAGAAGAGGTGAACTTTCACTTCCTGATAATCTGACTACTGTCTTTTTCCTCACACCCTGTGGTGGAATGGTATGGGTGGAAGAAACTGGTCTAGTAGAAACTCCAGTTGATATCAACCAAGTGAACTCCCCAGTGCAGAGCTCTTTACCTAACCAGGAAGTTCTCCTTGTCATGCAGTTGCGTCCCTCCTGTGATTGGGAAGCAACACTGCAAAGAAGAGGGGAAGGGAATGTAGATCTTGCAGCCCTTCCATAGAGGTCCGCATCTTAAAGGAGAGCTGGAGCCATTCCAGGATGTTGCTGCTCCTCAGGGTGTCTTCTTTCTTGTGTCCCTTACTTTGTGCCTCTGTTCTTACCCTGATGTTGGAGGTGTCTGCTAGAGATGATGGGCATCCTTTCCTGTGTGGTGACTCTTCCATGGTTTGTGCCAGACTGCCCTGTATGGATGTCCCATGGCAGTGTCCTAGCAAAACCTCTTGTGCATCATGAGAAGAGATTTTACTTTCTCTAGGTTTGGACATGCAGGTATCCCCCAAAAGCAAATCTGAGATAAAGGAAGAAAAGAGTACTTCCTCTTCATAGGTCTCACATCTTTGCATTAATTTTATTGCATGTAAGTCCATTATCTTTTACAGTTATACTATTCAAATATAATCATCCCTGGATAACTGTAAGTGATTGATTCCATTACTCTGTGTATATCAAAATCCATAGATGTTTAGATTCCTTGTATGAACTAGAGTAGTATTTTTATGTAACCTATGCATATTCTTCTGTATCCTTTAAATCATTCATAGGCAGATGGTCTTTACATCAATATGATAAAAGCCATCTATGACAACCTAACAGCCAGCATCATATTAAGTAGCCAAAAACTGAAAGCCTTTACCCTAAAATCATGAACAAGACAAAGATGTCCATTATCACCATTCCTATGCAATATACTGCTGGCAATAGTAGCCAGAGCAATTAGACAAGAGAGAGAAATAAAAGGAGTAAGAATAGGAAAAGAGGAAGTTGAACTATCATTATTTGCAGATGACATGATACTGTACATGGAAGACCCCCAAAACCCCATTGAAAGACTCCTAGATATAATACATACATTCAGTAAGGTAGTTGGATACAATGTCAATACTCAAAAATCAATGGCATTTCTATACACAAACAACAAAATCACTGAGAGAGAAATAAGAGAAGCCACACCCTTAACAATAGCATGCAATGCAATGAAATACTTAGGAATCAATCTAACAAAAGAAGTAAAAGATCTATTCAGGAAAAATTATAATACCCTGAAAAAAAGAATCAAAGAGGACCTCAGAAAATGGAAAGACATCTCTTATTCATGGATAGGAAGAGCAAACATTGTGAAAATGGCCATTCTCCTAAAACTGTTATGCAGATTTAATGCAATTCCAATCAAGATACCACTAGCATACCTCATAGATCTAGAGAAATCATTCCTAAAATTCATCTGGAATTAGAAGAGACCTAGAATAGCAAAGGCAATTCTAAGCAACAAAGGCAAGGCAGGAGGCATCACAATTTCTGACTTGAAGTTATACTAAAAAGCTACTGTAATAAAATCAGCATGGTACTGGAATAAAAACAGACCTGAAGATCAATGGAGCAGATTAGAAGATACAACAACTACAAACACACCCAGCCACCTTATCTTTGATAAAGGGGTCAAACACATTCACTGGAAGAAAGATAGTCTCTTTAATAAATGGTACTGGAAAAATTGGCTCTCCATATGCTGAAAACTAAAACTAGCCCCATGCTTACCACCATGTATTAAACTAAAATCTAAATGGATTAGAGATCTAAATATTAAAACAGAAACACTAAATCTGTTGGAAGCTAAAGTAGGTGAAGACATAGGGATAGGTAGAGAATTCATGAGCAAAAATCAACTGTGCAGCAAATACTTCCCAGAATCAATAACTGGGATCATATCTTACTAAAGAATTTTTGCATGTTGAAAGAAATCTCCAGCATAGCAAAAAGAAAACTCACAAATTGGGAAAAAAATCTTAGGGAACTGTCCCTCAGACAAAGGACTTCTGTCTAGAACATATAAAGAATTAAAAAACAATCAGACCCCTAAAATTCAATGACCCAATCCAAAAATGGGCCTCTGAGATGAATACAGTTCTCAGATAAAGACATACAAAAGAAATAAATAAATGAAAAAAATGTTTAGCATCATTGGTCATTAGAGAACTGCAAATTAAAACCACACTGAGACTCCATCTCACTCCAGAAAGAATGGCCAGGATAAAGAAAAATACCAACAACAAATGCTGGAGAGGCTGTGGGGAAAAGGAACTCTTCTGCACTCTTGTTGCGAGTGCAGAGTGGTGCAACCACTGTGGAGGTCAGTCTGAGGTTCTTCAAAACACTGGGATTGGAAATCCCGTTTGACCCAGCTATTCCACTTTTGGGCATATTCCCAGAAGAATTGAAAACATCATATCACAGTGATATATGGGCACCCATATTTATAGAAGCACAATTTGTATTAGCCAGATCTTGGAAACAACCTAAGTGCCCATCAACTGAGGAATGGGTTAAAAAAAAAGTGGTATTTTTATATAGTAGAGTACTCAGCAATAAAGAATGATCACATTGTGCTATTTATTAATAAATGGACGCAACTGGAGACCATACTCATGTATGAAATAAATCAAACTTGCATGTGTAAATACTGTATTGTCTCGCTAGTGTAAGAAATGGTAAATGTACATAAGATACAAAACTCTCAATAAATGCAGTGAAAGGATAAAAATCTGCTCAAAAGGAAAAACATAATAGTGAAAAGGAGGAAAACAGAAAAAGGAAGGGAAAAGAAAAAATATCTAAAATTATATATTCATGTTTAGGATAGCTAAGATGACTGTGCTACAAATTCCATGAGTTCTTGGAACAAAACAGCTAATGTTCATAGGATTGGGACAATTTTGCATGTTAGTGTCTGGTGATCTGAGGAACTCTGAAGATCATTATGTAAAATAACAACTCCAGTTATGCTCCTACCACCTTATTTTGAAGACCTATATCATCATTGTTTTGGATCTTTGCTACTGTTATTTATTTGTGTTTTTTGTTTCTTGTTTTTCTAGTAATTTGTTTTGTTTTGGTTTGGTTTTCCCTATAATACAGAAAGGATACCTATACATGTAGAGGATTATACATGCATGGAACTTCTCCTAAACAGTTTGTGAGAATTGATTATATTATGCGTGATGAAATGAACAGCTACTTTGAAGAAAAAGAGACATTATGGTATCCATTAAGGATACCATATCGTCATGCTGTGAAATCTAGTAATTCTTTGTTCAGAGTGGTTTTAGCCTGTTTTGTATTGTTTAATTTCAACATACATGAAGGTATGGACAGCTAATTTGAACAACAACAAGAGACATTACAGCAGCCTTGTTAATTTTCCTATTGTCTGGTTTTGAAAGGCCTATAATACTTTCATCACTCTGTTATGATCAGTTTAATACTATCTTATTTTATATGAATCCATGTGTGTGACGATATAGACAACTATTTGGAGGAAAACAAAAGACATTATGGTAGCCATGTTAGATATCCTATTATCTTGCTTTGAAATCTATGTCATTTACATTGTTTTCTTCTGATCTACTTTGTTCTATTTTGTTATGTTTAGTTTTATCCTCCTTAAAATAAAAATAATCATTTGTATATTACTTATAATACCTAATACAATGTAAAAGCTATGTCAGTTTAATTATACTATATTTTAGGGAATTATGAGAAGAAAAAAGATTGCATGTTCAGAACAGAGGAATTTTTTTCAAATATTCACAAATCTTTGACTCCTTGGATGCAGAAAACATAAATATGAAGGACCAACATTAATATAATGAAGTGCCTCTATATGAGTCAAGGAAAAACCTTGATGCAGCAATGGTGGGTGTCTCTTACTTGGTCTATCAGTGCAGCTGAGCTTCGAGCCTGTAAGGAACTGCTACAGGTACACACTACTACTCACTATCCCTACCAGGATAACCCCTTCCTTACAGAGGCTCTCTTTTATAGGTGTTTCTCAGAGTGAAGCTCACAGACCACTGGTTTCACAATCCAGATAGGAGATGTCCATAAAACTTACATTCATAGATCTGACCAAAGTCTAGGACTCAGTATATTTAACATAATCCTGGAAGTCTTCACTTCTAAATAGTACACCAAGTAGACTGATTTGCTTCTAATGTTTGATAATGATTAATAGCCTCAGTTTAATAAAGTGGTACCTCAGTTTATGAAAGCTTTTGTTTGCAAATAATTTGCAAACCATCTTTCCCACACAATCACCAATGTGACCATCTGTTCCAAAATTGCAGAACAAATTGAGTCTGGGAACCAAGTTCGCACTGTGGTCTTTATAAATGTTATCCTTAGTATTGTCTTTTTTCCATTGAAGAGGATGCTGTCAGGACTGTGCTTGTAGCTCAGGGGCTGCGTACATGCTTAGCTTATGTGAAGTTTTGGGTTCAACCAAAACCAAAGGAAAGAAAAGAAAAAGAAAAACAAGGACACCATGGAGGGAGGGAGGAAAAGAAGGAGGGATGGAGAAAAAAACATAGGAAGAAAGAATGGTATTAAGAAATGGAACTAATTTTCAGAAATATTAACATCAGAAGTGCAAAACAATACAAGTAGTGACAAGCTTAGAGATACTTATAATAACAACAAGATAAATTTTGTTACGAAAATATCAAGAAAATATGAATGTTAAAATGCTATAAATCTTAGAATTCATCTGGCAGTAGTTTTAGCAGTTGTATATTTTGTTATGTAAAACATATTTGTATGCCAAAGTTTGTATCCCTTGAGTGCCCAAGTGTCTCTCTGGTTAACAAAGACACTTTGTCCCAGGAGACTATGAGACCCCTCTCTCTGGAGCTCTTGGCCTCTGAGAGCTATAATTTTTCAGCTAGAATAATGACAATAGTCACCCCTTTTTATTGATCACCACTCTATTTGTAAGACATCTTGCATGTATTTTCTCAAAATCATTTTGTTAGTCACCTGAAAATTATTATCCATGTCTGTAACATGCTGAAAGGTGGTGACAGGTATAAATTGACTAATTAATTCAGCAGATGTGTATGAGAATTTGCTATGCACAAACACTGTTTGGTTGCTGAATGTATAGAATAAAGAAAATCTTTTCTCTGGCTCTAGGAGTCTTAGAGACAGACACATAAATAAAAATGTAAGCTAACATTTTCAGTCCTTAGAAGTACAGCTTGAAAATACAACAAACAAAAATATGATACATGAAATAGAAAAGTGATCTGTTGACCTTCGTATTAATGTTAAAAACTTTTTCTCTGTGAAAGAGCATGCCTAGAAATTTGAGGCAAATCACAGACTGGGAAAAAATACTTGTAAATTTTATAACTGATAAAGATCTTGTATCCAATAATACTAAAAATACTCTTTAATTTAGTAAAATGGTAATGAACAACCTAATTAACAACAACAACAAAAAAAAAAAACTGGATGCCCAACCTACAGACACCTCATCAAACATAGCAAGTACAGATGGCAAATAAACATATGGAACAGTGTTATCAACCTAACATATACAGACTAGGGAAATGAAAATTGAAACAATAAGATTTCACTGTATATCTCCTAGAATCACTAAAATCTCTACAACTGACAATGCCAAATGTGCCAAAGATGTACCACTTCAAGGGATTTTACTCATTTTAATTGCAAGATCATACACTCATTTTGGAAGGTACATTAAGTTTATTGATTTATTTATTTTTTATAAAACTGACCATGAGATTACTTTACAACTCTGTGATCACAACTTTTTATATTTACATGATGATTAGACAACTCCTATTTAGATGACATTACCTAATCATGTTTCATATTTTAAAGTAAACATTTTAAAATTTTAAGATGTTTAGATTGTCTTGCTTTTACAGGAAACTAAAAAAATGTAAATTATTTATTTTTAAGCATGTATAGTTCTCAAGCATTAATCAATACTGACAGTTAATTGAATATAGAAGTGAACATAGCTGTAAAAATAAAACAATAAAATATTCTGTTAATATGTTTAGAACACTAGTGTGGACAAACATAAAAACTGAACAGTTCTTACCCTTAAACTGACTTGCAACAAGTCTATATTTTATATCTGTGTGAAAAAATTTCAGAAATTTAGTTTAGAGATTTCAGGACTATAAAATAACAGTTTTGCAATCTAAATTTGTTAGTGTAAAACTGTCTTTGCCTTTTACAGGAGGTAGGAGGGAGAGAGATACAGAAAGACAGGGAGACACAGAGAGACACGGAGACACAGAGAAACAGAGACAAAGTGAGGTGGAAAGAGACAGAGACAGAGAGACAGAGAAAGACAGAGACAGAGAGATAGAGAGAGTCCTGTGAGGAGCCAGGAGAGTGACCCCTGCGTGTACCTTTGTTATCTTGACATCTTGCGCAAACCTAACTGGCTGAGGGCACATCCACAGAAGGAGTGTGCCTGGACGGATGGAAGTGGATTTGCTGTTGACTCAGGTTCAAATTCCAAGTCTTCAATTTTCATGGTGCCTGTGCTGTGTGACTGCTCAAGTTACCATCTCTGCTCTAGTGTTTTCCTCAGTTCAGCGGGGCTACTCACAAACACACCCTCAGGAGCTACTGAAGAGCAAGAGATGGGACACATACAAAACCCTCACAGAGGCAGAGCACACGGCACACACGGCTGTCTCAAAACACCCAGTAGCCATTTCTTTTATTATCCTCAAGGCCGTTATTCTTGCTTAACTGGGAAGCATGATCTAGCAGATCACTTGTAAAGCCTATGACAATGGGATATTTCAAATTAAAAATAAAATAGCAATGCTGGTAGATCACGATTTCACTTCTATTTTATTTGTAATTCACCTTGTTTTTAAATAAAATTTGTTATCTCAAACATCTGATTCTAACCATTCATGGGAGAAAATATTCTGCATTACCACATAAAGATGAAGAAACTCAGTTATCAAGCATTTCCTGTCTGATAGCTCAGTCTGTAATTCAATCGAACGATGCATTTGATATAAACATCTTGAGTACAACAGGACTGGATTTCCGAGATGAAACTAACTCACTGATGAATGCCTAATTATGATACATGCTAGTGACTTGATGTAAACCAGCACTCGTCATGCTCCAGCCCCCTCTAAAATTGAGACTTGGTGACCAGGCTTCTCAACAGGACTTGGGCTTTTGAAAAGATAATAAATGGGCAGGGTGAGAGACTTATAAAGCCATGCGGACTGTCCCTAAGTGCGTCGTAATAAAAAGCTCCCAAAGGACCAGCCCTCTGGAGGGACATATAAGAGATAAGGGGAAAAAAAATCAGAATTTACAGTAAATCATGAAGATGGCGCCACCGCCTTAAAGCAAGAAGCGGATGTCTTACTCTTTCAGAGCTGATAATGGACTTCCTGGTTCCACGGGAAGGAAGCAGACAGAGAGGCTGAGCTGAAGTCCCTCTTTTTGACAAGAGCCAGAATTCCTGCAGATGTGCACCTATTCTTATGTTCCTTCCATTAAAGAGCACAAAGGGCCACTTCTAAAGGCTGGTCCCTCCACCTTAGCCCTGGGCTCTTTCCTGTGCCATGTTTTGTAGGACTCTGGGTGAGTGTCTTAATCTCACATTTTCAGTTTCTTCCTTGCTGCCGGAACAACCCAAACAGCATGCAAACCTGTTGTATGTGAAAACAGAAAATCTTAGCTAATCTAACCACAGCCACGCTCCAGTGTACCAATTCCTGACACTTTTGGCAAAGCTTCTTAAAGATTAATCCATGTTCAATTATTCAGTTCACTCCAGAGTTACTTAAGTTTCTTTTTGTTGTGTAACATAATTCGTATTAAACAACACAAGCAGTAACAAGAATATGAGTATATAGACCCTCTGCTTAAAGAAATAAAACATTGCTAATACAGTGAAAGCTTCCTGCTTTCTCAGAGGCTGTATTTCCTTGCTTCTGTATTCCCTTGGCCCAGACATCCCCAGAGAACCCCAGTTCTGAATTTCAATCCCTGTTTCCTATGCATTTCCACACAAAAACACCGGAAAAAGAAGTAATACCTGCCCCTGCAAAACCATCAGCTGAATCTATTAGCATGGCATTCATTCCTCTATCACAGATTTATTTTCTGTAAATTTTAAAAGTAAATTTGTTACTTAAGAATGAATGGTCTGTCTCTCAGCCATTCCATTCTGGTTCTCAAGCTCATCTCCATAGAACCTGCTTAGGTTCCAGTCTTTGGGTTCAGTTGTTGATCATATGTGGACAGTTTTTCCTCTATATTTTTACTTAAACTCTCAACAGCTTCCCTGCTTTTAACACCATCCCTCCTGCCTGGGCTATCCTTGTGTTTTGGCTTTTGATATACCTCCTTTTCTTTCAGCCTCTTTCTGGTACCACATCTCTTGAAAATATAAATATTGAATTTCTTTTTTTTTTTTCCTGGTACTGGGGATCGAACTCATGACCTTGAGCTTGCCAGGCAGGCCCTTATGCCACTGAGCTAAATCCCCAACCATCCCCGAGACAAAAGACTTATATCCAGTGTAAATAAATAATTGAAAAACATCAAGCCCCCAAATTCAAAGACCCTTTTCAAAAATGGCATCTGAGATGAACACACATTAGACAGGTGAAGATATACAAATAGCAAATAAATATGTGAAGAAATGTTCACCATCACTGGTCATTTGAGAAATGCAAATTAAAATAGCACTAAGATTTCATCTCACTCTGGAAAGAATGACTGCCATCAAGAAATCAACTGATGATAAATGTTGGCGAGGCTCTGCGGAAAAAGGAACACTGCTCCACTGCTGGTGGGAGTACAGACTGGTGCAACCACTATGTAAATCAATATGTAGATTCCTCAGCAAACTAGGGTTAGAAGTTCCATTCAACTGAGCTATTCCCCTCCTGGGTATTTTCCCCCCAAAATTGAAAAGATCATGTCACAATAATGTATGTGCACCCATGGTTATAACAGCACAATTTGTAATAGCTAAATCTTGGAAACAACCAAAATGCCCATTGACTGCAGAGAGGATGAAAAAGATGTGGTATTTTTATACAATGGAATATTACTCAGCTATAAAAAGGATGATCTTGAGGCCTTTATAGGTAAATGGAGGCAACTTGAGACCACCCTAATAAGTGAAATAAATAAGTCTTGCATTTGTAAATATCACATTGTCTCTCTAGTATAAAAAGATAATACAAACTGAAAGAGTAATAAGATCCCAAATACATAATAGATATAGTAAAAATGAAAGGGAAGGAAAGTGCTCTAAAGGATATAAGTATATGGACGTTTAAGTGTGTAAGATCACCATATTACTAAGTTTCCATTAGATCATTGAACAGAATGGTTTGCACTGTCAATGTTTGATTGTCTATCGACTTTTTATGCTTTAATTTTGTAACTTGAACAATTATTTCTAAGAGGACAATATGTAACTTGTCAACTAGTAATTTCTTAATGTTAGTATTTTTCTTTGACATTCTGTATTACTTCTATCCTTTTTTCTGTTTTGTCTTGCTTTTCTTTCATTTTTCTTTAAATAAAAAATATAAAATATAAATATTGGACTCCCACAGGGCACAGCATGGACTTTATTTCTCTATCTTACAAATAAGCCAGTGGTGATGAACAGCTATGGCATGCATGTTACTGTTTTTCTTTTAAGACAAAAAATGTTAACATAAGAGTCGTTTTTTCCTAAACTAAAACTCAGTATTCAGGTTAATTGCAATGCTGGCACCTTGCAATAAATAGGTGGGTTTTGGGTTGCAGTTTGGCACTCAGTCTGTGAAAGGTTCACCGTCACTGCCATAAGTCAGCGATTCCGAACCTTTTCTTTGTGACTCTTGTCTGTGGATGTATTTATACAATATTGCCCAAGTACATCCTTCTCATTTTTCTCCACTTCAGTAATGGCACTAAAAACCCAGTATCTTAAGGCAGTATGATGAAACTTGCACTTTATTTTTTCTTTGCATATTTCTTTTTTGTTAAACCTCTAAAAACACATTATAGTGTTTGTGATCTTGTTTTTAGAAACATGTTGCCTCTTGCTGCTGAATTCATGTTGGAAAAACTTTTAACCTGTGAAAGTAGGGTAGGGTCCAAAGAGGAATGACTGTCCTCTGTGCTTTTGCAAATGTACTAGTTCGGGACAATGGAATCTCCACTTTGCTAAAAACTTTGTATACGGCATGTATACATAATGTCAGTTAGACATTATGTGTTATAATTCTCATTTGTTAAACAATAATGCCAACCTTGTCTAATCAGTAAAATTTTAAGAATCATGTTAATACCAGAAAAAATGTGGTATGATGGTGTATTTTTCAAATTGAATATGTGAAAATCCAATTGCTTGTACAGGCTTGATGTTTTTTCTTTGTGAAATTTGAGCATAAACTGAGGCTATATGTAGTATTTTAAGTAAATATGTAGGTAAATCTGTGATTTTTTTTTGAAACAAGTTTCTTTTTTATCATTTCAGTATGTATCATAAAGGTTTAATGAACTTGGCATGACTTATTTGAAGTTGTAAATTTAAAATCATGTTTCTTACAACTTGAGGATACTTTAAATTTGGTGGAGTTGTTAAATCAATCTGGCCCTTTATTCTGAATTTCTAAAAGTATTTGTTTGTATGTACGTCAACACCTGTTGTTACAATAATGTTGTTCAGTTTTCTTGTCATTGCTTTTGGTATTCTTATGCTCCCATTGATCAAATGAAATTTAGTTGTCTTTTTAAAGCATAATTTAATAGCATTGCCTTTTTAAAAGCTGTTCAGATAAGCACTATATTTGAATGGGCTGTAATTCGTTGCTCCTCATAATAATTATATTATAGTTCCCTGATGTGGATTCATAAGCAAGTATTTAAGGGATTAAAGTTCAAAAGTATTAAACATTTACATTCATTAAAGCATGATCTTTTGTATAGGCAAAAAGGAAAAATATTAATTGGTTTACTTCCCATTGTAGGCTTTATGAACTTACTGCTTTGGTAATTTCTTAAATGTCACACTTAAAAATATTGACCCATTCCTTTATGGGCTTTCATCGAGATGGGGGCAGTCATCTGCAATGTTATATAATAAATTTAAAATATGGTCTTTAAATAAATATAAATGTGAGTATTATAGCTAATATCTCTCCTTTTCAAGCCAAAAGCTCTAAATAACAAGTGATTGCTTTTCTTGCTATAATAATCTCCAGAGAGCTACAGCATATTTTGTTTGTTTTCTTCCGCAGAAACTGAGCAGGATGTCTTCACCATTAATTAAGCTGTGTTTCTCTGATCAAGCTTGGGCTTATCTTTGGTTTTAGTTTCCCACTTAAGAAACCAAATGCTTGAGTTAGATGTTATCAAAGAGCTATTTTTATGTTTTTGCATTTTTTTAAGAGAAGAGGTCCAGGGGTATAACTCACAGGCACAGCACCTGCCTGGTAAGCACGAGGTCCTGAGTTCAATGACTGGTATAAAAAAAAAAAACAAACACAAATAAAAGAGGAAGAGCACAAGGTCTGTAGTCCAATTAAACAATGCTCATTTCAGTTTCTTATCTACATATATTGCTCAAAGTCAGGATTGCTATGTTAAGAACCTTGGAAAATGGGTGACCACTGAGTTCTCCAGGACAGCAGGACGGAGGATACCCAGCAGTTGAATGGCTCTGTGAAATGGGTAGACAAAAACTCCCTGATCACTCAGCGCTACCCTATATATTCACCAACGTGGGCTCTGACCCACTGGAATAAATGATATGTATTTATGGTCACTGATGTGCTTCTGCAGCCCTTGAGGAATACTGGGAAATTTAGCATTTCATCTTGGTGAAATGGAAGGGTAAGATGTATGGAAGATGAGAAAGGGCTAGTAGCTAGCTAACTCATTCTGTGAAACTTGTAACTATTCAGGGGGAAAAATGAGAAAGTTTTTAATACATGACTCATTCTGCCTAAAGATATCTGACTGTCAGACAGAATCTGACTGTCAAGGCTAAATGAGCTGAGTTTCACCCAGAAAAGTGGCAAGGGTAATATAGACTACAACAACATTTCTGAAGGTGGTTGCCTAGGAAAGAAGTCACCTATGTTACCAGGGCCATTTGCTAACTTTTGCACAGAAACGGGATGTAGTGACCAACCTTCATTCTGGTGTGAGTGGTAGCTTCATTCAAAAGGCAGTGGTTATCTCATTACTTTTATGTTTGTTCATAGATAACAAAGAGAAAAATCTTCCTCCCTGCCACCAATGAGACCACAGACCCTGTGACCCATGAGGAGCCCCAGATGTCCAGCATGGACTTCTTGATATGGAGTGGTTTGCAAGGGACTTGGGGTCACTGCAAACCACTTGGGGGTCTCTGCCCCCAAGTCCCTTTCTAGCCACTGTAGCACAGTGATTAGAAAGACATCCTATTAGAAATGGCTACATCTCTCCCTTACTCCATAGCACCTTCTGTGGGCTGGAGACCAAGTCTGTGGTTCTCACATGGTTAGCAAATTCTCCATCAGTCTCAGGCAGAGGATGATTCCTGATACCGTTAGCAAACTGGTTACAGATTAACAAGCTTGATGAAATACACAGCCCCAACTCATTCAAGGTATACCTGGTCCATGGCAGGAAGTCCTAGACTTCCAGGCTTTTCATTATATGACTGAGAAGATTCTCTATAAGACTTATAGGTATTGAGCCAAAACTGACTCAAGAAGGTAGTAATATAGGTATAACTTTCCATCTTTTAGGAGACCACAGGTTCAGTGGCTCCTGTGCTGTTGTGTGTTGCTTATGGGTTGGAAAATGATAGCATTCATTCCTAGAAAAGTGAAAGGAAAAAAAAGTACAGCAGACACTCCTGTGTAGAAGGAAGAATAAGGATATTTATGTTGGTGTAGCAGCGGATTACAATGGGAATATGCATGTCATACTAAACCATTAGCATTTCAAAGTGGTTAAGACAAGGGAAGTTTTTAAAGACAAAATGAGGATGATTACATCGATATTTTGAAGCAGTCATCTTTGGACAGAATGATTCTATAAAAATGACATCAGCCTGAAGCTGAGTAAAAGGGCTAGGGCAATGTGCTGCCACAAGGACTTGATGTATAAGCTTGTGGTGGCCCCGTGCGAAGCCGGCGTCTGGCCAAGTCTTTTGTGGTAGTTTCCATAGTCATCAGGAAGAACATTACCTTCATAACTTCCTGGCATTTTTTGGTTAGGGTTGACACAGGTAATTCCATTTTGATTCTGGTAACATTTGTGTTTCTTCTGAAAGCCAAAATGCTGGCTACTTACCTGTATGAGGAAATAAGAGGATCCACGTCTCCATGGAACATTGTGTCGGACAAGAAGAAACCCTCCCCTCTGCCCTTCCCTTCTTCCAGCTTGCTTGGGGAAGTGGAAGATCCTCTGTCTTCTTTTTCCTTTTCTTGATTTACACATAGACTTCCAGCAACTAACAAAAGCCTGCATAGTGGCCGTGTAGAATGTAGAGTTCAGTGTTAGTCTTGGGGCTTCCGGAGTGATAGTTGAATCCTCTTCTCCACAAGCCCTCGCCCTCATTGTTAGGTTCTCATATGTGGTCAGTGTGACTTGACCTCCAGAAAATGGGGAGGTCTGAAAGCCAGAGCTCTACCATATGAAGCTTTGATTGTCCTTGAACTGGGATGAACAGGAGAATTGGTACTTTCTGCTTCTCATCTATGCCTTCTGTCCCAGAGCGTTACGTATGCAGGGAATGTCTGTAAAGGAAATAAAGCTGAACTATCAGGGGCATCCTATGCTGAGTGAATCCCTTTTCTCATCCATTACTGTTGCCTGGGATTTTCTAAAGATCTTCACTGTTATTGGTATTTTCTGTCTTCTTTTTATTATTATCCCTCAAGACATAACTGAGGAAGGATTATTTTGTTTCAGTATGTGCCATTACATAAGTAGTAAAAATGAACCTCAAAAAACTAAAAGAAGAATTAAGACTTAACTCTGGGCTAGATTTTGATTCATGCACTATGGCCTGCTTTGGCCTCTGGAAGTCTTCCATTCTAGCTATGAATCCAAGAGAAGCACCAGGAAAAACACTAAAAAACAAGTAAGTCAATGTGAAACATTTTTAAGAAAAACGCAGCTCCATTTGCAGAGGTCTGTCCAGCTCCATTATTTCCGCATTGAGAAACACATCATTCAATAGTTTATAAGCCACAATCTAAAGAGATTTTTATTAGTTTGGTTTTTATTAGTTTGGTTTTCAATTCTGAATCAGATACACTTTGCATGGTATGTTCTAGAGCTTAATCAAAAAAATAAAGCAGTAATAAAACAGTTCAAAGACAATTTATGCACTTTGTCCATTTCTCAGGCAAATCTTGATTAAAAATCAGCACCCTTTAATTCATATTTTGTTTTTATATTATATTTTGTTTTTAATAGTTTCTCTTGATTAAAACAACTATGGTTACTAAGATAATTGAGAATCTTTCTATTCTGCTCATCCTACTCTCATGTCCAGAATTCAATAAAATATATTTTGAAACCTGCAATTATATGACCTTAATAATAATTATTGTTAGTTTAGTGCTAGCGAAATTTAGTTTCCATATCTCAAGAGCTGACACAATTTTATGTGACTTTTTTTTAATTCTGAATGTCTATCTCCTACACATGGATACCAAGGTGTTTTAGAGCCACTTTAGTAATTGGAACACTTTTTTTTTTTTTAATTCACGATTAGCCATTAGTACACTAGATCTTCCAGGTGTTTTGAAAGAATACTATTTATTGACAGTTTTATGATTACCAAAATAGATAATAACCTGGTCTTCTTTTATTCTTTTTTCTTTTAATCAAGGCTTCAAACAAATATTTCTAGTCCATTTTTATTCATAATGTTCAACTTGCTTTTCTCCATGGGAAAATGAAGTTGTAAGTTCGAGCCAGTTTTTCCAGGTGTAGAATTAGAGCAACAGAGTTATGTATCTGTCTTGTTTGGTTGAAAAATTCAACCTTACATTCATTTTTCACAAAACCTGATATTTTTATTTCATGCCGCAACAAAATTAGTTTGAATTTATTGCACGCTTCAGCCCCCAGCTTCTTTCTGTGTAGCTTTTCTTCCATTGCCTTTTCCATCCAGAAAACAACTGTTTTAGTGTTTATGAGTTGCATGTTTTTTCACCTTTACTATCAATATTCTGTTTATATCCTGTCTCAATTTAAAAGGCATTGCAGGACATAGAGTAAAGTATGCATTAGAAATACTAAACTATTTATTACTTTTAAACAGTTTTCTAGCATCTTTGGGTAGAAACATCATTTCTTATCTGTCATACTCATCCTCAGACAATATGGTCAAGTTATATCATGTATTTGCTTTATAATAAAGTCATAGTCAAAAAGTCATACAATATTTAGCCTGAAGAACTGGAAGGTTGCATTGTCTGGAGACATTCTAATGATTAGGAATCTGACTTCTAGAAATTGTCCATTAGATTTTGCAATTCATTAGAGAAAGAGTAAGGCTAAAAGATGGGTTTCAGACATGATAGTCTTTTTTCTGAACTGTTTTAGGGAGTAATGAAGTTCATGTGCGTCATGTTTAAGTGTTTGCCAGCTGTGTGGTACATGGGTTATGTTAAGGCTAATTTTAGTGCAACAGTCCATTCCATGGATTCTCCATTTCTGGTGAAAACAGGAACAGTGAAGTGAATCAAAAACAAAATGGACTGGTGGCATCCTTGGGAATACACAGTATCAAAGTTGACTGTCTTAGTGGGTCAGTGTAGGATGGTAACCTATACCACTAATTCCCACTCTCCCGTTGGTAAGGAAAACTCAAAGTTAATAAAAGTCTGGAGCAGGACTAATTGAACAATTTACCAGAAATTTGGACTGGTAATATCTATTAATTGCTTTTTATTTAACAAGATACATTTCATATTAATATTATCTTCTAAATTTAAACATAACTCAGTCGTTTGATTTTATTTATCATCACAGTATGTTTCCTTACTTCAGTAGCATTCAGCTACAGGCAATATATCACTAATCAAGTTTCATTCAACCAAAGAAATTATATTGTGTATTTATATTAGCATTATGTATGTGGGTAGAATTATAATATCTACATGCATATAGGTTGTGGTTGATTAATTCGAAAATCGTAGGCCATAAAAGTGTTGAGAAAATTATGTATCAGTAATGCTATTAAAATGCTCCACAGCAGACTAAGTTTAAAATGAAGCAGGGAAAGAAATAGTGACTTGTGATAAAAATGCATAATCAGAGCTATGATACTGCAAAGTATGGCAGGTTCTGCTCTCAAAACTATGGACATAAGATAAACCATAGGATCATAAGGCTACAGACATAAGGTATACCATTTTCAGCCTCAGCCTCTAAAACATTTGTACGTTATCTCTTTCCTATTACATGATGAAAGGACAACTGGGCTGGATTCCAGGACTAGAGAAGGGAGCTATTGAGTGAATAGAGTTGGAGGCATAAAACCAAATCTTGTCCTTGCCACACTTGTCCCTCATTACATTGTGGCAAGAAAGATAAATCAACTTTTATGGTGTTAGCTTACCGAGATTTTCAGTAGTTTTTCAACTTCTCACTGTTGAACATTAAAATGAATGCTTATAAAATTTCATCTGCAAGGAGCAGAAAGAATTCATGTCTAAGAAAGGCAAAATTTGCATACCTCCATGAGTTTGAGATACATCATAGCAAGCCTTCTTGGTTCTCCAGATGCTGTGAAATAGTCGTGGAGATCAGAATGGTGCAAAAAGGAGGAACAAGTGAGCGGCTTAGGTGATTATCTTCTAGAATTTTAGGAATAGTACATTAAATGTGGATTTTTAAACTTCCTATAACAAGAATTTGTGCAAAAAGGAGTGAAGGTGAAATGAGACAATTTATGTGAAAATATCTATTTTTCAATGCTTGTTAAATAAACACCTGTTTAACCTTGGTTAAAATTATTCTTATATATTAATAATTACAGAATAAAAAGTCTACCCTTTATTTTCAGACATTTTCAGAGAAATTAATCCCAATCTTTTTTCCTTAGAACCTTCAAAATGAGCTGCATTCCCTGATTTGATATTTTTAAATATTCCTTAAGTGTTTTTCAAACTTTAGTATGCATTAAGATGCCTTGGGAGCATATGTTAAAATATAATTTCTATATGAATATTAAGTAAGATTTTTGTATTACAGAGACAGAGACAGAAAGAAATGATATTTTTGACTTACAGGCTGCCTGTCCAGCAAGGCATAACCCTCAATCCCATCATGTCCAAGCACTTCAGAACACATGCCTATCTCCTTCCCTGCCCATCTCCCTGCATGCAGAACACATGCCTGTCTCCATGCCTATGACCTCCCAGATGGCTTTAGCTGGAAATCATGTTTTTCCTTAAGTAGGATTATAGCAACAATCCTACTTAATCCTCAAAATGTAGCTTAAAGGTCATCTCTAGAAAAGCATCAGAATTTCCCCAATGAGATGTGATCTTTCCTGTGTGTGTGTGTGTGTGTGTAGCTTCAATGATTTGAGACTCTAATGGTATATAGTCTATCTTGTTTGGGGTTTTCTTGAGTATGATCTCAAAATATATTTATATATTTTACTCCCACTTTTATCCAGATTGTAGTTACTCTGAGAATGTTCTTACTTGTGTACATTTCAAGTGTCCAGTATATACATTGCATGTAATAAAAGCTTTCCTCTTAATGAATGCTTGGGACTTTCTCAAGCATTTTTGTCTTAAAACATGCCCAATAAATATTCAGTAATTATTTTCTCAATCTATGAGTCTACAATACCATCACATGACTACATATGTCAATTTTAAAAGGAGATAATATTTCTAAGGTTTGAGACTTAAAACTTAGGAGACAATATTTCTTGCTGGTGTTTTCAAGAGATTTATTAAATATGAAGCTTTATGCACAAAGGTGATACCCCCCCACATAAACAACACACATGCTCTCATTTTACATAAAAAATAAGAGTCCATGTTAGACCTTTTTTTATTTTTCAAAAAAAGAATAAAAATGATGATACGGAATTTCAAAGCAAGACAACAGGTGATTAACAATGGTTAATATATTGCATAATGTTATTGTCAAAGTAGTTGCTCAAACTACAAGATATAGACATGAAAAATTGATCAAACTATGTAAACTGTTCTTTTCACGAACTAATAGAGATTAGTAGTATAATTTTCTTAACTAATATACATTTATATATTTTTCTTTTCCTTTCTTTTCTCCTTTCTCCCATCTCAGTTGTTGTTTTCTTTTGAGTAGTTTTTTTCTTGGTTAATTTTCACAATATCTATTGTACATTTTGGATCTTATTTAATCTTTCAGATTTTTTACACTAGGTATATGATACAATGTTTACACATGTGAGGCTGATTTATTTCACTTATGAGTATGATCTCAAGTTGCATTTATTTAACTATAAAAGCCTCAAGTTTATCCTTATAGCTATGTAGTACTCCACTGTGTGTGTGTGTGTGTGTGTGTGTGTGTGTTTATTTTTATCTATTTGGTATTTAGGTTGTTTTCAAGATTTAGGTATTACAAATTATACTATTATAAACATGGGTACATATATATTGCTGTGGTATGATGTTTTCTATTCCTCTGGGAATATACCACAAAAGGGAATAGCTGGATCAAAATGGACCTCCAATCCTAGTTTTTGAGGAATCTCCACACTGATTTCCACAGTAGTTGTATCAGTCTACACTCATGTAAACAGTGAAGGGTTTGTTTTTCCCCACAGCTTCACCAGCATTTGTTATTGATTGAACTTTTGACAAAACCCATTCTTTCTGTAGTGAGATGGTATCTCAGTGTTATTTTAATTTGCATTTCTTGAATGACCAATACTGTTGAATATGTCTTCATGTATTTATTGCCATTTGTGTTTCTTCATCTGAGAAGTCTGTATTTATCTCAGATGACCATTTTTGGTTTGAGTCTTTGAATTTGAGGGGCCTGATTTTTTTCAATTCTTTATATTTTCTACATAGAAATCCTTTGTCTGAGGGATAGTTGGCTAAAAGTTTTTCCCATGCTGTAGGTTTTCTTTTTACTCTGTTGGTGATTTCTTTCTTTGTTTTTTTTTTTTAGCAGAAATATTTTTAGTGAGAGAAAGAAAGCTTCTGTGAGAGAGAGAGAGAGAGAGAGAGAGAGAGAGGGAGAGAAGGGGTCCCAAGTGGGTTGCCAGGTGATTTCTTTTGATATGCAAAAACTTTTTAACAAGATGAGATCCCAGTTGTTGATTCTTGGAAGTACTTTCCATGCAGTTTGTGTTTTGTTCATGAACTATTTGCCTATCCCATTTTCAAGATTTCTACCTGCATTAGAGTCCAAGAGACTTAGTCTTTCTATTTTTATATTTAGATCTTTGATCCATTTTGACTTTAGCTTATTGTATGGTGATAGACATGTATCTAGTTTTAGTTTTCTACATATGGAAAGCCATTTTTTCCAGCACCATTTATTAAAGAGACTTTCTTCCAATTAATGTGTTTGACCCATTGGCCAAAGATTAGGTGGCTGAATATGTTTGTAGTTGTGTCTGTATCTTCTCATCAGTTCCATTGATCCTCAGGTCTGTTTTTTTTTTTTTTGACAGTACCATGCTGGTTTTATCACGGTTATTTTGTAGTATATTTCCAGTCAGGGATTATGATGTTTCTTATGTCAGGTCTTTTAAAAACTGAAAATAAGTTGCATAAATATTCTTTGTTTTCCTCCTTTTTTAAGAAGAAAAAAAAGAATTTGAAAATAAGATAATAGAAGAGTAACAATGTATAATACATTGTATATTATTATCTTTAAATTCCTTACGCAGAGTATAAGATATGGGCATTTAATTGTCCAAACACTATTAGCACAAACCTTTCTTTTCTATATATATATATATATATATATATATATATATATATATCCAAACACTATTAGCACAAACCTTTCTTTTCAATATATATATATATATATATATATATATATATATATAATATATATATATTATATATATATATATATCTTCTTTAATTTCATCTTTGACCCATTGATTTTTTTTAGAGGGTACTATTTAATTTCCACATGCTTATGAAGTTCTCATGGTCTCTTTTGCCATTGATTTCCAATTTCATGGCACTATGATCTGATAATATGTATGGGATAATTTCATTTCCTTTGCATTTAGTTATGCAAGATCTGTGAGTTTCAGTATGTGTTCTATTTTAGAGAACAACCGATGTGTGGCTTAGAAGGATGTATATTCTGATGTTATATGGGTAGACATTTACTAAATCTATCTGTTCAGAACTTTGATTCTGTTCTAGTATTTCATTGTTCATTTTTTTGTCTAGTCGATCTATCTTTTTGTGACAGTGTGGTATTGAGATCCTTCAATACAATTCCATTAGTGCCTGTTTGATTTTTCATGTCCATTAATAACTAAGTTTTTGTGAATATTCTTAATGTCTCTTATTTAGGATACTTTTTTCTTTAAAATATATGCAAAATTTTTCCAGATCCTCTTGATTTTAATGGAACTTCATGTTGATATTTTCCCATGTAGAGGGGACATTTTATCTTTAAAAAGAGGAATCATTTAATCAGCAGACATTCTTTGGGCCAGCTTGCTAACATTTTGGCCAAAGACTGATGTGCTCAAGTCTAAATAACTTTTTAGGCCACTACTGGTTTTGTTGAAGTAAAACTTTCCATTTGGTATATTTAAAATCAGTATCCTTTATTAGTTGTTTGTTTTTGTTTTCATTTGGTACTGGGAATTGAACTCATGACCTTGTGCTTGCCAGGCAGGCACTATGCTTCTGAGCTATATCCCTGGCAATTGTTGGCATATTTATCTGGCTACAGTTTTTTAAATGATAAGGTCTTCAATCAAGTCAGACACTGCAGGATTATGTTTCTGTTTAATGTCCATTTTACAGTCCTAGTTTAGCTGTTAGTATATATTAAATAGAAATCAGCTATTTCATTGTCCCCGGCTGATAATTATAGGTAAACTTTGTTTTGCAGCTACCCTTTAGCATTAGTTAACATTTTCGTCTCCTGGTCTTACAGCATAAGCTTCTTAGAGATTCTTTTTTAATGGAGGAATATAGGAAGGCTTTACAGCATTTAAATTGAACTGATCTTTGGGAGTAATTACAAGTAACACAAGGAAGAAATCTTGATATCGTGTCACCATTATTACTGTTAATATTATGTACATTCTTATGCTTTTATTACATTTTTGTGTGTCCTTTGATCTCAGGTGGTTCTGTTCAAAAGAACCTTCTAAAATAATGGAAGTATTTTCTGTGTAGTCTAATGTGGTTCCCACAGATGCGTGTGTCATGCTAAAGACTATTGTTGTTTTCTGTTCACTAGATAGATTCTAACATAATCTCAGTTTCAGTCAGCAAAGGTCGGACTGGACTTTTCCTTTATATGAGTTAGAACGCAATCTGAGCCTATTATAAGGATGGTTTTCAAAGATGGCTGCCACAGTTCCCCTCCTATTCCTTTTGAATATGGCTTCACTACTTGTCTCTTCAAAAGGTAGAATCTGTTTCTCTACCTGTCGAATGTGAGTCTGCCCTGAGACTTGACTTAACTAACAGATTGTAGTAGAAGTAACACTGAGTAAGTTCTGTACCCTTACCACAAGCAGTTTTGTAACTTTTGCTACTCCCTATTGTAATACTGGGCTGAGAGAACCAAAGCATGTAGACCCACAGTCATCCTAAATGATCCTAGCTCCCACTGACAGCAGTGATTGTTAAATGTGAGTGAGGCCTTGTGGACTTAGTTGATCCTCTAAGTGTATGGAGAAGTTGATGAATGAGTGTATGGGGAAGTTGCGAGTAAACACAACTCTCTTCAGGAAATTGCAAATTGTTATTGTTTTAAGCCACTGGGAGTGTGGAGTTTTGTTTTATTGTTCTTGGTTCAATGAACCTAGAACTGATAGTTATATCTTTCTTATGACACTATGGACCAGCGAAGAGGTCACATAGGAATATCACCACCCCCCAAGTAATATGAATAATAATATTAATTCAAGGCACCAGTGTTAACAGTGCTTTGGGAAATGACTGATAAAAAGACATAGTTATGAACAAAAAAGGAAAATAAGACAATATGAACTCTATATTTAATTTTCGAATAGCCAAACTACATGATCATTATTTTTCAGAGGAGCCCAACATAACTTACTCAGTTTGAATAGTCTTTTTCCCAATAGGTAATTTCTATGCCTTATTGTCTACTTCATAGTCACTCTACTTACTAGCAAAAAGATAGGTTCCTAAGCTGTAATGATTTGGGGAAACATTTCTTCTTTGGAAATTGTAACATTAGAAGATCAATTATTCTTACATCTCAGGTCCTATCAATGACATTAGAGGTCATGTTTATTGCTAATGAATATTTTAAAGCCTGCTGAGTCACCTGGTTGAAGCTTAGGAAGGGAGTGATATTCCTAACAATGGCAGCAGCTGCTGAGAGATGGACACGTTGGATTTCTTTCATTTGGCATGGTTAAAGAGACATGATTGAGAGTTGGAAAGAAGTGCTGATAGAAGCAGATAAAACTATGAGTCTTTTTATATTCTGTTTTAGAGAGTCTACAGTTTTATGGTTGTAGAACATGCACTTTTTGTCCACTACATTTTACTTGCCCTCTCTTTTTAATTTTTCTTTTACCCATGTTATCATTATCATTATATGATGATACAGTTAGAATATTTTGACATCTCGGATAATAGAATTTCTCAAGAGGCTATAACAAACAATGGATAAGTACAAAGGATCAAAGAATATTGAGGTTTCAGGGGAACTTAAATTCTACCATTTAAAAAAGTAGACACTGAGATTGAACTGTGAAGTAACGTGCACATGGGATATAAGAACTTTAGGATATTTTCTGGTTTTCTTCTTTATTTTTATCCTTAAGTTTCTGGCTTGCTATTAAATGCCACAAGATCACCATCACCATCACCTTCACACCAGCTAAATGACACTCTGGAGTAGGAAAAAGATAATTATTTCTTGTTTTGGTTTATAAATTTTCTGAGGAAATAATTGTAAGTTCTTCTAACAGTGAAAATTAGGAAGTGCTTGCATCCTTATCCCAAATACTCTCAAGGAGTTGCTAACGGTATGGATGAGGAAGAATTCTATTGTATACTTGATGATTACTCATTAACTACCCTTCCTTAGAGTCACACAATTATATTCCTCTTTTAAAAGGAGCCATTTACGTGCTCGCTTTGGCAGCACATATACTAAAAGGAGCCATTTGTAAAACTAAATTTCAAAAAGTTCACTTGAACATAAAAAGAGGTATTTTGGCTTAGACTAGTGAGGACCAAAGAACTTTCATATACTGAGATTTTAAAATATGAATTTGTCAAATCACTAAAAGTTATTTAGTCACTTGCTATCACTGAGATATAGAGGGTACATTATCTTCACAAACTACCTAGTTCACTGACAGTGTAAGACTGTTGCTATTTACCAAGTTCCTTCAAGATGAAGTTTTTTGTTGTATTTATGTATTTCTAAGTGGAATGCCTGAAAAGCTCTCCAAACTTGTCAGATTTTTGATAATTTGAGTAGTAAATAAAGAGTAGCAAGGATGAAAAAGTAAAAATGGACTCTTTCATTTTTTTGGGTCGCTGAGAAAAGGTATCTGGATACCAATAAAGCAGTTTCCATGGTAATGTGTATCTTTATGATAACTAAAGGTTTCAAATTATATTGTTTTAAAAGCCACATTGAAATATAAGACAAAAGTATTTAATAGTCAAGAAAAAAATGCTACAGTTGTCTAAAGCAGTCATTCAAAAACAAAAGAGATGGCAGAAGCCGTCACAATTCAACTGGAAGAGAATCATTGCCAAATATATCTGTATATCCAGAAATTCAGTTTTACATATTGTAAAATAATTTCAAAATTTCACATCCATATCTTATCTTTCACTGGTTTACTAATCATATTTCAAAAACAATGAAAGAACAGCCTTGTATTTCTGTGATGATACCATATAGTTTTTTTTTTTTTTAACGCAAGCACAGATGGTCATGCTTATATTCCACTGATAATACATTTTTCTGAGTAAGCATCCTAGGAAATAGAAGAATTAGCTTAATCTTCAGCCATTTGGTTACTTGAGCCAGAGCCACATTGAGTTTATTTAAGAACCCAGTCACATTGGTATAATATTTAACTGTTCTGTTCCAAGGAGTGAGGAGCCTGATCTGTGAATCACTCTCCATAATAATGAAAACACCCCCTTGGATTTAACTCACAGGTGGATTTATCCAGGTTGGTCTGATGGTAGTATGTGAGACCCACCTGAGCTCCAGGTGGGTTACAACAAGCTGGTGCAACCAGTGGCCTGGCTTTCCAGTCCCAGCTTTGGTGCCGTTACTGCTACAGGCAGCTGCGCCACAGAGAAATCGCAAGAGTGGAGCACGTTCCTCTTAAGCTAGAACGTGGTGCCTGGAAATCCACAACCAGGAACTGCACACTGTACAGCTGTGCCTCCTGGACCCCTACCTGGAAAAGAAGTGCAAGCAGTCTGCCAAACACTGAATGAGTTTCTCATAGAACAGCAGCTGATATGTGCCAAGCTCTTAGCCTACACTAAACACGTTTTAAGTGTGCGTAAACTCAGTTGCGTTCCTTATTATATCGTGGGTAAGATACCATCACCATCTTTGGTTTATAAATGAGAAAACTGGTGCTTAGAAGAACAGTGATTTACCGAGGTCACAGTTTGATGATGACTTGGACAAAACCTCAGAGGCAGGCGGTGCACTTCCATGGCCCAGTCCAGCCCTGCATTGTTGTTTTTCCCCCTGGGAGGTTACCCCATTCTCTCATCCATACGGAGGACTTGATGAGTGACTGCAAGCTGTGGAATAATATTCATGTTCTCCATGCAAACGGAGAGGAGTCAGACCTGACTGTGTTCAGTGAATTCTAGGACCCCAGATTGGTTTCTCCCGTTATGGACAAATAATAATTAGCCTTTTTTTCTAACCCATGTGCTTCTCCAGTGAGGTGATGGATAAAGAGAATGACATAATAAATAACTGCAACGAGAACATAGCCAGACTCGGAGTGACATGGTACATAGGTGTTTACAAAGATAAAATATCCAGGTAAAATGCCCGCCGTGTATAGATTTATTGGATTTTATGCATGTTTTTCCAGAGTCAAGAATAAAAATAATTTTTAAATAAATGTTAAGTAAACCAAATGACAGTTATGTTAGCTTTCTGAATCCATTGGGTCTCATCCTATGGTCTATAGCTGTTTTATCAACTTTGTTTTTCATTGAATCATTACGTGCATTTTTGGGTGGTTTCTAGTTTTTCTCCTTTGACTCTTAAAAGAGCAGTTAATTCCTAAATATATTGATGCTAAGCCATTCTTAGAATCCTGAAAAAAATCCTATTTTGTCATGAATATTATATACATATGTAACATATGTGTGTATTTGGCATTTTGATATATTTGTATGTATGTTGGTGTGAAACTTCTGAAATTATATTTTTCCTTTTTTTACTTTAATTTGAATGAGCTTTATATAGAGAAACTAATATGTTTTTTAACTTTTGCAATATTAAGGATTGATCCCAGGTTCTATGTACTGAGTTATATCCCCAGACCTTCTTATTCTTTTTTTTTTTAAGACAAGGTCTTGCTAAGTTGTTAAACTTGCCAGGCTAGTCTTGTTGTAATCCTCCTGCTTCATCTCCCAAGGTGTTGACAATGCAACCATGCCTTGGCAAAAAAAAACAATCTTAAAATTGGAGCCGTCCTTTAGGACCAAAACTGCTCAGATACCTCTGATACCTGTAGAGTAGATGGAGGCCTCTTGGTGGTCCCCAAGAGTGACTGGCCACCTAGGGTTTGGCAGTAGCTTATCTCTCTTAACAGTTTCTACCAATAAAGGAGAATGAGTACAGGACTAGAAAAAAGATACTCAGTAGACAGGTAACCCATGGCAAGGAGTGGATGACCTGACACAACTATGGTATATGCCTAGAACATACAGGAACTGATAGCTAATGGATACATTGAATTCTTTTCTCCCGTTATTTATCTTGACCTTTGTATTTTCTTGCTTCCTTGTTAGTGTTACTTTCACATCCTGTAAAATATGGTGCCACTCCACACTTTAATTTAGATGGGTATTTTAGTGGGAGAAAGCTTTAATATGTTAGGTTTATTCTTAAGTTCCCACACTACTCTGGACATGTTTTTCCATGTAGTAAATGACCAGATGACAGACAGCCTCACAGAGAGGAACAGTGGAACAGTGACTTCAAAGTTCACTCTTACCTGACAATTAGATGTAACTGTCAGACATCTGACAAGCTTTGGGACATCTCAAAGACTCTTAAAACTTTTATCTCAGAAACAGCAAAGGTTCTCATAAATAAATGATTGTTTAAATGAAATAAGCCAGACTCAGGGGGAAAAAAAAGACTACATGTTCTCCTTAAAATATGGAATCTAGAAAATGTGACAAGAAAATAGAATTATTATTTGTTGAAAAGAAATAGGTGTAATGGTGGAAAATAAGGGTTATGAATATATTGTACACTTTGAACACCCCCAAAACATGTGAAAATAGGTGGAAGGGTGTGGGCAGGGTGGAGATGTGAGATGATATAATTATGTTACATGCATGATGAAACCCATTATTTATATAATCAATAAGCACTAATAAAAATGCTGGGGGAAAAGATTTTAAGATTAAACCTCAGGGGTTTTTAAAACTGTTATAAGGGGAAAAAGAAGTACCTCTGAATGGATTCTTTTCATCACAAAAACATAGAAACATACTGAAACACAAAACACAGAAACATCGAGAACAGCTTTGAAGGTCCACAGGTGTCCTGAACCTCTGTTTATGGAACCCATGTTAAGAATGCTTGGTCTGCTCTTGTATCCTAAGTGGCCTGATCAGTTAGGCAAGTGGTTTCTCTTAGTTCAGATAAGAACACAGTACTCCTGTGAATTATATTAAACTTTTGCACTTAATGTTTAAATGAAGAAATATAATTTTTACTTCATAAAATTCATAAAACTTATGAGCATTTCCCCATATTTAACTCTAAGTATTTTTTTGTAAATAGATATCCCTATACACATTTATTGAATAAATGGTTTCAACCATCTCAAATGAAAAATTCGAAGGTTTTTTTTTATTTTTTCAAACATTGACTTACAAAAACAAAGAGAAAAATAATAGGAATGGTCCTAGGAACGTGTGTTACATTTGTCCAAAGTAATACAAGGCAGACTTTTATCTGGTGACAGTAATTAATGCTTTCCTAAACACAATATAATTAATTTTTACTTTTCATCTTTTGGATGATCAAAAATATGTGATAACTGCTTTATATAAAGTATCTGAACTGGAATTAAACAAAGAATAAAAGATATTATGCATTCCACAATTATCAAGTTTAAGCAAATTCTAAAACAAGTATATGCATAAGGGATTATAATTTTAAAACTATGTATGGAAATAGTTATATGCATTATATGTGTAACGTGTAGTATATATATATTAGAATCTATGTATGCATGCTTACAAGAGTTTAAAATATCAGTTATGAGATGACTTCAAGGCAAAGCAGAAAACTATTCTAAAATCATACAAACCCACATTAAACAGATCCAGAGAAAATATATCACCCCAATTAAAACAATTCAAAATCAACACAACAAGTGTAAAATACTTTCCCTTCTTTATTGCTTACTGTAAAATACTTTAATGAGCATCTTTAAAAAATCAGTACTATATCACTGAATTTTTAAACTCTTCTCCTGTTTAGTTGAAATGGAGAAGACCAAAGTTTCATATTTGTACATAGATTTACAGCACTTGGAGTGCAATAATAAATTATTTATTTAGGTAGTGGTTTAATTGCTTGCCAGATTCCTAAATTTTCTTGGAACTTGTTTACGATAACTCTCTAAGCTTGATTTTATATGTCAAATAAAAATTAATAGGCTACCTTTGAAAAGGTTAGCTAAAGCAGTTTTACCAGGTTTTTTTTTTTTTTTCTTAACTGCATTCTGAGTTCCAAGATTTTTTTTCTGTCTTTGCCAAAGAGAAATGTTCTTCTCTTCCCTTTTGAATGCAGTGGATATGCTGGCTGTCCTCCTTCTTGGGCAGGATGCCTAAGTACTTAATTGTTCAATCTCTACACGAGAATCATTTTGCCCAACAATGAAATGGAACTGCCTCTAGGGTAACAGACAGCAGCTGTTGAAGGCATAAGCTCTCCTACCCTGCAGTCTGGGGCCTGGCAGGGAAGAGGATGCACATCTATTTCCAAGAAGGGGAAGAAACTGAGATCTACAGTCAGTAGAGTTTTAAATTTTTTCAAACTTAGCTTTGTGCCACTGACATTCTTACTTTGTCCACATCACCTTTTCAGTGATAATTTAGGCATAGTTTCTTCCTGCTGTGATCTAATTTTTTTTTTTAAATCTTTTGTCGGTTTTCCTCCCCCGGGGGTACTTAATTCCACCATTTGTCTGCCATTGTGGTCAGTAATTTTCAGTTTCAAGTCAGCTGTCCACCAGTGTTTTCACTGGAATATTTAGAACTGATCTTGACCTTTTGCATCCCTCTGTGTTCCCTGATGGAAGGTCTTTAGCACACTGAGGGAGAAAAGAAACAGGAGTTTAGGGGAATTGCAGGCTGGCAGGGGCTTGAAACCTTGTGCCAAGGAGTGGCCAGGGACAGGCTCACAGGCTCACAGAGCTTTCTAGTTAATTAGATTTGGCCATGTGACCTTTGTGACTCTGCCAATTGCAAGAAATAATTAGCCACAGACTCAGGCTGGCAGGCTTCTGCTGACATGTCCAGTTCACGGAAGTGAAATCTCTACTTGGGTTGTGATTGTAAGGGAGCTTACAAAGTGTCCCTTTGGAGAAATTGCTCGGAAACTTTCTCAGTGTAAAGATCTTTCTTCTGTGTATTCCTCTCTACTTCCTTTCTTGTTTACACCTGGTACCTCATCACACAAAACCACAAAATCATGTGGCATCTCTTCTACTAAACTCTGCAGGAGAGTCTTCAGTGTGAAGAGTGCTTATCTTTACTCTCTTATGCTTTATTTCTTTCTTAAATCTTGCTTAATTTTCATCATTGCTCTCTCTTTTATGCTGTCTCTAGACCTTCACTCTCTTCACTTCCATCCCTCTATTCTTTCCTCTTTTTTCCCCATCAACCACAAACACATTTTTTTTTTACAGCTAAGTGGATTAAAACGGCCATGAAAGAAGAATATCAAGATGCAGGTACATGAGAAAAACCAAACGGTTCTTTCTGAAATCTGAGTTTTTACAGTGATCTAAAACAAATGTCTCACCTGTCCCATCACCTTGCAGAGTTTCTGGCTTTGTAAAGTCAGAGCAGGCGGGCAGGAGGAACACAGGGAAGCCTTTGGAGATCATGAATTGAAATTTGGAGGTCATGAATTGAAAGTACTCTAAGAAATACTGTTGAGACGTATAACTTGTTTTCACCGCAGGGAACAAATGAATTAAGCAAAGATATTTTATTTCCTTTTCAAAGGCCTAAGGTTACAAAATATTCCTTCCAGAAATGGGGACAGAGGTCAAATGAAGTCACATGTTAATTACAACATTTACAGACTCTCCTTGGTTACCTTTAAATACGTCATGAAATTAAGCTAAGATTTACCTATTTTAATTTTAGATAATGTTTCAGGTACCTAGAGGAAAACCATCCTGTATATGTATATGTATATGTATATGTATATGTATATGTATATATATACACACACATAGGTGTTTAATTGATACTAACATATGTGTCTTTTAGTAACTATGCCTTATGATTACTCTTAACACTGCCATTTTTTTTGCTTTATCTCTCATTATCTCACAAACTCAATTATTCAGTATTCAGCTCCCACAAACTATATTACAAAATAAATCTAATCCTTTCTTCTAAACTCTTTATCTAAGTGGAAATTTCAGTTTGCTTCTTTCTTTTCATTAAGTGTCCATTTTGTCATCAATACCTTGAACTATCCTTTGTCATGCTTTGGCATTATTTCCCATATAACCTTACTCTTTCTTGCCTCTGTGTTCCTTGCCCTTACTAAAATGTCATTTTAATTACTTTATAAAAAACTATGTACAAAAACAGCCCAACGGTCTCCTTGAAATAGCTTTCAGATCATCTCAACTTCAAAACAATCACTTGCTTTATACTAGCTTGACTTTTTAAAATAAATTATATTATTTTTCAACATATTTTCTTTATTTACTTTTGTCTTGTCAAAAAGACAGAATCACAAAAATTTGCTGATAGACCTAGGCAGCCTTCATTCTACAAGATAAAATGAGAGCTTCTTTTTCTGTGTTTTAGGGTGCTGGACTGTCTTTCTGTCTTGAACAAAGAATTGGTAAAGATGAGCCCCAAAGATAGTGAGGTTTTGCACTTACCAAAGGTAGGAAAAGAAATATTCTCTGTAGAGTGAGTTTGGTCCTATTAAGAGTAGGAAAAGAAATACACTCACTCTATGAGCTATTATTAGACCACCATGCAAGTGAAAGCACAGTGGCCTACCAGTACAGTGGTGGCTGTCTTTTTTGTATCTCCTACTCCTCTGTATGAGGATTGATCTTGGCTTTCCTATACAGAACCTGCTGGAGGTCTTTGGTGAAGAACTGAATGTGGCACTCTCTGATTCCATGCATAGGACTTTGGGAACTATTCCTTGTGTGTGTACTGGAACTTTGGAATGAACAGGTGACAGCCACTTCCCCAGCCTGTTTGTCATGCCCTCATCTCCTGCCTCACCTGTATAGATGGAAGAAGTGTGGGCTTAGTGAGGTATAAACAAGGAAATAGAACAATCGAAAATAGCTGGTTAATATTGGGTTGCTTCACATGACTTTCTAGTAAGGATTAAAGTGCAGGGGACCTCTTCTTGATACTGATTCAAGTAAATTGGATTTTTCTGTTTTCCAGAAAAAGACCAGCCTGTTTTGAGATCTGTCTACTTCCTTTAACTTGCAGTTTCATTTTGTAGCATTTCCTGTCACTGATTCCATTTTGGTATGGTCTGGTTTATTGAAGGCTGTTACAGACACTTAATCAAAAATAGTGGCCTTTTATAATAATAATAGTTTTTATGTACTCATAACTTTTATCTAACTCACTATTTTATCAAAGTCATTAAAAAAGAGAGCAATTTATATGATGCTTATAGCACTAACATGTTACACATATAAATGTAGCCCTGTGAATTACTAATGATACATTAATTAGGAGCCATGAAGTGAAAAAGCCTGAACAAGTTGTTTTTAAAAAGAGTAAAAAACAAAGTGAGTGGGCTGGGGGTTTAGCTCAGTGGCATAAGTGCCTGCTTGGCAAATGCAAGGTTGTGAGTTCCATCCCCGGTACAAAAAAAAAAAAAAAAAGGTGTGGTACTGAGGATTGAGCACATGGTTTCACTGCTTGCTAGACAAGGAATGTACCCTGGAGCTACATGCTAGCCTGGAGAGTTTTTCTTTGAAATTAGTCATCTCGCTCATATTTCTTTACTATTGCTGTTTATATCATGCTAACTCAACTTTAGGGCTTAGACATATAAAGTTAATATGTTGTAGTTCTGGAAATCAAAAGTGCAAAATCAGCTTCAAGATTTCAGCAGGTTTATTCCTTCTGGAGATTATCGGGGAGGATTAACCTCCTTTCCTTTTCCAGCCTCAAAAGACCACTTGGCACCATTTTTGTCGGTCTTACTTGCAACTGTGCTACCATTGACATGATTTTTTTGTTTGTTTGTTTGTTTGTTTGTTTTTGTGACTTTGATCTTCTTGCTTTTGCCTTAAAGGACCTGCATGATTGTATTGTGCCCACCTAGATAACCCTGAAGTGTTTTGCCCTCTCAAGATCTGTAGTTTAACCACATGTTTGTGGTATAAAATGACATCTTCATAGTTTGAGGGAATTAGGAGTTGGGCATTTCTGAAGTGCCAGTGCTTTGGTCATCACAGTCCCTTTTCTTATCAGGTTCACCTGCTTGAAGCAGTGAAGCAAATTGCTTGCTTATCTATACTAGCAGTGCCCAGACTGTAGACTTCTCTCATATGTTACTACAGATAAAGTCTAAGAAGTTCTACTTTATATCAAGGATTTTAGAAGCCTTATTTGTTAGATAATGGTGAACAATTACGCCCACCTTCAATGTGGATAAAGAACCTGGTATATTTTATTTTTCTATATTTTAGAAAAATTACTGGTGGAACAGTACACGTTGGTTATAAATAAACCTAAGGTGCTGAAAAGCCTAAATGTAGAAGATAATAGCAATGGAACTGTGGTGTAGTCAGATGCTAAAGAGACATTCCACAGAAGATGCTGTGATGATGTGACAGTGTTTGCAAGGAGGTAAAAGTCTTGAAGATGCCTCTGAAGATTTTAGCTTAGGTGACAACATAACAAATAACATTTAGGAGTTTAAATACACTCTGCTATAGATGCCTGTGCCACATGCCTATAGCAGGCTCAGAATCAGAAACTGGCAGTCCCAATGCAGAAAACACATTGTACTCACATTTGCAAATATATATCTTGAGTATAATCAAAGATATTGGAAGATGCCTCCTTCAGCGAGAGAAATCCAAAGAGAAGATTTGTACATGCACAGGTATTTATGCATGCATATGTGTATATGCACAGATGCACACATGTACATGTGAACATTTTGTTTACCTTAGTGACCAAGACAGAATAGCAACAATAGTCAAAATTTGCAGATATCAAAACTTTTTAAATTCAGGTTTGTCTGAATAGCAGGCTATACACGATCAACTCATTTTATTATCCTACTTTGTACACATTTCACATCTGATCTTATCAGAATCTAAAGGAAACACAAAGCAATTGGCAAAGAAAAAATAATACTTCCCCAATACAAAACTGAGAAGATATGCTTTTCATGGTCAAAGAGTTTTATGTCTAATGGTGAGGCAAATGAAGCAGTAATGGCAAACCATGACAATTGCTAGAAAGAGTGATAGTTAATATTTATTAAGATTTAATCCTTTAAGATCAGCACTGTGTAGTATTTTAACTGTGTTAGCTGATTAACTCTTATAGGCATCATGTGAAGAACATATTCCACGTAAAGTGCAAAGCAGAGCAGAGCAAAATTTGTCAGGAGATTTCCAGTCCCAGGTGGGAGTCGGAGTGAGTCTTAGAAATGCTCATTGAGGAGCTAGCCCTTGAAATGAGACTTCTTGATGAAGTTTTATAGGTCTATAAATGTGAAAGGCATTCAAAGAAAGAACAACATTTGAGGAAGCCTAGAGATTTGCAAAGGAACAAAGTGTCGGCGAATGATGAGTGTGTTAGATTTCAAAGTGCCAGAGGGACAAGAGCAACAGATGAGCCTTGTCAGGTACATGAAGGTCATATTGGCAAGGACATTGCAGTCACAGTGTTATGAGTTTAGTTAGTCTTGTGTGGCTTAAGGGAAAACCGGGATAATTTTCAGCTGGACAGTAAACTGATTCTATTTACATATCAGCAGAGTCTCTATTGCATAGAGTGAAGAATGTATCCCTCTGGGGTTGGAGGGAGAGGAGGACGACAGTTGTTACAGACAGCAAAGTCTGTATCAGTAGTGTAGGCAGAAGCAATGAGAATTATATTGTACGGTATTGTTGGTAGCAAACAAAGCAAGAACATGCAGTGCATTTTTATGGTCGTACTGAGAGCATGTGGTGAGTGGAAACGGGATAAAGGAAATTGGGAAATAGAGGGTAGTGTCCAGCGGGCACTCATCACAACTGTGGTGGTTAGTGAAGAGGTGGAAGATGGCATATTAATATTTAGGCATGTTCCTTATGAATTATCCCTGAATATTCATGTGGAGATGCCTCAGTAGCAGTTGAATATATGGGCCCAGTTTTCAAAAGATATTTGGGTTAGACCTAAGGACTTAGAAATCTGTGATGAATGGGAACAATTTAAATTACTCAGAGGGAATAAAGGTATATGAAGAATCAAAAAAGAGAGTCTTGGGGAATATGTATGTTTTGAAACTGCCTTCCGGAATACAGAATACAAACAGAAATCAATGATTTTGTAGTCAGCAGTACACGTGTAGTATCTAATATTGTAATAATGGAGGTAGTAGACAGAGAAATTTTGTAGAAAGAGCAGAATGAAGGAAATAAATGGCACGCCATGGAAGAGAAAAAGAAGATTCTCAGCTAGGAATTGTTTAAGTACTGTTAGGAACGTTGCCCAGCATAATCGTGTCAAAGAAATCAATGAAGGGGAAAATCCCAAAACAGAGGGAGGAGGAATTAAACATGTCAAAGAGCACAGAAAGGGCAAGTGAGATAATGATTGCAAATTGCTCTTTGGCAATTAAAAAAGTCATTGGTAACCTTTGTGAGAGTGATTTGAACATTGTATTGAGGGAGAAATTCCCAGAAAAAAAAAAAGTGGGTGTAGTTGTAAGTGGGACTTGAAGACTATAGACTAATGAATTGAGACATAATGATTATTGATTTGACAAATGACCTTTTAAGACTTTTGAACCAGTGAAATGCTAAAAACACCAAGTGGTTGTCACTTTCCATTGGAATTACGTAGGAATCAGTTTGTAAGGCCACAGAATTATTATTGGAACCAGACAGTTTATGATTGTCAACTGGCTACCAAGTGCACCTATTAATGGTTTCTTGTTATTTCTTCTACTTCGAATTTTGATGAAAATTAATTATCTGTTGCCGTAACAATAGTTATGAAGTCCTTAACGCCACAAGTACTGGTTATTACTTACATTTGCAGTATATACAGTGATATATTTACCACTTTAGAAAAGCAATGCAAATAAGGACATATAGTTATTATTGATTGAATTATACCTAAGAAGCAGAAATCATGAAATATCATGAAATATTGAATACTTAGAGGATGAATACTTACCTAGAGCTGGTTGATAAAATCTTTTGTATATTTTCTGAACGCTTATTTAGCCACTGTTTTTTTAAATACTGGGATCTGGGCACTGAACCCAGGACCTTTACACTGAGATAAATCCTCACTTTTTTTTTCCTTTTCTATTTGTGTTTTGTTTTGTTTTTAAACATGGTCTTGATGAGTCACCAGTTGCCCAGGATGGGTTTGAACTTGTAATTTTTTGGCCTGAACCTTGTATACATGGGCCACTACTCTCAGATCTTTCACTTTTAATTAGTCCAAAGTTGCTATAGTACACTTTGATTCATGATTTACACAGTATCACCTACTGGGTAGAACAAAATTAGTACAATACAAACATTGATAGAATTTTAAAAAGTATTTAAATAGTATTTTCAGTCGCTAAATCATCAGATACAGAAAAGGCCAACAGGTATGAGTGGTTTTCACTGCATGCTGAGATGTTAACAGAGTGAAGGCGGAGTTTGAGTTGTGTGGCAAATAAGAATTTCATGAGGTCTGTGGTGCCCTATAGCTATATCCAGCTTTTTTATATTCTTCTCCCAAATACACCTCCATGACACTTTTCACCTCTCCTGTCCTTCCAATACCCATACATTTGTAAGATCAAGAAATGGGGCTTCCCTGTAGAGCGGTGTCCGCTGCGGCAGTGGGTCGGGATAATGTAGGGTGATGAGGTGTGTTTCATTCTGCCTTAATCTTCTCCTTCTCCCTGAAAGACAGTGAGTGAGACTCTCTGTATGACTTATTTCATGGGTGGCCTTAATCTTGAATGATTGTTGTTTTATAAAAATACGTATTTTTTGAAGCTACCATGTTAATGAGGAAAAGAAAATAGTAGTACTTTAGTGAATAAAGGAAATCACTTGAAGCGGGAAGATCCTTCAAGACTGGGGCAGATGGATGACTGTGTGTCCTGCAGACACCAACCCCACAGCCAGGCTCAAGTAGGTTCACAAAGGACTTGCGTACCAAGACTCCCAAGAGGTTCACATTCTCAAAACACAGCAAGATTCAGGCAAAGGTGCAGCAAGGGTTCATGTGTGATTTGAAACAAAGCTGTGAGCATTCTCTCCCAGAAACCACATCACTGATTATGGTCACACTATTAGTGT
The DNA here is from genome assembly GCA_004027295.1 of Dolichotis patagonum. Taxonomy (NCBI): domain Eukaryota; kingdom Metazoa; phylum Chordata; class Mammalia; order Rodentia; family Caviidae; genus Dolichotis; species Dolichotis patagonum. The sequence goes on along the minus strand of PVJX010000644.1, from coordinate 11,568 downwards.
TACCTGTAAATCTAAGGAGGTTGATAAGTGGCCTCCTGAATTACAAATGAATTTTTTAGGAGTCATATTTCAATAAAGTGTAATAATATTATATTTTTATATAGTGTACTTATGAATGTAAATTGATACCAATTGTTACGTCTCTTCTACTTAAAATTTATTTTTGAGTTCTACCCAGTATCATCTTATAGGTAACTGGTGTGTTCTCTACTTATATAGCCTTGTGCTAAGAGACAGTTCTCCACGGTTTCTCATTTTCCTGAGTATCCCATGACCAGAGCACTGAGTGACCGTTGTACAAGACTGACTTCTCAAGAATATTTGTATAGTAAACAATCTTGGAAATAGAGACAAAGTCTTCCTCTGGAGCAGATTATATTTGCTCTTCCTAAAAGATTGAGTTTCTCAAGGCTCAGGGTTCTTCTTTTGTATCCGACTGCTGTGAGCACAAGGATCCACCTATTTCCCCCCACATTGCACTGTGGGATGGTGTCTTTTTAACATCTTAGAACCTGGAGAATCTTTGGCAGTTTTGATTTTGCTTGGAAAGAAGAAACAAATAGCAATATATGATGAAATTTAATCATAATAATAGCTAACATCTGTTGAATACTTTCTATGGATCCGTCACTGTGCTCAAATTTACACTTACTCTCTCATTTTACCATTATCACAATCAGTGAGGTAGGTTCTATCATCTTTTAACATCTTGAATGATGTCACATAGAATATCTTAAGGTCCTAGGATTCAAACCCATGCCTAACACCAGAATTTAGGTCTTAACCACTAGTCTGTACACATGAAAGATTTGATGTGTGGCTATTCCTAGAGTTCATGTGGGTTGGTAAGTGCCCACATTTAAAAATGAGGCAGCCCCAGGACAGAGAGGTTTACAGTGAGACTGGACAGGAAATGCAGCCAGCCTCAAGATGACAGGGTGGGTAAAATGAAGAGTGCATGGTTGAGTTGCTGCTCTACTTGCCACATCACCTGGCCCTCACTCATTCCAGTGAATCTCCATTTACCTCCGTTTTTATTTTTTAATTAAGTATGTGACATTTGAAAAGAGTGAAAGGATTCCAGACGGCAAGATCATAATTACTGTCCAACACTTAACACTCCATGCTTTTGAAATATTAGAAAAATTTCTTATTATTGTGCTCTTCGTATTACTAATCGGTAACACAGAGACCAGTAGTCATCATAAAAATGTGGATTGTGAATATTTAGTGAATATTTATGAAATCCAAATAGCCTTAACAATGATAAAATCTGAGTTAATATTTTTTAGAACTATATGGGACAGTGCCTTGTTACTGCATAATGCACATTTGTTGATATTTCTTTTCTGTTACTACAGTGATTCTTATACTGAGTAGATAGCAGTGGGACATCTTCTATGTGTTAGGATGGATAAATATTTTGTGTCGCATAAAGAAAGCCTGGGTAGTATGTATGCTTAGTGTGGTGACAAACTTGAGAGCATGAGCCTGAATCCAATATCTGTGATGTGCAATATGGTGACATTGAAATGGAAAGTGATGAGGGTTGTAGGTGAGTCTTCCATGAAGAACTGTGAAATGTATTAGTCAGCCTTCCTGTCACTGGAAGTAATTACCTGGGGCCTGCAACTTAAAGATAGAGAGGTTTTTTTTTTTTTTTTTTTTTCCCAGTTTCAGATTCAGGCTCCAAGGTGCTCTTCATGGTGGAAGAGCAAACAAATGAAACTTCTTATATCATGGTGGCCATGAAACACAGCAGAGGAATATGCTAGAAGGCAAAAATGTTAGCTAGCTACAGTTCTAGACCTTCTGGTTGATGACACAAGACTCAGGCAACATTCAAAAACTTTATCACTATAGCACAGCCAGCCAGGAAGTGCATCTTATTCACGTGAGAGCTCTCTTCCTGCCACGGTCGTGGAGATTAGGCAGTGGTCCTCAGGTAGAGGTGTGCACAAGTGGGGCTGTATCCCTGCTGAAGATTCCTGCGTGAAAGAAACCTGAGTCTTTTTTACTGGAGAGTGGAAGACATTATGTAGAATAATAGGAACACTTGTTTCTTATTCTATCTTCAACGCTGCCTATTGTAGAAATATCTTTTTTGGGGGAAAGGGATGGGATACTGTATTGAACTCATGACTTTGTGCTTACAGAGGCAGGTGCTTACACTGCTGAGCTAACTCTCTGACTCATAAAAGGGTTTTATTCCTGGTTTTTGTTTTAAGATAGGGTTTCAAAAATTTCTTTAGAAAAATAGTCTGGGGTCATTAGTACCTCTCATCACAGATATATAGAAAAGTGAGAGACTTGTGGAAATTATCTCCCTATACCTCAAAAGGGAGTCATTTTAAAGTAAATTTTATACCACTTCCCAATTTGGTTAGTTATAATCAGTTTATTATTGGTAATAAAAATCCCCATTCTTTATTTCCAGCTCTGTTCTGTAGCCCCACATATGCAATATGGCAAAATGGAAATAAAACTTGCAAGAAAGAAGGGGGAAAAAGTAATAGAGATTAGGAGAGAAGGGAAAAATGTGAAAGGCAAATGAGAAAGCAGACACAGGGTCTCAGAGTGTTTTAGCATGGGCTTAGATATCTAGATGATTAGAATGTATAAGGTTAACTGCAAAACAAGCATTTATATATTTCTGTCTTACTTTTTGTGTTGCTGAGACAAAGTACCTAACACCCAAAGTTAAAGATGAATTCACCTCACAGTTTTTAGAGGTTTTGGTCCATGGTCCTCTGGCTCCAAGGCAGGGTGGTATGGAACAGGGGTATTGCGGAGGAGAAACAGCTCATGGCATGGCAGGAAGGAATCAGTAAGCAGCGAGCAACAGCAGCAGCAACCTGAGTCTCCCTTTGATCCCTTCCAGGCTACCTAGTTGTTGGGTGGTATCATCTACTTGTAGGGTGGATCTTCTCATTTTATATACCCAGAGCTAAACCGTCAGTAGACTAATTTAGTAATCATGCCCCCTTAGTCATGGTATCACACCCTTAATCCCAACATCACACACCTTAGATGTAGCCACTTTGGAAAAGCCCTCATGTCCATATGGGTTTGAGGAAACATCTGTATCTCAGTAATAAAGATTTACTTTTGCTGTATGAAAAGCTGTGTATATTTCATGTTTATGAAGAAGTGCATTGTGGGATAAACATGCACCAATGAAAATGTCACCTGTCAAAGTTACCTCTCAGGTTTTGTTTCGTTTTGTTTGTTTTAAGAAGCCTCTCAATGTGCATACTAGGCTGGCCTTGAACTCACTATGTATGCCAGGCTGTCTTCAAACTCACAACAGTGCTTCTGCCTCAGTCTCCCAAGTGCTAGGACTATGGGTGTGCACTACTGTGTCCAATCTGCTCCTTTATTATTATTATTTTAAGGTAGGGGTACTTAATATAAGAATTGCCCTCTTAATAGATTTTTAGCTGTAGGCTCTGTCATACAATTGATCTCTAGAACTTCCTTATAATGAAACTGAAAATAAGTATTTACAAGAGTGTAGCTCATGAACAGAAGTATTTATTTGAGACATGACACTGGGAGTAGGATAGGTCTACTTGGTTTAAAACTTAGTTCTGGTGTGTCTTTCACTATCTGTCATTGACTGTTCATCTTTCTGAGTGCTCCTTCTTCAGTTGGCCATTGTGAATGTGAGAATTCAGATGCTATGTGGTTAATCGTACATCCTATAGTGGGACAGCATAGCACACCTTAAGTGACTGCGAGGCACAATGCAGTATTACAGCTGAGGTCCTACCTACTACATGTTGAAATAGTTTATGAATCAAATTAATAAGTTGTTAATAAAAATATACACTAGCCTCCTGTCCTGAAAAAAATACTTTTGCAATGTTTTATTAATTTTATGACAGAAAGTCAGCAAAATTTCAGTCATTTAACTTTAAATGTTTTGTCAATTTACTTCTGCATTCTATGGCTCATAAGAATAAAATCAGTTCATACAAATTATTACATCTTGCCTTTAAGTAAAATCACTAATTACTTTCTTATACAAAATATTTTCAAATAGTTTGTGTCCTTTCATAGTACTTGTCTAAAAAATTAAAAACATAAGCATAAAGTATATAACATTTACATTTAAAAAAAATCCTTAAGGTGGTTGCTGATATGTAAGCCAGTTGTAGAATGTATGCTTAGCATGTATGAGTTTCTTGGTTCAATCATCATCAAACAAAATAAATAATTAAAGTATGATAAAATATTTACAAATACGTGTTTAGAAAGTTAACTCTTCTCTAAAATATTCTAAAGTATTTTGTAAGAGGATAGCAATTATCATGAAGTTTTAAATTTCAAATTTCAAATCAATTACATTTAAATCTGAAAATTTTTTTTTCAAATTAAAACCTATTATATAGTTTAATGAAAAGAAATCATTAGCAATTTTACTAGTTAGTGATTTTTTAGTTGCCAAAAAGGAACCTTACCATGTTTTACACAGGCTACATTGGGCTATAAATATAAAAATGTATACATATTTATGAATTGATCAATACTGTGTATATCTGTTGCTATATTTGACTGATGTATTTTGTTTAGGACTCAGAGCTACAGCTTGAAATAAAGAAAGAAGAAAACAACAAACAAAAAGATATTTAATAGTACTGTGAAAAACATACTTCTCTACAAAATCTATTGCATTTATGCCGTCTTGGGGAAAGATACATTAATTATTTTCTCCTTTTTGTGAAATAAATGCTTGTCTCCAAGTTCCTTTTCCTCAAGAGAAATACCTGTTTCTAAAAGCACAAAATAATTCTTAGCATTTGAACAAAGGCTCTTTTTATTCTGCAGACATGGGGCAATATATCTAGAAAAGATTCCCTGGGCTTTTAAATGTCTTAATCATAAGGGTGTACATTTTGGTGACAAGTTTCACCATGACTGGCACTGGAGACAAGGATGTAGTCTTTAGTACCTTTATGCTGTATGTGTTTGCTATGTTTAGGATGCTTCATGGGATCCCTTGACAGAGAGAGGGTCGCTCGTGAGCACTCAGAGGACATGAAGATCTCGTAGATAGAAAAAAAATTAGGTGTGTCTGATTTTTCTTCTGAAGCTTAAAAAAGCAGAACTTTAGATATTATAATGTTTTTGACAATCATTTAAAAGCATTTTAAACTTCCGGGCGTGGTGGTGCACACCTGTAATCCCAGCATTCTAGAGTTTGAGACAGGAGGATTGTTGCAAATCCAAAACCAGCCTGGGCTACAAAGTGAGCTCAAGGTCAGCCTGAACTGCATAGTGAGACCCTGTCTCAAAAACAAACAAACAAAAGTAATCTAAACTATGCCTGGGTTGGTGAAAAACTCTAGATAAATAGATACTGCTCCAGTCTCTGTAAATAACAGGAAAAAAAGAAAATCAACATGTATTTAGTGGAAACTGACTCCTGGCTATAAGAGGTACACACAAAACATCTAAGTCAGGACGGTACCTGCTAGGAAGGAATTCATGGGTTTACTAGACATGTGGTGATTGGAGGTAGCTGGCTTTTGAAAGGTCAAGAATTTTAAGGCAAGTGAGTCTGGTTGAGATGAAAAATGCACGTGGCTACATCAATTAGGTAATGGAAAATGGCTATAGTTTAATCAAAGTGAGTTGCTAGGAATGCAAATGCAGAGCCTTTCCTCTATCCAGGCTTTAGTAAGTATTCATGCCATGACCTGGAGTACTTTGTAAGAGATGCGCACTCAGAATGAGATGGATGTGATTCCTGAAGCTCACAATCCAGTTGTGTGTTAAACTGATCCCTTTCAACATAATTTACACAACCTCAGAGGAAAGGCTTTCTTTTACCTCCAGTTCCGTTGCCAAAATTCCCATTAAGGTTATTATATGATACCTTTAAAAGATGCCTTTCAAAACACAAACAAGGTAGCAAAATTGTAAAGCACCGTCCGTACAAGTTATTAATGCCAGAGTGGTTTGGAATGGGCTTTGGGTTGCTGTTTTTCTTCCACAAAACATCGAAGAAAGTAGAAGGTGCAAGTGTGGGGAGTCACCCAGGATAAACACAGGTGGAGGGCAGGCAGGATGTGATGGAAATTGCTGACACCCGCAGAAGCCTGATCCTAGCAGGCTCACTGTTCATTGAGAGGATAAAGTATTGGCCCCCTTTCTCCTGTTGAAATGAGAAACTTAAACTTTCTTAGATAATAAAAATGGCTTAACTTACAGAAAAATTGCCTGTATTTCCTCGTGTTTGTATACTTGAACTTGTTAATCTTTAAGAAGAATCCATGATGGGAATTTAAAACATTTTTAAAGTTTGAATTAAATATGTCTTATTTTTCGTATTTGTAAAAATTAATTATTTATTATTACAGGTGTTAGGATTGTATTGTTCTCTGGGTGGAGTTAATCAGTTACTGCTATGTTGATATGTACCAATTTCCACATGGAGAGTTTCTGCATCCCCACTTCCTGACAAATTTACCTTTTCCCTGATACCTGTGTTTCCTAATAGAAAGACTTTTGCCTCTTTGATGCTTCTTTGAGAGTGGTCCCAAGACATGCAGCATCAGCATCCCCTAGAATCTAGGTAGTGATGCATATTCACTGTCTCATTCCAGACCTGCTGGATCAGACCTGCTGGATCAGATGGTTGGTAAGGACCAACCATTTGTGTCTTAAACATCCAAGGATTTGCAAGCCACTGGGCTACTACAGTTAATTAGGTCTTGAGATTGGAAACACTTTCCAAATGAGATGGTAGTAATCTGATCCCTCTCTACTGCTCTTCATTTTTTACCACTATGGTAGGCCATATGTCAAGAATATGATTAAACCAGTCTTCTACTGGATTCCAGGGCTTTTCTATCCTCCTAGATTCTCAGATTGACCACAACCATCTAGTGGTATAAAACAGCATTTTCTTTTCCTTTCAATTAGTTAGATTTTTATTTGTTTTTCAAATATTTAAAATATAAAATGCAGGATAGGATATAATGCACTGTGGTGAAACAGGATCTGCTAAAAACAGCTAATTTTTTTTTTTAAATAAGGCAATTTCTTTGCAAAAGCAGTCAAGAAGGAAAGAACAACAAGTTAATGTGAGACATTAAGAAATGATATGGCCAACCTGAGCCAGTAAGGATGACTCAAGAGAACTCTATCACTGAATAAACAAAGTGGACAGACATCTGAATATCAAAAATGAAAGCAAATATGAAAGTTTTGACATGAATTCCCAGAAGATAGGAATATTGAATAAGACTTAAAGATATCGCCTAGAATAACAAAGACTTCTACAAAGGAGATTGTAGGCTGTGGGTGTAGCAAAGTAGTAGAGTGCTTGCTTACCTAACTAACATACATGAGAGCCTAGATTTGAGTCCAAGCACCACAGAATGAATAAATGAGTGAATGCATTAATTAATGAGAGAACACTCTGCCTAGGACAGTAGTTTCATTTGTTTTTACTCAGAAAATGAGAAAAGCATGAGGCTTTGGAGTCCTCAATGAATCTCTTACTCTGCAGTGACAATGTATGGAAAGTCAGCATGCCAGCATTAAAAATAGATAATCTAGTTTATTCTTGAAGAAAAGAGGATGAGTATCAGTTACACAGTATATTTTTATTCTTTTCTTGTTCCTTTCAGTGAGTGACAGCTCTTGGTTGCTGCCAGCCATTTTTGACTGGCAGATGCAAGGGTGGTTTCCTGGGAACCTCGGCCACCGAATGGCGTCTGAGGAGCAAAGGAGACCTCTGTTCACTACAACTGTTCAGTAGATTGAGGTTCCTTGACTCTTACTATAGAAAAGGAATTTTCAGGATATGTTGGTAAGAGGCATAAAAGGTTTTGCCAGGCAGAGCTTAAGAAGTATATACTCAGTGTAGACTGCGGACTCTCCAGGGAGGCACATAAGAGTCAGGAGTTGAGGGTTTTTAATGGGATCTTAAGGGTGTCCTCACAGTTGATGATCTAGCATGTGCCATCCATTTGGTGGGCTAGGTTAGAATGCAGGCCATTTGTGAGTGCTGCAAGTTTAAATACGTTCTTCCCACTTCATAGTACTATTTCCCTGAGAATGAAGATTTCTGGTAGGAAAAGGGCAGGGTAGTTTACAGGTGAAAAGCACAGCGTCTAATTTTCAGCTTTGCAATTAGGTGACTTTTGGGTCCTTAAGCTACATCTTTTTTTTAAAAGTGTAATGTTAAAATTATATAAAATTAAATACAAAGTTATGTCTGGTCACCTTTGTACCCATCTTTATGTTTTATCATAACTCAGCTCCTGCCTCTGGTTTTGACCAAGTAAAGCCAATAGTTTGTTTCTTCTTTCACCATCTTGTTTTTAACCCTCTCAGCCTCATTCTCCTTTCCTGATATATGTTAGTGTATTTCTAAATACTGTATGCATATATAAGTTTGTGTCCAGGTACTTTAATCTGGTCTCCTATCAGGTATTCCTTCAATCCCGAACACCAGCCCTTTTCTGCACTATTGACCTTCTAAGAATTGGACATCAAGGATACAGATTAAAAAGCGACCTTCTTAACATGGTTTGAGATTTTTCCCCTCAAAGCTATCCTTCCCTCTTTTTGGCATGGAGAAATACATTGTGGAAGAATCTCTCGTCATGCATCTTGTATACCTTATCAAGAATGATTGAGAGATTTAAATTTTCTGCTATTTTCCTGCATATTATAAAGGTGTGGAGGTGCCAGTTAGGCTGATCTATCTTTAGATCAAGTAATAAAACTTAGAAATAGAAAGTGCAAAAGAGCTATTACTGTAGCTTTTAATTTTTTTCTTAGAATTGTTTAGTATCACTGAATTTAAAGGAGACTCATTCAGTCTTAATGTCACATTAGCATATTCTTTTCATTCTATAAGCTATATTTAATTTCTCTATCCACAGGGTTATGGTAGTAATCATTATGAAAGTGAATCTTATTTCATATGTCATAAATAAAGCAACATTTTAGACATAGATGTAGGTCAGTAGCAATTGTAATAACCTACTCTATTGAATGGCATAATACCAGTTTTTCTTAGAAAGAAAAAATTCAGAGATGTGTGGAACTGATTACAAAAGGATAGCTTTTCAGATGTTGGATTGTTTCCTATAGAACTTCAAAGTCATCAGTGCATTGAACTTGTCTTAGAGAAATTTTGAGATTTTGCTATGATTGCTACTATTTTGTCAAGTAAAATACAAGGGAGAATTTTTTAAGATGATGTTTATGATTGTTGGAATCTAAGTATAGCAAGTAAATGTACTTTTACACCATGAAATGTTAAAATAGTTTGCAAATTTCAAAAATTAATAATTTGTGAAAAACTTGAGCATTATGTTATGAAAGAAAATAGGCTGTGAATCTTTTGGTGCTGAGCCTCTGACTGACTCATGCTAACATGAAAGATAAAAGGTTACTTCCTGTTTCATAGCTTGGATTGAATCAATGTAAAACTTTTCTCATTAGTTGTCCTGACCTTTAAACTTCAGCCATTGTTTTAGATACAGACACTCCTACTCCAGATGAAATTCGGATTCTTTCTCAGAATGAAAATTAAGTTCTTTTGCTGAGTCTCACTTTGTAACAATTTTATCTCTGTCAGCAGAGATTTTAATAACATGTCACCGATATTTGAATAAAAAAAAATCTAGGAAATGCTACAAGTGTGTACTCCAAGAGTCTGGATAGCAGGTGTTTGTCTTATAGAAGACTCAACTTTTTTAGGAATTCAGAGAGGGGCCAATAATACATAGATTAGTTCCCTCTGCAGAAGGGGTAATTATCCAAGGAGAATGGCAGTGAGAGAGTGGAGACCCATGGATAGGAGCCCACCAGGAGCTACGTAAACTTTAGATAGAAGCGAACCAGTGCTGATCCATCTCTGTGGTTTCCTGATATCTGTCTGTTGGGGGAAAAATCCTTGCCTGTTGTGTGCTTATTTGGTGGATGTAGAAGTTGAGTGCTAATTACTGTTTGGTTGTAGTGTGATGCTAAGCAATGTCTGCATCGGGTCCTAGAGGTTTAAGTTATTCAGAAATCATAGAAAGGGATTATAGAGATATACTTAAAAGAGCCATTCCTTCAAACATTGAAAAGATTCCATTATTGCTTCTAGACTTACATCACAAGGGAGCTACAAAGACATTTTAACTCAGCAATAACCAGAATAATCCAAGTTTGGGTGATTTATAACTGAAGTTAATAGTAGGGTGTTTTTGTGCTAATCATAAGTTCTTTAGAGAAAGGCCTTGAGAATGCTTTCCTAAAATTTTAATTGAGTAGAAAAGGTGAATTGTTTTCCAGAAAGACAAATGAATGTGTTGGGTATATTTTACCTATCATGTTACATTCTCCTGTCATTGTGGCAACAGCCAACTTTCCCACAGATGGAATCTGACAACTGACTCACTGCATCTAGTTTCTCTTGCTTTGTGCCCTGGAAACATTGCTGTTCTGGAGTTTTTGAGACTCTTGGGGAAAACATCTCGATATTCCAGGTGTTATATAAGCTGTGAGGTTCAGGTCGTTGATGGCCCCTTACGAATGAAGACATTAGAGTAGAGGTAAGCGCTGCTTCTTCTCTGCCTTGAGAACTATGGTGAGGCGTATCCTTCGTGTCTTCAGAGGTTCCCAGTGTCCTGTTCCAAGTCTCTATTATAGGAATCATCTGATTCTTCTTTCCTAGTTTCTAAATTTTCTTAGTTCCTATGAGGTTTGCTTTCCAAAATGTATTATATGCACCCTTCACTTTTATGAAGTCTACTCCTGTTATCTAAAATACCTGGAACCAGCAGTATCCCTAGCAAACTGTCAGGCTGAGGTTCTGAAATGTTATGAGGGAGCAAAGGACTCCACTGATGTGTTAGACCAGGGTGATACCCTGCACATCAGTAAAATAACATACATTTTTGTTGTCTTATAGCACATCTCGGGGCTTGTAGGCACACTTTATTAAATTTTTCTTGGTTCTCGAATGCAAAATTGAGATGAGCATTCTAGTGAATGAAACACTCAAAATAGTTCTCTGACTTGCAGAGTTAAAAACCACTGTGATAGGAAAGAAGAAACAGAAGTCTCTGACTCCTCCTCCTAGAAGAAGATAAGACAGCACTAATGCTGATCCCAGAAGAATTTGCACTAATTAGTGCCATCAGAAAAGACATAAGCAGTTGTGATCCTCATTTCATTTGTATTACTTGTGGAACAGCAAGAGATCATGGCAAAATTTCCACTTGGGTCATGTAAAAGCAGATTGAACAGTGCCACAAAATGTGAGATGATTAAGGACACTGTCATGGCCCTTGGCAGTCTGAAACAGGAGAACTGTTACACAGACTCCTCATTTGTTAGTGTATGTCAGTGCCTCCTGTGAAAGGGTTAATGTGTCAATGTGGGTTAATATAAAAATGTGCCCACCGCCCCCTACTTTCCCGGAAGTCAGAAAGGGACTTTCCACTAGCTTAACCGCAAGGTGTTTCCATAGCTGACTGTAAACAAACATTTCCCAGGACAGGCTGACCAAGCTCTGACCCTAACACCCCCGTCGCCCCTAGCCTGACTTCCCCC
>PVJX010000643.1:0-219240 GCA_004027295.1 Dolichotis patagonum | reverse complement strand
CAGTGATTTCTTAATTTTTTTTAAATTCTGTATTATTTCTACCCTTTTTTCTGTTTTGCTTTTTTTCTCTTTAAATAAAATTTTTTAAAAAAATAATGGTTCTATTTTATGTTCTAAGAGTTTGATATTTAGATAAAATAACAATAAGCTTACTGTCTCTACTACACTGTACTATTATCAGCTTTTTCTTCTGAATGTTCAATGTTGTAGTGAAGGGCTTTAGGGAGAACAATTACATACAGGATACAAAATTTATAGTACTATTTTATGATGCTCACCCAGAGTTAAATACAACAAGTGCAGGAAATCTGTCCACAACACTAAAGACCCAGAATATTCAGCAAAGGGCCTGTATCCCACAGCAGTGTCCTGCCTGAGTCCAGCTGAAGACCCAGAGCTCATGACAATGCCTCCCACAAGTTCAACTGGAGGCCTAGAGCCCACAAGAAGGACTCACACTAGTCTGTTTTATGGGTGTGTACTGGGAAGGACCAAAGGTCAGCAGTGGAAGCTAGAAAGTCTATACCAGTAGGATGAAAGAGCTGTACCAGTAGGTTGAGGATTCTACACTGGAGCCAGGAAGCAACACTCAAAATAAGGACCAGGCTGCCCTGAAAAGTGCCACAGCCATCCTCAGTGACAATGAACTCCCGAGCTCCTCCAACAATGAGAACAGTGAGTACATGTCAGGAAGCCAGTGTGACAAGCTTCTCCTGGAGATTAAATAGAACACATCTTCCCTTCTGGAGCTAGGAAATGATGCTCAATGTAAGGAGCAAAGCTCCCCCAAAGTGAACCACAGCCACTCTCATCAATAAGATCCCAAGCTCCTCCAATGATAATGGCCAAATTTATATTGAGGAAGCTAGCTATGACAAGTTCCTCTAGGAGAACTAATGGCTCGAAACAGCAACACTTAGGAAAATCCATAACATCTAGCTCTTCTTCTCCATGTCTCTGTTTATGCTGGCAACCTTCCCCAGGTGAGTCATCTACACTCAGCACCATGCTGATTTAATTCAGCTGGTGTTAAGTTGCCCACCAGCTTTTAACCCATAACATTCAACAACTGAGATCTAGAGGCCAAAAATTAGAGAGATAAATGGGCTAAGAAGATAGACAATATTTTGGCCCTAGCTCTCCAAGACATAAGAGAACCTCTGCTGCACCATCCTATGCTCAGTGAATCCCTGTTCTTCTGATCAAGAAGATTGTGAGACCACAGAGGAAAGTGATCATTGATGTGTGATGTGCCTAAAGAGAGTCACCAGGAGAAAAGGTCTCCCAGGCTTTCACAGAAAGAAACCTGGTCAAGTAATGGTCATGATTCATCCAGATGACTGACACTGACAGAAGAGCTAAGAGGTGCTATGCATGGTCCCAGGATATTCCTGAGGAGACTTAACTGACCGTAATAGATAGCAAGAAACTAATTGTAATTAAAACAGGTCTCATCTTAACTAGGTCTTAAACATCCTTCAGAAAAGTACAATTTCAAGCGATATAAACAATGCTATAGTAATATGTTAGTTATAAAAGAAACTCAAATCACTAACACCTTCTGACAATTGCTAGCTACACTGATAGCTATCTTCTGTTATGGATTAATGGACTGTACAAGGTAAAACTGAAGAATCCAGGAACTTAAAATCCTTGAACTGCATTTAAAATGAAAAGGGGTCAAGAATAAAAAGGTCTTTTACAGAGTTCTTCAAATATACTCCTCCAACTGCAACTGACCACCCATTGCTTGCAACTACAAAACAAAACTACAAAACAAAAAAGGTAGAGATATAGGGAGCAACTGAAGCCAGAGATTGATCACATGTGTGGGGCTACAACAAGGCCATCCCTGAAAACACAAAGCAAGCCACAGAAACAAGCTAGCTGTTGCAGCTCCAAGAAGGTAAGCAGCCCAGGCCATCCAGGCAAACAAGTTGCTAGGCAGTGGGGTTGAAATTAACATCACCCTCCTGAGTTTATAAATAAACATGCTACAGTTGTCAAGCAGTCCTTTTTTTCCTATCAGGAGAGAGTGCTCCACCTGACCTCAGATTTCATCTCTTTTCTTTATTTTCCTGTTTTCTCACTGTCTAAAGCCGAAGCAGTCACAACAAGGAGTGGTTTGGTTTCACTTTTAACTCCATAAAAGCCCTTTTTCCTGCAATCAGGGACTATGGATTTTGACTAATATGTTCCCACCTCTGACTTCCTGCATGTGTGTTGTGTACCCTCAAACAATGGTGCAACAGACAAAGGGTTAGGGTGCCACTCAGAGAGAGACCACTCAGTACCTGCCTGGCTGCATCCATTGTGGAGACTTAGGCATGACTTATCTACAGAGGGTGCAAGGCCTCCTTTATGCCATATACTTACTGCTTGCAGGAGAGGGCCCAATCAGCCTTTGCAACCAGATTCCCAGTCTTGGTGCACAGACAGAGCAGCCTATTGCTCACACTCTCCATTCCATTCACTCACACATTCATTCAACAGGCACTCAGAGGTTAAAACATTCCAACCCCTTTCCCTTGAGGATGGTCCTGACTAGCTAGAAGTGATCAAGCTCTCCTTCTACTTGAACTCAGCAGAACTGACAGACTAATTGGGATGCCCCTGGAGGTCTTACAGGAATCAGAGAGGCAGGCAGACAGACAGACTGTCTTCCCTGTGAGGTCCAATGTGAGCCACTCAAGTGCAGAGCCAGGAATCTTCCTCCAGATCTCCTCAGGGACTTGAGAAATCTTGAGGGCACAACTTCCCATCAGGACCTGGAGAAGTCCTTGCTGTGTCCAAAAAGGCCATGACCAGTGACCAAAAGGTCAGCATGGTTGGTCTTCCTGACCGATGTACCAGATGCAACAGCAAACAAAATCACAGAAATGATACCTAGGATTTGGAGGTAGATTTATTTAACATGAGATGGGCACTGACTAGGGATCAACTCTTCCTCAAAATGTCAGGCCTCAAAAGCCCAGGGAGAGAGGTTTTTATGGAATTGCAAAGGGGGAGGGTACAGAGGTAGCATACTTGGCTATCTTTGATTGGTTCTTACAATATACATCATAGTGACCAGCTATGCATCATGGTGACCAGCCATTTCTAGGAGAGAGATGCAACCAAAACTGGAACAGGAACTATTACCTGGGCAACTGAAGTATACTGGGGGGGGTGCATTTTCTGCTATAATAGAATAATATTGTATCATTTACTGGAAATTTGATGCATAGATATTAAGTGCTCTACCATACACACATGCACACACAAACACACACACACATACACACACACAAGATAATTATGAATATACTCATCTCTATCAAAATATAAAGTGGATATTTAAGAATATACAGAATTTGAAAAAACACTTTGAAAAAGAAAAAAAAGCCTCCATTCATATGGGGATTTTTTATATCTGCTAGGGGAAAGTATATTTTTAGTTTCTGCTAGTGTTCACTGTATGCCTCTCAGCATGAAACCATCAGTAGTCTGGGTGTTCAATGGTTTTCTCAGCACCTGCTAAATGATCTATGGACTGCACAGCTGCCAGGCTAGACACCTCCATTCGTCCATCACTGAAGAGTCTGTTTTCCAGCCACTTACCAGGCACCCCACCCCTGGCCAAAATATAATGCACAAGCTTGAACTTATTCTCTTCAGGGGGCTCACAAGCATAATAATGAGACAAAGCGTCCCTCCTTTGAAAATAAATTCTAGAAACTATAATAAGCCATTGCATCTAAGTTAATTTAATTTCTAGTAATATACAATTTCATTTGTTACTCTGTCTCAAGCTATCAAACAAATTACAAGGCCTTGATTATCTGTTAAAAAGTCCCTTGCACCATCATGACTTCAAACTTTGGTGAGTATATTTTCCAGGGGCACATTAGTCATCAGGTTACGTATTAGCTTCCTGTTTTATCTGTTATCATTCTGTATGACCTTTGCTATCATATTTTACAGCCTTTGTTTAAAGATGGCTTGGGAATGTGCATGAGATCTGAAGCAGCTTGAAAAGTAATTTGTATTAAGTCATCTTGCTTGGCCTTTACCTTTTGCCATGTGTAGATAACCAAAGCTTAATCAGCATAGGCTCCCAGCAGCGGCCACACAGGCTGCAGTCTTGGGAAGGGCAAATGGTAACCTTCAACATGTGCTGTCTTTGTAAAGTTGAGAGCTCAGAGCCAGCCAGGAGCAGAAAGCCAAGACGTAGGAAAGTTCAAAAGACAAGAAACTCTTTATCTTGGACATCTTAGCCATACTGTCCCCTCATAAAGTAAAATTTAACTTCTAACATAGAACAGAGTTTAAAATGCCATTAATATACTAGGAATCTAAAGCTGGGGATCTTGCCTTTTTCCACTGAATTTGCTTTGCCAGGAATCGACATGAAAAGTTAGCAATAAAGATATTATTTTGCACATTGCTGGTGGCAAATTTTCAGAGCCAAAAATAAAGTGCCTTTTATTGATGCTAATACATTTTAATAAGAAAAGGGTAGATAGAGGCTCCCAGTTGGGAATCATAAAATCAGTGTAGTCTTGAGATGAAACGGGATTGTCAAGCCATCTGGTCAACTCCTTGGCTATAGCGGTGGAAACATGGAAGCTGCAGAGGAAAGGACTGGCTCATAGGCAGGCAGCTAAGTACAGAGAAGCAGAGGCATGCGATGGGTGGCCAGGGAGGCCTAGAGGACCCCAGGGACCTCAGGAGCAGCCGCCAGCTCCCCTTCGTCCCCATCAGGCCCAGGCCAAGCCTCCTCGAATTCAATCAATTCATTGGAAAAAGTAAATAGATTAAATAAGAATGTATTTATAGTGAGCTCATTTTTAGGTTTATTAGTATGTGTTTGCAATACATAGTGATTTAATTCACCTTGGGGAGTTGGAACGCGGACATGAGGTCTTTTACTTCCCCTTCCCCTTCTCTCCCTCTGCCTCCTCCAGCTCTAGATCCCCCTCCTTGCAAGAAGAATCTATCTCTTTATTTCCTGTTATCTTTTTTGATTTTGCTCTTTAAGTTATTTATACTCTGGATTTCCTAAATATCCTGTATCCTTTTTCTTGATAATAACAGAAATATTTTTAATATAACACACCATTTAATTATAGCAGTTTCATATCCAACCCATGAAAGACAGTACATGACAATCACATTGGCCATTCCACTGGCTAGTAGGAGGCTTCTCCACTATGGCTCCCATGGTTCCCACTGCACCCTTTTCCTTGCCAGACTTAGTTCACTTCCAGCCTGAAGAATCTCCTCCTTTATTTGGCCAAGATGAAGTCAGTCTTCTAATTTTTTGCCATCTAGTTCCACTTTTACCATAGCCTTTGTAATCCGTTCTGTGTATTTTCCATATGTATTTTCTTTTTGATCAAGAACATCACAAATCTTCATGCACAGTATTCTTAGCCTCTAAGACTCCTCTAGTGTGGAGTCTCATACACTGTTGACCCCACAAGGCCAGTGGTCTCCTTCAGCACCCCCGCCATGACAGTGCCCCTGGACCTGAGTTTTCTAAGCTGCAGAATAAAGAAATTAGTCTAAATGACTTGTGTCTTCCAATCTTCCTGGTCTACTTACACATCATCCACCTCCTGTTCCTTTTTGTCAACACAAGCAAACTCACACCATCTAAGAGGTCAGATTCTGCAGATTTCAAAAGCCTGGGTGCACTGCAAAAGTTCATCAGTTCCTGGGCTAAGGTAGAACCCTACAAATGGAGAAAGTGAGAGAGGGAAGGTGTCTCCCAGAAGGGGCTTCTTAGTGGAAGGAGGGCCTTTTTGGCCTTGGAGCGGGCAATTCTTATCATATGGAGCTGGCTATAGCTGGCCATGCGAAGGATTTACTCCCTCTGGACTGGGCTTAACCCCCACTCTGCCAGTCATTACAGCTGACCAGATGCCCTAGTACACACTGTCAAACCCTCGTAGTGGCAGCACTATCACTTTAAGATCCACCAAAACCCAAGAGATGCAAATAAATAAGCCCAGTTTAGGAGAGGAAACCATTATATAGCACCTGTTATAATTTATAATTATTAAGTATTTACAATACAAGAAAACTGCCTTCCAACTCTTCCTGAGTTCTCTCTTCCCCAAGATCATGCCCCTCACCTTCTCTCCCCGATCGCTTCCTGCTCCACAGCCCTGGTTCCAGCCTCGTGTCCTCTCAGAGAGGACTGAGGTCCTGGGAGTGCCCCAGCCTCCCCCGAGGATGCTGCTACTGTCAGCCACCTTCCTAAGAAGCATCCGTGGCAGGAGGGGAGATAACCCAGGGAAGTTCCACTTCCAAATCAACAACTAACTACGGACACCATGTCCACAGTGTTGAGAACCTGCGACAGAAGATCTCACTTGCTTCCTACTTGGCCTCTCAGCTTTCTACCCTTCACCTCCCTGGAACCATAAACTCTATCTCCTTAGTCATTTCCTGCGTTCAGTACTGAACTTATCTCCACGGTAAGGGGCTGCACTTTCATGCACTGCTCCTCCTGTGACCTTTGTGCCTCTGGGGCTGGAGCAGGGAGATACCAGGGCCATCACTGATGGGGAGTTCCGAGGAGGGTTAGTGATGCAGATGGTGGTCCGAAAGCCAGCACAGGGCTGGGGCAGGAGGACCAACCTTGAGAAAATATCTGGGGGCAAAAGGAGAATAAAACACACTAGCAAAAGGCCAGAGCACCTCCTCCCCAATCCACTGTCCATTCCCCAAGGAGAGATTTTGTTCTGAGTGTTCATGTGTGTCCCCAGCATACACATGATGGCTTTTGGGTCTTTGGCCATCTTTGATTTCCTCCAATTCACAAAATTCTTTCCCATTTTGACCCTTAGTACAAGCTAGTGACATCCAATCTGAACACTTTTTTCAAATAATAACTTCCTGCCCTTTAATTGCTACTTTAAATGTTACCACTTTAATAGCCCTGTCCATCCATACATGAAGGAAATCACACACACACACACACACACACACACACACACATACCACACAAGTCTTCATTCTTCCTACAGATCATATAACCAGAAACCATTTGTTATTTGTGTGTTTCTAATATAGAAATTTTATCATCTCATCTCTACTACAGTGCCAGCAATTACTATATCCAAGGCCCTCAACAGATGAAAGTTTCTAAAAGAATGTATATGTACAATCAGGACTTAATAACCTTTATGGAATTTTAATTCTATGTTATAAAGGAATTAACATAAATAAAGGTGGTATCTTATGTCAATAGAAGAAAAATGAATTATTTAATAACTAGAATTGAGTAATTAAACTTTTTCCTTAATCTATAGCAAAGTCAATGCATCAAAACATAAGACTTTAAAAATGGAGCCATTCGCATCGGGACCTGCACCGTGCGGTTGACTTGGGGGTGCCGGGAGAACAAAGAACTCCTCCCCTCTCTGAGGGGCGGCTGAGAGTGTGGCAGACTTTCAGGGGCCTGAAGGAGAGAGACCCTGACGCATCGGGACATGCACCATGCGGTTGACTCAGGGAGCCAGGAGAACAAGGAACTCCTCCCCTTCTAGGGGGTGGCTGAGAGTGTGGCAGACTTTTGGGGGCCTGAAGGAGAGAGACCCTGGTGCCTCGGGACCTGCACAGTGCGGTTGACTCGGGGTACCAGGAGAACAAGGAACTCCCCTGCTGAGGGCAGCTGAGAGTGTGGCAGACTTTCGGCAGCCTGAAGGAGAGAGACCCTGGCGCATCGGGGCCTGCACTGTGCAGTTGACTTGGGGTGCCAGGAGAACAAGGAACTCTTCCTGTTTCTGGGGGGCGACTGTGATCCTGCCTGCGTGTGGGTTGAGAATCAGACATCTCATGTCTTCCTGTCCCCCATCCCGTGTTCCTCCCTCTACCTCCCCCTGCTTAGCAAGTGGAGCCAGTGAACTACACATCTTGTGAAAAGATTGGCTATGTTATTTAGAATGAGCTCTCCATATGCAAGGATAAGGACAACCATTTGGAAGAAAACAAGAGACAATATGACAGATAGTGAAGAACTCTGGTTGTCTAGCTTTGAAATGTATGCTTTCTTATGTCCCATTCTGTTCTGTTTTGTTGCATTTAATTTTACTCCCTTTTAAAATAAAATTTTAAAAAATGGCCATTGAAAGAACTTTTAAAAATGTACAAGATTTACATATCGTAATACAAAAAAAGGTTTTTCTAAGTAAGTGAAAGAAGGCCGATTTATTTGAATACATAAAAACCAACCCTACCTTTACACACATCTATCTGCCCAAACATTAGCAGAGACAAAGGAAAACAAAAACTGGCAAAAATAATTTTTACACTTAACAAAGGCTTAGATTTTACTATAAAGTGTTTTAGAAGAATGAAAAGACTAGTAATTCAAAAAAGAAGACTAGGGACATGAGTAAGCAAACCACAGAAAATTTCATAAAAGTGGCTCTTAATATGCACTATGTTAAAGCTCTCAAATGAAAGGAGCATAAATTAAACAATGAAATAACCATTTTTCATGTTTGACAGTGGAGAAATGAGAAATTTGATAACATCAATGTTGGAAAGGAGCACGGGTGCACTATCTCAGGGGGGATAAATCCTGTCCTGGGAAAGCGAGCCTGCCAGGCTGGCTGACCTTTGAGAGTGGGCGGCATTTTCACGACCATATGGATGATAACTGGGCAGCACTAGTGGAATTCTACATGCAGATGCTCTTTCTGGTCAGTTTCATTTGAGATTTTATCAGCATAAGAAGAGACATGGAGAATACCCATGCAAAAGATCAAAAGCAATCTAAATGAATTTTAATGGTAGACAGATGGAAAAAGGCTTGACTCATAATGAGGATCATGCAGCCACTGAAAAAGCAATGTGCCAATGTCAGTCACCTCTTTAGTCTAGGAAACATACAAGGGTGGAACTGAGTGCATTGTACAAACTCATGTTTAGAAAAAACAAACCAGAGGTAGGTAGGTAAGTAGATAGATAGATGAAGGACAGACAGACAGACAGGGCTATAGATACATAGACCATTTCTGAAAGAGTAAAAAAAAAAAAAAAAACAGGAAGGGCAAAAAGTCATTAGGCCTACTTTTCATGGTAACATTTTGCATAATAGAAAAAATTTACCATTTACATGTATTTTTTAATTTAAAAACTAAGTTCTAAAAAAGATAATCCAATACGACTCATTGTAGCCATCAATATATTTTCCGTAATAATGATAGTAAAATTAGTAAATTAGTAAGATTCTTTTCATCCTATTTAGTTAATGCTTTTATATTAAAAGGTAGCAAATTTTAAATGAATACCCGAATTAGAATAACTCAACACTCCAGAAGTGAGGCAGGTTTGGCCTTCTAGTTGTGAATAAGTTATTCAGCACGAAAGACCTAAACTTAATTTGTTTGTATTTTGTTTCTAAAACCTGGCTGCCAGGCCAGCTTGGGCAGTGTAGCCCATCTGTAGCTCTCACCACTCCCAACCCAACCCAACAAGGTATTCAAATCCAATACCAAAAGTTACTTATTAAACACCAGAGATACTGTGCTCTGGGAAAGTCATTATAAACTTTGCCTTTGGGAGGCTGGATTTCTTAATGAAACACAGACCCACCATCTCAGAAAAACAAAAATGGGCCATCATCACGTAAGTACTCATTGCCTTTGGGAACCCGTTTTAATTTTGGCTAGCCTGTGGCAGAATTTAAGCTATGAAATTATGCCTGATGTTTCAGACTTAGTTACTTTATCTTTTATTGTTGGTTTTAGCGATAGTACCAGAATTGTAAAGTATATTTGAAATATGTTTCTACCCCATTGCCCAAAAAAATTTCTTAGGAGGAACTAAAGAAAAGTTCAAAATGTCCAGTAAACAGTGCTTCTAGAAAGAAAATACTCAACCTGAATTTGTGGACTGAATAACTAATCCTGTTAGTTTGCGACAAAATTGTACAAAACTTCATGATTACATCCAAGCTGAGATTTGTGGAAAAGAAAGATAGGTCCATATTGCAAGTATCAGTAATCCAAGGTGAAAAGACTCCTACAAGGACATATGATGTAGCTCAAAAGCTCAAACTATTTCAGTATGATCTCTAAACAGCATCAAATACCCCAATATTTGCAAATATCTATGGGAAAAACTGAGTCTTTTCCTGTGCTAAGTATGAAAACTGAACTCAGATGTTCCACAAACCCACAGATATTTTCTTCAGAGAAGAATTATCTTTCAGGTCATCTGTAAATAGCGTTTTCATGCTCGCCAACATTAAGAGCACTTCAGTCAGTGTCCAAGAAGCTGGAAACTACTTAGCAAATGTTTCTGATGGATGCAGAGGGCCCCAGAAGGAGTGACTGGCCCCGACTGGCAGGTTGGGAGAACAGTTCTGTCCTCTGAGATTTCAAGCCCAGGGTGTGACCTGAGCACAGGCCAGCCAGCCTTAAGGCCCACAGCTGCCCAGAGGGACACAGGCATCACCCCCAGACTCTTAGCTTCTCAGGAGCCCAGGGCACCGATGCACGTAAGCACTTTACTTTTCCTCTAAATCTCAGGCTCACGTCGTAGACTCACACTCACTGGTGGCTAGACCCTCAGTCGCCCTCCGGTCTGAGAATTCCATCATCAAGCAGAGACCCTATCCCTTGGAAAACGTTTGTTACAATATTTTCAGCTAAGGGCCAGGCGTGGTGATGCATATCTGTAATCCCAGCACTCAGGAGGCTGAGGCAGGATGGATGCAAGTTCAAGGCCAGCCCGGATTATAAAAAACAAACAAAAATATTTGTAGCTAATGTACAAATGTATCCCCTAGGATCTCGGCGTATGTTCCCATAGCACCACACTACAGCCACCTGAACAGGTGTGTCAGGCTCACCTCAACCCCTCTGGTGTTTCAGAAAGCAGTAAAGCAATTTAACATGGGCGAGATGAACAAATACACTATAAATAACTAAATACAAAACCACTTTAAAGGACAAAACTTGCCCCATCATGCCTTAAATTAATTGCATCATAGACTTACTTGGGTGTACACAAACGGAATGAATGCTAGTTTTGAGGGAACTGCAGTACAAAATTACAGATCAAATCCAGTGAATGCAAGTCCGTGGCGTTCAGGTGTGTACTGCTAGTTTTATGTAATGGATGGTGCTGTCTTATTTAAGTAAATGGCTGCATTCAACAGGAAAGAGTTCGTATTCCTATCCTTGTTTTTGAGTTTTAGTGAGTCTAAATTTTGATGTGATCCAAACTCTTAGCTCTATAATGGTTTTCCTACGCAACTTACTGAGAAACCTTTATTTACAATATTTTGTGTAATACCTTTGGGCCTTCTCTTGTATCATGTGATTTTTATGAGGCTTCCCTCTCTTCTCTGTTCTTTTACTTTTGTGACAATGAAATGAAATTTAGCATTTGTAAAATTATAAATACAAACACAAAAGCAGGCATTGAAATCGTTTGTCAGCACTTTGTGACCCTGATGATTTAGTATTCTTGATATTAATTTTAAGTTATTATGAGTGTTAAATGCACTATTTTAAAAGACTCTTAGAAAAGTTTTAAATCCCCAAGAATATGTCCACAGATCAAGGTCCATAGATAACTATCTGGCAAGTAGTGTTGTAGAATACTGGGCAGGAAATATGCTTTCCAAGGTAGTATGATCTAGAATCTAAGCAATTCGGAAATCTGAACCTGAAATTACTTCTGCTTTGTGCTTCCATGCTCTGGTCTTTTTTTTTTTTTTTTTTTTTTTGTCATTAATGATTTTTTTTCCAACTGAAGACTTACTGATTGGTGACTAACTTACTAAGAGCAGTAACAATTAAGATACTGGGTCATTATCATCTTGTGTAACAATAACCTGCTAAATCACACAAGCTTCAAAGAATTTGCTTTCCTTGTGGGATATGTCCTTGGTTCACTGAGATTCACTGAGAAAAAAATATGGTCCTCAGAAAAAAGTGTGTTTGGCTTTTCAATCCCATTTTATTATGTGGGCTATTTGTTTTTATTTTCAAAATCAAAACAGAAAAATGGGTAGGAATAATACAAAATTTCAAAACAAAGTAGGAAATTAACTCTAGTTACTATATTGCATATTGTTATCTTAGAAGTAGCTGTTCAGGTTTCAAGCTCTAGGCACAAAAAATGATTAAACATTTTCAAGACAACCACCATCCAGAGGAAAATGAAGGTTTGAGCCTACCTTACCATGGGAGTGTGGCCAGAGAATACCGGCAGAACAGGGAAGAAGCGAGATTTCAGGGAGCTGCTGAAAAGACGAAAATAATCACAAATTCACAGGGGTTCATGATTTCTGTGAAATTATGTGCAAGGAAAGAGGCTCCAGAGGGGATTACAGTTCTGCTGCCCAGTGTGTAGTCACTGGACGGGCAGCAGCTCCACATCGCCCAGAATCTTGTCAGAAATGTGGGTTCACCCTGGTTCCCCAGGCCTCTGAATCACAGTCTAGTAAGATCCTTCAGTGAGTCTCCCGCACAGTAAAACCTGGTGAGCTCTGAATGAGACACAGGTTCCCGAACCCGGCTGCACGTGGGATTTGCCCGGAGATTTCTGTAAGCCTCTAATGCCAGTCAGCCACCCGAGTCTGCACTGCTAGGACTGGGGGTCCTTCCGGGCAGCTGCACTTGTGCCCGCTCCCCAGGTGAACCTGACACACGGCCGAGTTTAGGGAACACTGACGTGCAGCACACCACTAACCTTCCGGGACAGCTGTGCACACTGTCGGTGAAGGCAGATGTCACTGTACGTGCTCATGACTGTGAATGCTACAGCACCACTCAGAGACGAGAGCACACCTATTAATGACTTTATTGTGTTTTGCCAACATAAACATTATCTAAAAGGGGGAACAGCTGGGGACAATGGCAGGTGAACTCCAGGTGAGCTCAGGGGAGAGTAGGAGCTGCCTCACAGGTGGTGATTAGGCCCAGATTCCTCAGAAAAGGTGGCTCTGGAGACAGGAGAACCACGCGGGCAGTCTGAAACAAAAGCAAGGGTGGCTCTAACTTGTGTCATCCCTACGCTGTGATCCCAAACCCGAAAGATCCACAGTGAGCCCAAGCAGGAACCAATCTGGCCCATGCAGTCTCACCTTCCTTAGCAGGAACTCCTTCATCAGAGGATGCCACCGTGAGTGCATGAGGAACAGAAAGCACTTCCGGTGTCAAAATACGACTTCCCTAAAGCTTGCCTTCTTCACTTAAGACACGTCCACCTTCAAAGTCTAACTGCATTTCAGATGCTACTGTGAGACCTTGGCTTTTTGATCTCTTGTCAGTGGTATGTGCTGGCAACCCTGCTCTCAGTACAAAAGCAAGAACCCAAACTCCCAGTCATGATGGACCCAACTGGAAGTTGCAATAGGGCTTTCAGAGATGTTGATGCTGTGACATCTGTCCAGTGCTCAGAGGGCTGGAAGATGTCAGCACATGAACCACTGTGGCCTGTGAGATTTGAGCTTTTGACTATACTAGGTCTACACATAGACAGATGCCTCTCACTGCTTAACACCATTCTAGGGAAGCAATCCTGCTGTTCTTCCCCTTTCAGATATGGAGAAAGTGAGGCAAGGAATGATCAGGTAACTTGAACATCTAGTAAGAGACGATGCATGAATTTGGACTGCAGAGGATTTCTTCACACTGTCTTGGGTTCACTAAGGCTTGTCTTGAAATAACTAGAAGCTCACTTATTGAATGGATGGGGTGAGCCCTCGCCATCTTCTCTCACCTCCTTCCCGTAGCCACCCCTGTCTTCCCTAGCCTGATACTCCTCATATAACCCTGTCACTCCCCAAGAAGTTTTCAGACCATCTCTCATGTGTATCTGCCCCATCCTGGATTGATGGTCCTGTGATGGTGGGTCTGTGACTTCTGTGTGCCCCCACCACCACCAACACAACTCCTAGGGCAAAGCAAATGTCAATTAAAGTTTGACGAGTCCACCCATTCTTCACATTTTCTAACAAAACCAACTAAGCAATATTCTCTTCAGTCAGCATCCAAATCCCGCCATCCAGTCTTGCTCCAGACCACTCGCGGGAGAGGCCACGGCATCCGAACTTTTCTTGACTCATAGAGTGATGCTCCCATACTCAAAGTTAAAATCATGGGTCCACTGTCCAGCATTCTAGTAAAAGTCTTTCCAAATGTGACCCCCAAACAAGCGTCCTTGGTGTAACCCAAAATCTTATGGTGAATGCACAAATCCCACCCCAGATGGACTGCGTCACAAACTGATGGGAGGGCCCAGCATCCTGCATCTGAACAAGTCCCCCAGGCACTTCTGATGTCAATTCAAGCTTGAGAACCAGGGTTGAAGTGTGAGCCTCAGAGGCCCAGGGTACAGCTACCTTCCAGCTTTGACTGTGGGCCACTCCCTCTACTCAACCCGCAGGGACAGCAAAAGCCTAGTCCTCTCCACCCCTCACCCAGGGCCCCACCTCAAAGGCAACTCAGAGAACCTCCTCACCCCATGTCCTCCCCACTGCACCCCGCCCAGGTGCAAACTGCCCCATCTGTCATCTGGGGTTGCAAAAAGACATTGAGAAAGAAATGCTCCACCAGCAGAGAAGGAAGTCACTTTGCATCCTTGCACACAATTTCACAATTCCAGTTCAGTGCAACATAAATATGAGAATTTGAGGAATTCCCAGGAGCCAGGTACTGTTTGAGGTTCTGAAGATAATTTTTAAAAAGAGTAAGATCATAAGCCATGCTCTCAAAGTAGTTCAAGTCTAGTGAAAGAGGAGAACAAATAAGTAACTATAAAAATGTGTTTATGGATCACTAATGGAAAAGTGACCACTGTAACAAAGGTCAGGAGCAGGACGGTGGGGAGAGTGACTCTCAGTAAGAGAAACTGTGGAGCAGGTTCCCAGGGTGCAGGGGGGCATGCCCTGCAGAGCAGGAGCATGCGCAGAGAGGAGGGTGCGGCACAGAGCTGTGAGAGGACCAGCGCTGTGGCACGTGCAGCTGAAGCCTTCCAGAGCACTTAGCACATCACACGGCAGTTGCCCCGAAGGCGCCACCCTCCCTCCTCTGACTGTGAGCTTCTGCCTGCCAGATGGCACGTCTCAGTCATAATGGAGATCTCCACAAACATGCTCCGCAGGACGATCAGTGAGCCGGAGCAATGGCCGGGGATGAGACTGGTCTGGAGCACAGGGGTGAGACGCCAGGGCGCTTGTACGCGTTGCCACTCGTCTTGGTTCCCTAGGGCCGTGTACCAAGTACTGTACACCAGATAGCTTAGAGCATAGGCACACAATCTCTCACAGCACTGAAGTCCAGGAGTTCAAAAGGGAAGTGTCAGTGGGGAAGGACCCCTCTAAAGGCTCTAGGGAAGCACCCTCTTCTTCCTCCAGCTAGTGCAGGCTCCAGGCATTGCCGGGCTTGTGGCAAGATCACCTGGTCCCTGCCACCACGTTCACATGCCTTCTCCCCTATATGTGCCCATGTGTCCTCAGGACACTAGACATGGGATTTAGGACTCGCTCTGAATCCAAGACAATCTCATTTCAAGATCCTTAGTAAGTGTATCCACAGACTCTTTCCAAACAAGGCACGTTCTGAAGCTGTGAACAGACATGAATTCCCAGAGGGGCATTATTCCACCTGCTGCACAAGGAAATTGGTCTCTATTATCTTAGCCTAGTACTGGTTTTAAAATTCAGCACATCAGATTCCCTTGCAGGATTTGTGTAAACAGAGCTGGGTCCCACCCTCAGAACGTTGGTTTAACAGACAAGTAAGCCGAGGCCTGAGAAGTTGCCTTTGACTGGCTCCTCTTCCACGCTAATACTGCTGGTCCAGAGCCCACACTTCCGGAACCACTGCCCTAGGTGATACCCACAGAAGACCTAATCAGCCTCCCACAAAGGCACGACAAGGGCAGCACTGACTGTGGGGACCACACTGGGCTCTGATGGAGAAAAGATGGTACATGAACAAGACCCGGGGCAGCTATAGCACGTAGGAGGCAGTGATCCCAAAGAGGGAGGATCCCCATCCCACTGACCAGAACAGTGACCATGGAACTGGGGAGAGGAGAACAGACAGGAGGGTCAAATCTATGTGACTCACGGGTTGATGACCATGGGCCACGAGGGAAAAAGAGGGCAACCGAATGATTCCCAGTACCTGGTTGTATTTCAGAGGGTACCAGGTCCTGATTGTGTACCTAGTAGACAGCAATGCTCTCCAAGGAAGGCAAACTGTTTGGGTCTGCTGTGTTTGAGAGGGCGGTAGTCCACCCGGGTATGTAGCCCGGCAGATCCTGTGTCTGAAACTCAAGGGAGAAGTTTGGGCTTTTTATCCAAGGTAATTAGAGACTTAAAGACTCATAGTTATTTGCAATTATTAAGACCAATCAGCACGTGTCTGATTACAAGCAGCACACTGCCAGAGTACCAGTGACTTAAATAACAAAGCCATTTCCTTGAAAGGACCTGATGCCAGGACTGGTTCAGCCCTGCAGTTAGAGCATCAAGGACCCAAGCTCTGTCTGCCTTTCTGTCCTGCATCTCCACGTGTGGGACACATGTTGCCTCATCAGTGTAAGCTGATGGTCTTGTGTTTCACTTAATGATCTCATGTGACAGAGTCACACTCAAGCACACAGAGGACAGAGGGAAAAGCCTCTTTCTCCTTAGGTATCCTTCCTCTATTAGTGAAGAAAACCTTTCTCTAAAGCTACAAGAGGACATCCTTTTCTATCTCACTGATCAGAACCAACCCATCAAAAGACCAACCTTAGACTGGCAGCAAGAACAGAAGAGCCGTGGATCTTCACTCTTCCCTGAGCTGAGCAAATCTCCCCACCCACATCGTGTTGGCCTCTTCCCAAAATTCACAAGCGCTCAAGTTTCTTACACAAAATGGCACAGTATTTACATATGACCTATGCAACACCTGCTATGCATTTTAAATCATCTCTAGATCAATGTTTGTAAAGCACCCAATACTATGTAAATAGTTGTCACACTATCCTGTTCTGGAAATAATGATGAGAAAAACATCCATACGTGTTCAGTACAGAAGCAATTATTTTCTGTATATTTTTTGATCAGTTGGTTGAACCTGCAGAAGCAGAGCCCATGGATGTGATGGACTAACTTTATCTTCTCTCTGTCCAAATCTACATAGTATATAAAATGTCGGAGGAGAATCCTGGTCAGCTTGGGTCATGTATCCACCCCTTAGATGATACTGTGGCTAATGTGGACTTACCAATCCTTTGGAGTGGGCTACTGCCTTCTCACTATTGATTTCTTGTAGCTATTGTTTTTATTAATATTACTAGTACTACCACTATTAACGCTAACACTTTTGGATGAATAGAAGGGAAAGAAAACCGGAAGATGAGATACAAAGGAAGGAAATCAGTTCATCCTTCCCTTGATGTGGGCTTGAATGCTCATAGTGGAAATAAAGAGAGATTAAAATCTTTGAAAAAATTAAAGAAAGAATTAATAGGCTTGGATTCAATGCATATTTAAACTCTCTCATCGGAGAAAGAATAACATTCATTGTTTTGATAGCGATTGAGACAGGAATTTGCTCAGAGCAAGTCTGGCTATTTCACTTTGTTACTTCTCAGCATATCAGAACTTGCTCACATACTGCTGCTTATCTTACTGCACAGCAGGTCTGCTGGATTCCCTGACAGCCCAGCTTAGCCTTTGCTGTTCTGTTTTTAGTCTACCCACTTATTATTGACCCCTGAGGATCCTAGAGTACACTATCTCTTTGTTCCCTACAAGTATCAAATCCCATGATTATGCTCTTTGAATGGGCAGACAACAGCTACCAACAATATAAGAAGGAAAGGGATGATTCTTTTCTAATGAGGAGCATGCTTCACTTCTCCTAACTCCTGAAGGCATGGTTCCTTTCATGGTGGAGAAATAGCCATCGTTTCCCTGACACCGCCTTGCCTCCAAGTGTACTCTTGCTGATGCAGTACAGCCAGAATTGGATGTCTGGAGGTTTAACGTTCTGAATTCAGAGGGCTCTACCTCCCCAGTCGTCGATAGTCTCGAAGTTACTAGTCATTTTCCCCAGACACAAATCTCATTTCCAGATAATGAATGTTACTTCACCTCCAACAGAAACTACAAGTTCTCCAGCTCAATATGGCACTAAAGGACCCTAAAATGAGTCATCTGAAAGATGGCACTGTCATGACAAGCTCCCGGGAAAGGCTGCAGTACCACAATAGCTACGATGCAGACATGGGCGCGGGAGGTGATGACGGGCTTTTCGCTTTGATCTGATTTCAACTCAGATTCTTCCTCTTCCTTATGTTATCCTGCTACTCATTTTTCAGATTTGTCCTCTTTCTTTTAAAAAAAAGAAAGCCATCATGGTCCACTTCTAATCTTCCCTTTTGTTCACCCACAATGATGGGAAATGTTGCTTCCCTGAGCACTACGTGCCACTTGCCACCAGTCACTCAGCCTTTCCCACACCTTTTAAAGTAACAAAATCCTTAGGACCATCAGGCCAGCGTTGTAGAGCCACCCTTGGCACACAGGACCTATTGGCATTAGAGCTGGGTATTTCTTGTTGTGAGGAGCCATTGTGTGTGAGGGGGTGTAGCGGAATCTTTGGCTTCTATCAGTAGCCATATCTGCAGAATTTGTGACCACTAGAAGTGTCTCTAGACATTGCCAGTTGTCTCCTAAGAGAAGAAATGGCTCCACTGCATGAGACGCAGACCCAGATGGAAGAGCAAGGTTATGGTGAAGACCCCCTGGCCCGCCATGACGTCTCCACCTCTCTGGATCTCTGTCGGCAACAGCCACACTCCCTGCCCTTCTGGCCCAGCTGCTTCTCAGAGTGATGCCCTCTTTCACCCAGTGGGAAGCTGACTGCTCTGAAAGACTGACCCAGGTCCTCCTGCTATGGACAGCAACAGGTCAGCAGCAGCAGGGTTTCCCAGCACCTGATGACAAGGTGCTTCACTGCACAAACCCGCGGCAGTGAGGATACTGGGCCGCTGAGCCACTGGTTTCCACATCTCGCTGAGCGGTGCCAGCTGCAGAGATGTGGGATGAAACCATCCCGAGCCCATCCACTACCCTCTGCCCTGCTAGGGTCCGGCCCCCCGGGGCTGCCAAACTTGGTGTCCCTTACCAGAGCGCAGTGCACGACAGGTTCCACATCACTCCTCTGAGTGGCCGTCACCACTCTAGGAAGACCATGCCCCCACCTAAAGCACTAGATGCTCCCACAGTCGCCTCTGCTAGGCAAATGTCACATCAGCGCGGATCCCAGAGAGCACAGCCTAAGAACGCCAGAATTTCTGACCTAACTACACTGATATTCATTCAAGGTGCTAAAACGCTACTGTGCAAGCAACTCAAGGGAGGAGAAAGGTGATTTTTTAATCTAAAAAGTTTAGCTCGTTTTTCAGAAGACGTAGTCAGTATATGTAAGTCACATTGAACTGTGACCTAAATGATGTATTTGTCACATGATGCAACTGTTCTGACCAACGCAGAGCGATGGCCACACTCGGTCCTTACCTATGTCCCTGGAAACTGCACCTCTGGAAGGAGGAGTGGGCGACAACATGGACCCCCTAACACGGCAGCACAGTAGGCAGGGCTCAGGCTTCTACTGTGCCTTCTCGGCTCTCTGGTCCGTCCTTGAGATTGACAGACATCGCATGGTGTGAGTGGGATGAGGACATAAGACTGTAGAAATCAACTCCACTTTCAGTAGAGTTGGTACGATCATCCAGAATTCTAGTGAAGACACAACAATAACCCCAAGGTGAATGCCAAATGCTGTTATAAGATTCAAAGTGTGCTTAATGCCTAATGGGAACACTAAAAATACTTTTTCTATTTAGTAATTTTACTTTTTTACTTATCCAAGCATTTTAGTGGATTTTGATCTATAACCAAAAAGAAAAAAACAGCTTTTCGTCAGATATATTGTCCAAGGAAAGCATGCCCAAGAAGCAATCAACTTAATGAAACCAATAGGGAACTCACCACCCAGGATTCATGTTGAAAATCAAGCGGTCCCTTGACTCTGCTCCAAATTTCTCATCAATCTCTACTGACTGAGCCTGCAGAAATAGGCCCACCAGCATATTTTCTGGTGGATTCATGAACTTTACTTGCACAGTACTTTGTAGTCAGGCTAACTGGTTTCAAAGTACAAATGAGTGACCAGTCGGAGGTAAGAGTATTCTGACAGAAATAGGAGTCTAGGTTTTTCCATAAGCAAGAGGTGACCCTGGACAGGTTCCAGTTCCTTCTCCTGGAAGAGGAGGCACCTGGCTACATTCCATATCCCCCAAACCTCAAACTTAAGGGTCCCTTTATTGCCAGATATACCTGTCACCCGTTCTAACAGTTCTACTAATTGTTGTCTTTAAGTCCACTCTTTAAATCAATTTATCTTAAAAGGAAAATTTATAGTAGTAACATAAATGGTGAACTAATAGCAGTTGATACTAATGTGCTTAAACAACTGTAAGAAAAAAAAGGTATTAACTTCTAACTAAATTTGGAAAGCTCCAATCCTGTCACCTGTTCTCTGGTTTTTAAAAATAGACCTAAGTGATACAGAAGTTGACAAAGTAAATATTTGGGGTTCTGTAAGCCATATAGTTACTGTTATAAGTACTTAACTTTACCATGATCTTTACTTTATGAAAGCAGCTATGAGTCAAGGGTAAATGAGTGGACTGGCTGTTTTCCAATAAAACTTTATTTACAAAGACAAATGATGGGTCATATATGGCTCACGGTCTATCCTTTGCCAATCCCTTTTGTAGAAGAGTGAGATAAGTGTTATCGGCAAGCAAAGACTTAATCAGAACTAAAAGAAAACTTTAAAAGCAACTTCTTTCCCAGTCAGAAGTCCAGTGAGCTTTAAGGCCTTGACATCCCATGTCACCTCCCTGAAAATTCTGGCTTTAATTTCTTTCTTAAAATTCTATGATAAACCTTTTCCTTTATCTTTGGCATTTTGAGTAGGGTTTAGGATTTCTCCTCAGTATATTTTCGAGTTGTCTCTCACCTTCACAGGGAAGTTAAGGGAAAGTTTTAAAGGTTTTTTAGACCCAGGGCTCTCAAACCTAGTGATACATTAAAAGTGTCCGGAGAGCTTTAAAAACATCCATGCCTAGCATCCACCCATCCCTCAGAGACTCTGAGTTAGTAGGACCATTTTAGGATGCAGCCCTCTGCACATCATACAGTGTCCTCAATGATCCTGGTGGGTGAACAGGACTGAAAAGTCGCCGATCTCTGTCTTGTTCAGGTCACCTTGCCCAGAGTCCACCCTTGCACACTCAGCACTAATTCTGAGTCCTAAGCTCTAAGTAGCTCCAAACTATTCAACATCTGAAAATCTGAAGCTTCATCTTCACTCGCTAGTGCTGATGTCCCCCAGTGAGTTCTGCTTGAGCTCTTCCAGGTGCCCTGGGTAACTTTGTCACCCTAGAAGAAGGTGTCTGGCTGGACAAGTTTTCTCTACCCTGCCTTCCTCCCCACTGACCCCTGGCATTAATATAAATTGGGGCAAAGTCAAGGTGTATATTCTGCAGCATATAAAAGAAGATTCCTCCTCTCCTAGAAGGGAAAAGAAGTGTCTTGTGCCTGCAGAGAAGAGTTCCTCCATCCACTCAATCCCCTATGCCTGGGGCTGGCAGCACACAGCCCCGCTCCACTCCTTAACACACAGACCCTGGGTACCGGCAGTACAAGGATTTTACCGTCAAGAGGCTTACAGTGGAGGGACAGAGTTAGACAAGTGAACACGTACAAGAGTGAATCGTAAGGGGATTTGAAGTCATTAAGGTAGAATGTAAGCACAAAAAAGAAAGTCACCCTAGAAAATGTCTCACAATCAACTTTGCAGGGGAAAGCAAAAACCCAGCATGTAGTGTGTTCAAAACATTATGGTGTAGCTGTTTCCACCATGGCTGATTTATATTCCTGAGCCCCATGGTGGGAAGGGTTGCACACAATCAGCCCTTCAAGTTTGCAAAGTCAGGATTGACCATCCTGGTTTTCCTAGAATTGTCTCAGCTCTGACACTGAAAATCCCACGTCTCATGAAATCCCTCAGTCCCGAGCAACCAGGGGGTTGGACATGGTTTTAGAATGCAGGTCAGGCTTCAGAACATTGCTTTTCCAAGCTCCCTTCGTTACTGTTGCCTACGGAACTAATGGTGACCAAATGTTTAAACAATGGAGGGCAAGCGGCTGCACACTGTCAATCCCAAGACTCTTTGGCCCTCTGAGGACTCGGAAAGCTACAGCGAAGAGTCTATTGGCGGCATTTTCCCTCTTTACCCACTACCTCATGCTGCCGGGCAGAATCAACAATCAACTGACACAGACCCTGTGAGGCCGAGACGTGGCACACTCCCTACGAACATAGTCTGCAGGGATCCCATTAGAAGGCAGCCAGCCAAGAGAGCAGCAGGGGAGAAACTGACCCTCCTGATGTGGCTGTCATAGCTTTTCAAGCTTCCAAATGCTCCTGCTGAAATTCAGCCCCTTGGCAGGGCAGAGCTTTAGCTCTCAGCCCTCCATTACGTGCAGGTCAAGGTGCTCTAGGAGAGGAGAATAAGAGATAAGAAGAGGAGGAGGAGGAGGAGACACGTCCCGACACCTACTCCTTGTCAGCCCTGGGTCATCACAGAGGCCCAGTGCTCTTGTGTCAGCTTATCTCATCTCTCAAGACACCTGGTTAGGGTAGGTGTTGGACCCTGTTGACAAATGAGAAGCAGAACACGTGACTGCACTGGGGCGGCATCTGGCCCCAGGGCTGTCCTGCACACGGACTCTCGTCACCAGGAACAGTTCTCAGCCTCACAGCTATTGGAGTGGCTCCCGGCTTCCCCAGCCAGTGAACAGAGCTCAACTGGTGCTGCCGAAAAACAACAAACAAACAAACAAAAAAAAAACAGCATCCCAAGAGTTGGACCAAAATTCCCATTATTAAATTTTTAGAAACAATGTTGTTGATAGGGTCCCAGAGAATCGGCAATGGGAAGTCAGCGGTAGACCTTCTGCATGCAGATTGCAGGTTTGAACCCCGCTCCATCTCTCACTAGCTCTGTCCCCGGGCTAGTGATGAACGTCTTCAGGGTTTGGTTTTTTCACCTGTGCAGCAGCCGACAGTGTCAGCTCTCCACAGGGTTAATGACTAAATGAGTTATTTTATGTAAATTGAGGCCACCGCCTGGCATATAATTAGTGTTCTGTTTTGCCATCATTCTCAGCTTTAAATTTTTCTCCTATGAGTTTCTCTAAGACTTTTAGCCCTTACTATCATTTTTACATAACTAAGTGATTGCTGATTTAAAATAAAACTAGATAGTCGGTCATCTTGAGTTTACAGTGGTAAACTTCCAATTTTAAAATCACCATGCAAAGCACCATGAAAGAGACTCATTCAGCACTCAGTAGGAATCAGGTCAAGACAGAAGGATGTGACAAAAATGGCGTCCAGCCTCACCACATGCCAAGCATCCTGCCGAGAGCTCTGGCTGCACACCCTGAGAGCAGCCCATAAGAGGTAGATACTAACATTTGTCAGATGAGAAAACCAAGGATAAGAGGAAAAACGGCTTCGTGCCTGATTCAAGGATAGTTATCAGTGGACAGGGAAGGGACACCCTATATAATCTCAAGGAAGTTCCTTCCCCAAACTGTTCCTCAGTTTTACCAACTCTATAGTGTTCTTGAAATCTATACAGACAAGTTTGCAATGGACTATTATTCAGCCTTTAACATTAAGGCAGTTCTGAAGGACGACGTATCTTCAGGACACTGTGCTAAGTAAAACAAGTTAATCACAGAAAGATGAATACCACACACTTCTACTTACATGAGGTCCGCCGAAATAGTCAAACTCACAAAAGTAAAGACAAGAACAGTGATTGTCAGCAGCCAAGGGCAGGGGTCACGGGGGTGTTTATTGGTTTAAGGTCTCAGTTATACAGGATGAATCAGTCCTGGCGATCCTTTAGTGAACTACATACACTCTGCATTGCACCTAAGGACTGGCTGAGAGATTGGATCTCACCACACACGCACGCGAGAAGACTGCCTCAGCTTTGGCAGTGGCTGCAGGGGTGTATGGGCCTAGACAAATACATCAAAATGTACACACTAAGTATGTGTGGTTCGCTGTGTACCAAGTATACTGAAGTTATATAAAATCTTTTCAGGAATTTTTTATAACCACAAATTTAAAAACTATGTAAGGTGAGTTGAGCCAGAATGGTAGTCAACCTGGTCTCCACGTGCTGTGAACCAGCAGTGGCAGTGGTACCTGGTGACACTGGAAAGAACTCGAGCATATCCAAGGCCACCCCTGCACAGTCCTCCCCGCCTCCCTGTCACTTCTGCCCAGGAGATCGGGCCCCTGCCTGCCTCTGATCCTGGCCCTGGTTTCTGCCTGTTCCGCCTCCTCTTTATTTCACACCAACTCGGACAGCAGCCTCTGCAGAGCAGCATGCAGGAGCCCTCTGCCCCTCCACCCGGCACTTCCTGAGAACCCTCTTGGCTCACAGCCAGGATACCAGGCAACCACTTTCAAATATTTACTGAGTGGAGCACAGCGAGAGGACTTCTGAGGAACTGCACTGGAAATATCAGCCAACGCCAGTGTCACTCCACCCATGACATTTTAATAACACTTCACAGTTTACAGATGACCCTTACATCCTTGTGTCACCAGGCATCCCACTCCTACGTGCTGCCAGCAAGTGCTCCTTGTAACCCAACACTCTGCTACTGCGTCCCCAACGCGCCTGCATGTAAACGTGCCACACTACTCCGGCAGCGGGTGCGTCTCCTCTCAACCAGGAGACCGTAAGGCTCAGATCGATGGTTCAGCTTGCCGGGGTGGGGCATTCCCAGCAAAGGATACAGCAGTCATTGAACACAGCCGATTCGACTCTGGAGTCTCTGTTTTGTGACCTGTCCCCCTCAGTGCAATCCTGTTTGTCACAATGAGAAGTCACAGTGAGCACACAAGCTCGTGGACTCCACAGGGTCCTTCATAGGTCCTCGTGTCCCCGTTACCTAGCTTAGTGATTGGCACACATTGGCTCTTCAATATCTGCTTGTAAAAGGAAGGAAGAGAGGAAAGAAGGGAGGAAGAGAGGAAAAGGAGAAGTAGGAAGAGAAAAAGGGAGGACAGGAAGGTGAGATATTTAATTTAATTTAATTTAATTTGCCTAAGGTATGCTTTAATTAATTCACGTCTCTTATGACAGCCTGTGCTGGTCTTGATGCCATCCAAACAGAAAGTCATGGCATGAGGGCTGACAAGTATGAGTGCGCTTCAGGCTGCGTCCTGGAAAACCTGCTTTTGCATAATGCACACCACATGGGGTGCAAATCATTCCCTCAGCAAGCGCCCTCACACAGCCCACCCCAGGGTAGTTATAGGTAGGGAGGTGTGCCACCATGTCTCTTTTCTAAGCGTTAAGATTTCCTTGGACGGGACCCAAGTGGGACAGAGGAACTTTGTCTTTTTGGAGCCTGGCCTTCAGGTTGGGGGTGTCAGGGACTTGATACGAGTCCACTTTGCCCCTGAGCATTCACTGCGCTGCGACAGGGCCAGCCCTGTGCCCTGGGCATCCTGAAGCTCCTTCCAATGGCGCTGGCAAGGCCTCCTTCTCTGGATCACACAGGCAGCAACACTCTTTCTGCTCTCTAGACTCCCAGCGTTCTGGTTTCTTTTCTATGCCTCCTCCTTCAAGGACAATGAATGTTCACAACCTGGACGCCTGCAGCCCCGGGGTGAGGGCAGACATCCCACCAGGACTGGAGCCCAGCAGGAGCTGCTCACCCCCGACCCCCGAGGTGTAATTCTCACACTCATCAGTGAGGCCGCTCACTGATGTGGCGTCCAGGGCTTCAGCCGGGCCCACCACTCTCCACCGGAATTGTGAACCACTCTATGGCCTTGGGTAAAATATGTCCCTGGAACAACTTGGTTTCCAACCTGTAGTTGATGGAGGAAAATGGATCCTTAGAGTGCCATTTACAAGGTGAAAACTTCTCAAGTAGAAAGGAGTTCTGAAATATTTTAAGAATTCACTGCTGTTCTGCCTTCTACAAAGATTGGTTGTTTACATTTAATACCCACATGCTGTTTGCAGCTATGCCACTTTGCATGAATGACTTCAATGAAATTCTCATGAATACTCATGAGAGTAGTAACCATTACTACTTACCCCCATTTTCCATGTCAAAACAACGGCCCAGAAAGGTTCTGTAACCTGCCCGGGGTCACATAACTCTAAGCAGTCACGCTGTTCAGATTCAGCCTGACCACAAAACCTGGGTCTTAAACTTGACTCATGTATCTCAGTGGCTACCTATTAAAATTATGATATCCTTTGGGGCATTGCAAAACACATGTAGGTATAAATATGTTGGTCTTTCTCCATGTATACCTAAGGTATCCACATATACATACCTAACAAGTTGTTTTGTGTGCGTATGAGTAATGAATTTGGAATATAAATAGATAGTGTGTTGATTCAAAGTATGCAGACTTGAAAATCTTTATAAAATAAGTATCTCTCTATATATGTGCTTATGAACATGTATATGTGTATGTGTTGATATAGGTCTTTAGATACAAATACAGAGGGGGATCTTCCAAACTTGTTGAATCAAAATATGCATAATTGTAATCTGCCTAATCTCACTAGATGAAATTTTACAAATGTCACCACAAGACAAAAAGTCATGAGAGAAACAAGAATTGCTGTTTCTAGCAATGGCTGATTTTCCAGTGGCCCCATAATCTGGCCACTGGAAAATCACTGAAGTGGCCTGTCCCCTCGCAGAGCTAGCAGGGCCCTCACTTCATAGATGAGGCGACAGTGGGCTACAGTTTAGTGGCCAAGTCTGCCCGGCTGCGAAGAGGCAGAACATCCAGACCGGGATTTCTGGGAGCTCCAAGCCCGTTTTTACTGACTGGCATCTAATCTTCTCATTTCCTGAGTGTCCTTGCAAGTGAAGTTAAAACAAGGCTTGTGGCTCTGCCCATGAAGCACCTAACGTTGGACACAGCGCAGTGTCTGAAGCCTCAGAAGCATGCCTGACCTTGCCAGCCCCCGCCACCCACAATTTGTCTGGCGCGTCCCCACTTCCTGTGGGAGTGCTGCTCCCTGGCTTCTGGTTTCCAAAAACCCCCAAATCTCCTAACTGGTAGACAGGCTGAGGCCGGTCAGCTGCCACCTGCTGATGACGCACAAGGGCTGTGGAATGCTGGTTCTGGCAGGTTCCTGAGAAGCCGGCCTTGCCACCCCCGGTGTCAGAGGAGCCAGGGCTGGGATCTCTCTGCGCCAGCACCCAGACACTAATGAGTGTGGCCATTGTGATGCAGTCTCAGCTACAGACTCTTTCCTTTTTCCCTCCTTCTCTTTTTAAAACCATCGCGTCGGATGATCTCTTCTCTATGACAGCAAATACGCTGCTGTTACAAAGCACAGGATGCACTCCCTTCTCAGAGGAGGGAGAACCCAGCATGACCGGCGGGGTCTCCCTCCTACAGGAAAAAGGAGCCTGAGCCCCCAGGCCCCCCGAGACACAGACTCCTACCCCACATTATCTGCCAAGCAAAAAAGGAAGGAAACGAGTCCAATGTCACCTCCATTCCTAAACAGGTCATTTGACACGCCCCACCACCACCCCCACTGCATCCCCAGGTACCAGTGTTAGCTTGAACCAAATAACACTACATCTGCCCCACCCCCACTTCTCAGCGCCTATACCTGTGTGCCATTTGTATCATTCAACAAACTTACTGAAACAGGAAGAGGACCAAGGGCAGGAATGCCCTTTTTCACCCACCAGAGTCAAGAAGTCCTGGTCCCAGCCCGGCTCTGACTCAGCCATTGCTGGGCCAGGTGGTCTCAAACAAGTCCTCACATGGCCCCTACGAGGAGTCCTCACCGCTTCTTTGTGCTAGTGAGGAAAGGGTGTCCTGTGTGGGGAAGCAGCGTTGCCAGCAGTAGGCTTGGCAGGCGTGCCCTGCCTCGGGGCCCTGCAGGCAGGCGGGACCTGCACAGCTGTTTTCCTGTCCCTGTGTCTCTGATTCGGTTGCTCAGTTTCAAGTGGGACAGATAACAAGAGTCCCGCCAAGTTCTCTGCATTACAAGACTGTGAACAGGAGATTCTGCTGTCTACTCAATTCTGCATCCCTTCCTGAGCCTCCCATAACCCCTCTGTTGAAAGGCGAGGACAGCATGAACCATCTGATGTTGCTACTTCCACCCTCAGAGAACCACCTGCTCCCGAAGGGAAAGCAGAGCGGCTCCCTAAATGCAGCCCACGCATCCTCCAGGGCCATCCTGGAAGGGCCTTGTGCGTGGTTAGTGCTGCAGTGTCACTTGTGAACTTCTAAATGGTTTTTGAGCAAGCGGTCCAGCAAATTATGCGGCTGGCCCTACCAACAAGCTTTCAAGAGCACCCGCTGGCTTTCCCACACCCAGAAGAAGCAGAGAGGAAAATGGGGTATGTCACTCCTCTGCCCTGACATA
Organism: Dolichotis patagonum; assembly: GCA_004027295.1. Lineage (NCBI taxonomy): Eukaryota > Metazoa > Chordata > Mammalia > Rodentia > Caviidae > Dolichotis > Dolichotis patagonum. Next base: position 190,692 of record PVJX010000643.1, on the reverse strand, counting down.
AAAGCCCGCAACGCACTGGGAGTATGAGGCAGGGTAGAGCAGTGGGTAGAGCATTTGCTGGAGTTGGTGAGTTGGGTGGGATGCAATCCCAGGATACACCACAAGACGTTCGACAAAAATCTCTGTCCTGTCTGAACTCAGGGTTCCTTACTAGTAAGGCAGACTACTACCTGTAATGTGTATTCTTCCTATGACACATGAAGAAAAGTCTATAAATTGCATGGCATGTGACAGGTGTCCAAAAAATACGCCCACCACCACCATCGTTGGTACAGGAATTGATATTTCAAGGTGGGCCAGACTCCCACACTGGAAAACGCAGGGAGGTGATGGCAGCCCTTAAGGCCCTTTAGGTTCTAGGAGCTCAGGATTTCCCATTAACCAAGACCTCTTCCAAGCCATAGGTGTTAGTGCATGCTTCAAGTTGCAAAGGCAGAAATCTAAGCCCTATTAATTTAGTCAAGGGGAAGTTTAGGAACCAATGGGACTGGGAAGTGAAAGGATCAGCCAGCACGGTTGTGTCTGAGGATGTTATTCTCATTCTGTCTGTCTGTCTGTCTGTCTCTCTCATGTGGTAGACAACATGGCTGCCAATGGCCATCTAGACCCATGGTCTCTCAGTTGAGTTGTTCCAGAAGGGGGGAGATGCGTATCTCTCTCAGTGAAAAGACTGGTTCTGCCTGGACTATATCCCCCGTCCAGAGTGATGGGGTGTGCCCACATTGGTGTCTACAGCTGGACCATGGGGCTCAGACCTTGAGACTGACAGGGTCAGTGCAACCACACCAACAGAGGAGGCGCAGTGCCCCAGAGGGTGCCTGGCAGATGAGTCACCATCCTCCGTGCCAAGCATGGCTAACAGATCACTCTCCCTAGGCACCAAAGGAAGTAAAATGGGGGAGAATGGAGTCTGGGTAGCGTGGACAGCAGCATTAAAACAGCCCTCATTGAAGGATGGGCGATAAGGGACACACGTCATCTTATGGAAATGAGGAAAGGGGAAGAACTGAGAAAACTTGGGGCGTGTTCAAGGCTATGACCTGCATAACTGCAATTCCTCTTGGTTATCTTCAGCTTACATAAGCAGTACTCATTTTCCATTTTAGTGCTAATTAGTGCTTCTTTTTAAAATGACTTGAAGTAAAAACAAAGTAGTTCCACTGAAAGAAAAATAATAAACCAAAATGACATCAACACAGGTGACTGCATGCTTACATCACTGCACGTGTCATGTCAAAGACGAGTGCGGGACACAGCTCAGCATAAACTCGGGACCTTCCCTCCCACTAAAACCAAAGTGATGCTCTTGTGAGTTCACCTGATATCCCTAAACACTAAATGTGTGCTCCCCATTGTGTGGGTGGCAAAGGCCCAAATGAGTCTATAGTAGGATCCTAGAGTCCTGTTTCTGGCTGGCAAGACCTACTCCCTAGACACACTGGGTCTCATGGTCAAGTGGAGAGCCGGCACACTAGGACAGTGGCCCACTGCAGTATTCTCTGTTTCAGAGGCATTCCCATGGGGATGAGATGGACAGGAAAATTGCTTATCACAGCTCTGGCCAGGCCTATTGTCCTTGAGAACAGTAGGGACATTCTCTTCTGGCCACTGACGGCCAGCTGGCCCCAAAGAGTACCAGCCATCTCCCAGGACCAGAGCTTTCAGGCTGATTTCCACATGCACCCACATGTGAGGTGGCAGCTGTTCCCTTAGGTGGGTGACTGCCTGCTCTTCCAGCTAGCCAGCAATTTCAGCAAGAGATAACCAAAGAATGAGTACATTATCCCCTCACACTGTGAATTCTTTTCTCTAGGCCAAAGAGAGAAGTCACGAGGGTTTTGATGTGGATCGAGATGTCAAAAAGCTGCACAAAGCCTGCAAAGGAATTGGTATGAAACACATTTTTCATTTGCTAATTTATCTTTGAAGTCGATTAAACTTGATCTCATGACCAACTTTCCCACAGGGATAGGCAGATGCACTGCATGTCACGTGTTCCAAGATAACTCAAGTTGATCACTTCTAACCATCTTTCTACTCAAGTTCCCAAAACTTTAATCAGATCCTACTACTTTTCAGCATTCTGTGTACAGAAGTTGGATGTTGTGGCACTCAGTTGGACTTTGGGGCAAGGGAAACATCTTGAGAAGTGACACATGGAATCCTGATGTCATGTAAATCCCTCCGACCCCTTTCATGCGAGGTGGTGAGGAACAGGGTTTGACAAGAGCTGGGTTAGGGATGAGGGAGATGTGTCTAGAAGTCACACATTCTTGACCCCATCAAACAGGGGTCAAGGTCAAGAGTCTGAGGTCAAAACTGGTGCAGCTAACTTAGTGCTGACCAAGAGTAGAGCACTAAGAAAGAGGTTGGGAGTAGGGTGAATCCAGGACTAGGTGAAGACATGGCAGGGATCATTTAAGCCTAAGGCCAGGAAGAGGCGCTCTGGGACCCAAGGAGCCCACTGGGGACCCAAGGAGCCCACTGGTGACACCAGTGTCTCGTCCCAGAAGCCTGGAAGGAGATGAAATGCAAAGCACAGATGGACAATGGCAGAGCTCAGACTGACAGCTAGGGCAGATACGTTCGTGGGTGTGGCCAGGGCAGAAACTGATGGTGCTCTTGCCTGGTGACCTTCCATGGCTCCCTGAGTGGGAGAACAGGTTACCTGCGAAGAAGTGGGTTTGCTATGGAGTGTGGGGCTTCAGTGCTGCCTCAGAAGAGCCTGTGAACAGCAAAGAATGGGGAGATGACCAAGAAGAGCGCTGATCCCCTTGGAGGGCCCCATGGAAGAAGGAGACAATGGGCTCTTGTGGCTCCAGCCCATGAGACAGTGATTTCCTCCTGCGGCCTGGAGTAGGTAAGGGAACACGGGGGTTGAGTGGACCTTGGTTTGCTGGTGAGAAGTCTATGGACAGCCAGCTGATAGGGAGAGAGAACGAAAGGGACAGCAGATGGAATTTCCTGGATCCTCTGCTTTTCACTAATTAGGAAGCATTTAAGTTTTCAGTCACTTTATATGCAAAAGCTCATGGAATTGTCCTGTAAAAACCCACTTTTCAAGTACTTCCTTACTTGAAGGTCCTGAGAAGTAACACACCTCAAATCACAAAGCCAGTTAGTGGTGCAATTGTATCCTGTCACTCTCTCCAGATGCCTCAATTGAGAAAGATTACAGGTGGCCACCTGGGCCACCCAGCTGCAGGTCCCTGGGGAAGAGGGTGACTGAGAAGATGTTGCTGGGAAAGCCACTGGCGTCCATGTGGTGTTTTATTCAATCATTCTTTTCCTTTCAGCAGTATAACTGACAGACCCTACAGCCTCACACTCTTATAACAATTCACTGGGTTTCAGTATGTTCACAGGGCTGTGCAGTCATCACCGCCAACCCTAGAACGCTTTCATCACCCCATAAAGAAACCCCAAAACCATTAACAGCACCCACCACTAGCCCCAGGAAAACACTAACCTACCTTACCTGTTGCTAAGGATTTTCCTTTATTTGACATTTCATATAAACACAATCATACAATACCTTACCCTTTACATCTGGTTTCTTTTACTTGGCATAATGTTTCACTTAGAAGAAAATTAGCAGAGATTTGCTTTCCTAGGAATCAGTGTCACGGTAGAATAAATGTGGTCACAACTTTTGTGTGTGCCTCCAGCGGGAAAAAGTGGGATGTATGTATGAGGAAAGTCTCAGTGGGCAGATTTTGCTGTGTTACCAGCAATAGTCTGCCTTGCCCAGGAAATGCTGGGCAGCAGTCTCAAGCCAGCTGGGGATGAGAAAGTCTGGTAGGAAATCAGTAGAGCGATTTCCACATGCTACCAGCTGAGGGGAGGCCAGCAGAAGTCTCTCAACCCTTGGTGTCTCAGTTTGAATGGAAGCATCTGTCTGGATCAGGGATGCCAGTACATGGCATGCATGTCACCCGTTCCATCTGGTCATCGTGGCAGACATTGCTGGTGGGTCCCATAGCTCTGTCTTGCTGCTGGGAGAAGAGGGAGCTCCAGGAGAGAGCAATGAAAGGAAGGGAGCAGAGACGGGGAGGGAAGGAGGAAGAGGAGGACTCACGGTCGGTGAAGACCCACAGAGCTGCTGGGTTTGGGGCACTGAAGGGAAGTTGGGAGGGGCTCACTCCTGCTCTCCTGTCCACCTGGAGAATGGCTGTGGCTGCTGGAAGTGGTCTTCTTTGCATGGAGAAGCAGGACGGTTAGGGCTCTGTGTTTTGCTAAGCTGTAGGGACTGACTCCGGGTGCTTTCCAGGCAGGCGGGGCTGCCCTGCTGCCCTTGAGTGAGGCCTTGGGCTGAAGACGGTGCCTGCGTGGGTGTGGGAATAACAGAGCTGCACTTAATGATGGGCCCCTGTTTAACTGCCTGAAAGCTTGGCTCAGCGTGCGCGGATTGAGTACCCACTGCATGCCACAGTCACGCAGTGTCCTGCTCCCCCTGTTGCACTCGGCTACAGGGGAGGACCAGTGTGCTGGGTACTGTGCAGAGCACCTTCTGTGTGCCACGTGCCAGGGCAGATGTCACACATCCCAACAGCTGTGTGAAGGTGGCATTGGTATAACTACTAAAGGGATGAAAATCCGAGGCTCAAGCCCACAGAGCGGTGAAGAGAAGGTGACCGTTACAAACTGCCCTCATCTCAGAAAGCTCTGACTTGACCGAGGGCCGAGGCTCCCAGCCTCTCTGATGAGCACAGGTAACGCGAAACCGTGCTAGTCAACAAGAGCACAGACCCAGCTCCCTGACGGACCAGCCCCGCCGGCACTGGGTTCAAACGACCAGGGCGATGCTGACCCACAGCTGCACATAGGAGCCTCACGAGTCATTTTAAATTTTTGAGAAGCCAAATCTTAAAATAAAAAGAAGTGAAATATGTTGTTTTAATTAATCTAATCTATACAAATATCACTCTATCAAGTAATCGATATAAAAAGTACTACTGAAGTATTTTCCATCCTTCTTTTTAACGTCAAGTCTCCTAAGAGCCAGCCTCTGCGTTTACAGAGCAGCTTGGCTTGGCCCTGTCACACTGCCAGGGTGACAGCAGTGTCAGGAGGTGTGTCTAACCCCACCCCAGGCAAGACTGAGTACCAAGGAGCACAGCAAGAAAGTGGGCAGAAGCCAGAGGGTCTCCTGAACCATTACAGACATCAGCCAGCGAGAGGACCAGGCCTGGGCCAGGTCCCCACAAGCACAGGAGCAACCACGCGTGCCCCCCGCATTGGACATAGGCCCCGAGCACCACAGAGCTTGTGTACACTCCCCGACCCTCACCCGTTTATGTTACTCGACAGGACAATGTGCAGCTGTGAAATAGTTTACTCTCCAAACAACTCACAGGTCTCTTTCTCTTCTCTGCTCTCCTGGTGTGTGTGGGTGTGTGTGTGTGTGTGTGTGTGTGTATGTGAGACAGAGAGAGAGAGAGAGAGAGAGCTGGGTCACAGGGACCCCAGAGCAGACCCACCATGATGCCCTTTGTTAGCCCCTTCTCTGGGCATAACCCACAGCTGCCCAGGCGCCGGGCTCTGCCAGGCCCCTCTCACCAGGTGGTTCCATGGGGCCCATTTAGGGGAGGCGCTGAGTGTGTGTGGCCAGCAGGCTCTTTGAGGTAACAGCTGCAGGAAATGACCCAGTCCACGGCTACTCAGGCTGTCAAGGGCACTCATGTCACTCAGTGGCAAGTGGCAGAACCTGGCCCTGCTGGAAACCAGGGCTGCAGCTTCCTGGGCTCGGCCAGGCTGGCCAGTGCTGGCTTTAGCGTGTAAGACAAAAGCTTTGCCTCTGCCACTCCCTCAGACCGGCCCCGGGGCCTTCAAACCCTGTGGCCTCTGTCCGCAGAAACACCACTCAGTGTCTTCCCAGAAAACTGCGGGAAGCAAAGCCACAGAGGTACTTCCTGGGTTGGCAGGGCTCTGCTCGGACCCCAGCTGTGTGAGCCCTGCCCCAGGCCCATGCTCAGGCAGATCCAGGGTCCTCCTCCCAGGTTTTGAAAAGTGCTTCCCAGAACCACTAGTGACTGGTCCCGGGGGCTCAAACCAGTGTAAATGTTTACAGGAAATTTTTCGGCAGTGTGGATTGCTTATATGACACACATATTGGGAAATGCAGAATGAGGTCACCTTGCAGCAAATGGCTTCTTGGTTGAACAGCAGGAACAACTTCCAAGATCAACCTGAGCCCTGGATGGGGGGTTGAGGGAAATCAAGGAGTCGGTGTCACACCCCCACGTCGGGCTGTTGCTGAGCCGCTCCAGGATTCCTGTGCTGTCAGCCCCTCTTGTAAAAGCACTCAGGAAGGACATTCAGAGGACACTGATTTTACATATGAGCTCAAGTTTTCAGATTGTGCAGGAAGGAAAGTCTAGAGGATATTGCTTTTTTTTTTTTCTTCCCATGAACTTGGTTTTCTTGATTATCCAGATATGGGCTGTGGGTGGCATCAGAGTAGAAAGGATTTTCTACTGATCTTTGCAGCATTCGGCCTGTGTGAGTGTCACGTGCACCTCGTACCAGTGCAGACAGGTTCCGTCGCATTGGTGTGCACATTTCTCCCTGCATTCATTCCTGTGTGCATGCGTTTGTTCGTTCAGTAGGAGTCACCTGGTGAACACTGAGAGCCTTCTGTGTGGACACAGCAGGGAGCAAAACACCCTGCTCCCGTGGAACTTGCAGGCTGTCATGACGGAGACATCAAGGACAGGTCATGTGTGGGACACAGGGAGGAATGGGCTCCTCTGGTGCTTCTGCTGGAGAGCTGGGTGCTGGGGGAGGAGCAGAAGTGAAGGGTGACTCAGAGACACAGGTATGGTGGAGGGAGAAACCTATGCAAACCCCAGAGGCAAAGAAGGGGTGCTTGTTCTAGGAGCTGCAAGTCCTTTCTGGAGTGGGAGGGCAGCAAGCCTGGGACAGGTGGACAAGACTCTGAGAGGCAAATGGGAGCTCCAACCAATGACTCCGTCAGCACTGCTGGAGTCCCGGCTTCATTCTGCACACGAAGGGACTTAGAGCCAGCGCTGGAGGCAGAGCTGTGGCCAGCCAGGCTGCTCTGAGCTCCAGCAAGGCCCGCTGAGGGCCACAAATGCCACTGGAAAGAGTGACAGCTCCAGGAACCTGTGTGGGCACTAAGAGTGTTGCTCCTGAGGGATGTGATGAAAGTGAGGACCGAGGGAGCTGGGTGGATCTGAGCGAGACAAGGAGATGGACTAGACAGGCTGTAGGTGACTAACAGGACATGGGCGACGGGAAGGAGGGACAAGCGATGAGCCCCAATTTCCTGCTGTCCCAGTACAGTGAAGGGACCACACAGAGGCAGGGATGACAACTGCCACTGAGACCAAGGGGGAGAGTTCAAGTGACACTTAGGAGAAAAGGAAGTTCCTTTTACAGTGCAATTTCTGGCACTCCGAAATGTAAGCCTTAACTGTAACAATATCCCAGAGTAAGAAACACCATACTTATTACACAGGTGAAGCTCCAGGAGGAGAGGAAAAGGAGCAACATAAATAACACCTGGAACCAAACCAGAAGGAGTCAGGCAATTAACTCAAGCTATTTTTGCAAGTAAGCTCATCCTAGACTTTTCTCCTTCTCCAACTGGAATTACACAACCAAACCTTCCTAGAACTGCAGATGTAGGAATAACCTATGGGATGAAGGCACAAAGCTGGTGGTCATGCCAAGCCAGAGCACAGCTCCCAGTGACCCCAGCCCTGGCTGCCCCATCTAGACCCCTGCTGCGTCTTCCCAAAGATGGTTTCAAGGTCTGGCGCAGAGTCAAAGCAAGGGTAAAAAAAAACATGTCAGATTTTGTCTTTTTTCTGCCTTTTCCCATCTCTAGTCAGGTCCTCACTAGCTCTTGCCTACACCCAAAGCCCAGGTTTTCCCTGTTCCTGACCCCGCCATCAAAGGGGTCAGCACCGCCCCTGCTCCTTCAGGGTCCCGACGTCCCAGCAGGGGAGCAGCACTCCACGAGGGTTGACTCACTCAGCTCACACACAACACACAGACGCCACCACACGCGCACCCTCCACGGGCACCAGAGCTGAGAGGGACCTGTCACCAGCAACTGCAGAACCTGTCGGACTTTGGGCTATGAGGACGATTTGGGACTTTGTTTTGAAGCCTTGAAACATGGCTGGGGAAAGTGGGTGCTTTCATTTCATATGGGGGTACCCTAACAAAGTACTGCAAACCGAGTGGCTGAAAAGAACAGGAATTTATCATCACTCAGTTCTGGAGACCAGAAATCCAAAACTAAAGGGTCCATAGGTAATAGAAAAGGAAGATAATAGAGAAGGAAGTTCCAAGCCTCTCACCCAGTACCTGGGAGGCTCAGTTTCCTTAGCTTGTGGGTGCCTCTCTTCATTTCCCCTCAAATGGCATGTACCCTGTGTGTCTTCATATCATGGTCCCTCTGTGTCCAAACTTCTCCTATAATAAGGACACGGTCATATTGGATTAGGAGTCACACAAATGACTTTGTTTTAACTTGATTGCCTCTGTAAAGACCCTATTTCCAAATAAGGTCACTTCTGCAGTACTAGGTGTTAATACTTCAACATATCACCTGGGAGGGTGTAATTCAATCCGTAACAGTAGTTCCCGCCTAGAAGCCTGGACATAGAAGATGCGTCAGAGAAGATGCTGTTTCAGTGTGTGCCTTCCTGTGGGAAAGCAGACAAGGCATTGATGTTGGAGCAGCTCTCCTGGTACCTAGGTGTGGATTTGCAAAATCCCCTATCTCATCCCCTCAAGTCCCTCTGAGATAGTATTTTAGCAGACGCATTTTAGCCGCTTTTTCTATTGGCTGTGAGCTCTAAAATGGGTCCTGAATCTTTCACCTTGAGTGGGGTACAGCCAGCATTGCCACCCCGCTCTGACTTCAAAAGTGTGTTTCTGCCTTGCAAAGCTGTCTCTTACCTGGGATCTGCTAGGGAAGAGTTGGTCACCATGCGCTATTCTCTGCTCAAGTTAACGTGATGTTCTGTGTGATACCAATTTTGAAAAAGACTTTCAAGGGAGAACGCCTTAGCTTAAGTTATCCTAGTAGTCGTAGCTTGGGACCTGCTTCAGGGTCAGTAGAGGAGGTATTTGGAGACTGGGGAAGGCACTCATCCTGGAAACCTCCCATCCTGCTATGGAACCAACCCGTGGCTCTCACCTAACTCTGCTGCAGCAGCAACAGACCCAGTGGGTCCCAGTCCTGGGGGAGGGAGGTCTCAGCCCCCTTCCTGGTCTCTGTCTGCCCCTCCCAAAAGCTGCTCCTAAATGAATACCCAAACCATGCAAATTCAGCTCCCCTTCCTCCAGCCAGATTGCAGCCCCAGTGTCCTCCCAAGCAGGCGGAAAACCCTGGCATGACTCAGGGTCTCCCCTGGACAGGGTATCATGGGAGCCAGCACAGGGCCCAGAGGCTGTTCTTCGCTGTGCACACATCAAGAGCTTCAGTCACCTCTCCCTGCTCAGCAAGTCCTGGCAGTCACCCAGTGGCCCCTCCTGCTGCCTCCTCCCTCTCCATCCTTTCTCCTCCCCCTGCAGCCCAGCTGCTGGCTGCTGGTCTCTCCGAAGTCCTCTTGAAACATCACTTAAACTTGAGGCACAAATATTTGGCGTTTTCCTCAGACAATATGAGAACAATAGTGCTGCCCGGCTCATCCCATGGCCCACAGCATGCTGGGAGCTCTGAGTCAGGACCAGAGAGCAGGCTCTTGTCTCCACCTCTGAAGAGCTTCACACACACAGGGCACTGAGATGTCTCCGGGGAGGCAGGGGATTGGGCTCAGGTCGCCTTCCTTTGAGTCAGTCAGTGCCAGACAACTCCACAGATATTTATCTGGTGGCTACTTAGTGCAGAGGGACTCAGTGCTAAAGCCCAATGCATGTCACCAGAGTGGACCATCTAGAGCAGAGTTTCCAGTGCTCAACCATTTGGCTGCCCATGAATTGCACCAGCCTGAGTACTGCTAAGTCAGCACTTTTATTTTAGTCAACTCATTTTAGCTCCTTGTTTTCACAAAATAAATATTAAAACAAACTCATAACTATTAAAAGTTTTAACTGGTCAAATACCAACCTGCTCAAGCCGTCTTGAAACCTCCAGTGGCATGCTTAGATGGCACGGATCTGGTGGGCTGGGCAGAACCAGCTATGGCTGAGCAGGGTGGGTGTAACTGGCGCCACAACAGCACACGCTACAATTTAGTGACCACGTGCCATGACCCAGGGACCAGGCCCTGTATGTAACCTTCACGCAATCCTGTAATCACCATGATGACCCAAGCACCCGGTAAACTACAGGTTACAGGAAAACGGAGTCTCATAAGGGAAGTTGACTCTTCAATATTTGTAAAGTACTTGGTCTACTGACAAAAGGGGTTGAGGTAAGATGAATGAGGGATGTCACATGAGTAGAGACCCCATATTAGGAAGTGTAACATTTGATGCCCCGTTAAGGGGCTTTGACTCAACTCTAGGAGTTACGAGGAATCACCAAAGGTATTTAACTATGGGATGAAATGACCCGCATGTGCTCTGGGGGTGGAGCGCTGGGATCAAAGACCTCAGCATCAGGAGACTAAAAGGTCTCCTGGTTTGTAACCGGAACCTGTTGGGCAGTGGCCGGGGGAATGCAGGAAAGGGACAGATAAAGACGTTGTGTGCTAGGTGAGACAGGACTTGGTGATACTGGAAAGCAGAGGAGACAGAAGGCAGGGACCCCAAGGCGATACTGGGTCTCCCAGTTTATGCAACGCCATGCGCTGAGATGGAACAAGGGTGCAGAGCAGGTCTAAGAATTGACACTGATTGATTTCAGCTATACTCCAAGTTGAGGCACCCTGAAGTTCTGAGGAAAGGGCCACAGGCAGCTGGAAACAGGATCTAAACTCGGAGGAAGGAGTAGGGGGCTCATCAGCAAAGGCTGGGGTCATGGGAGCAGGGACCCCAGTTGGAAAGGAGAACTGGAAACAGTAGAAAGCAGGTGACAGCTGCAGGTGAAAGCTCTAGGAATAAAGAAAAATCTTTGCAGAGAGGACATAATTCAAAGGTGTCATGGAGGTGCAACGGGCAGCTGCCCTTTAGGGCCCTGGATTGGACTCTCCCTGGACTGCTGCATTATGGGTAGGAGCAGTGTTGTGGCAACTGAGACCTGTATCTTTTTTTTTTTTATTTAAAGAGAAAAAAAAGCAATACAGAAAAAAGGGTAGAAACAATACAAAACCTGAAAAAAAAAACCATATATCACTAGTTGACAAACCATATACTGTCCTCCCAGAAATAGCTGTTCTTGTTACAAAATTAAGGCATACAAAGTGAACACACAGTGAGGCTGCAAACAGAAAAAAAAGGATGGAATAAAGCCAATTGAGACAGTATAGTGAAATTGGCACAGAACATCACAGCAGGTCACCAGTACAACAGTAACAGGCAACATTGTATACCTCGTTGTCTTCACAATAGTTGTTCTTTCTACTAGGTACAGCAAAATCAAAGAAATACACATTATAGAACACATCAACACAGAGTATTGAATAGAGCACCACCGTTAATCAGGACAAAGCAAAACGGCAATAAAAATATCTGCCTTCAGAGATAGTAGAAGGAAACTCCCCCGACTTGCTGTACCAAACATGGTCACCTCCTAAAAGATACCCAAATCCCTGGATCCCAATTGTTGACGGGGGGCGGGGTGTGGTATGTTTGGTTCTAAGCCCGCGCACCGGTAGGCAGCAGGCTGCTTACTGGTTGGCTCTGCGCCCCAAGTTCCAGCATGGCGCGGATCTCAGGAGACGCTCTTGCTTCTGGTTTCCCCGCGGTGGCCGCTGCTCCCCACACCACAGTCACTCTTCAGGGCGGCAGGCTGCTTACTGGTTGGCTCAGCGCCCCAAGTTCCAGCATGGCGCGGATCTCAGGAGACGCTCTTGCTTCTGGTTTCCCCGCCCTGGGGTGGCCTCGGCTTGGCAGACCACAGTTACTTTCCAGGGCGGCGGGCTGCTTACTTGAGACCTGTATCTTAATCTCACCCTGGCTATGAGTACCTGGGGATAAGGGGGCAGACCACACCCAGGTCAGGGGTTTTTAATATATGCAGTAGACATGCACCGACATCACAACTGTCAAGTTTAAAAATTTTCATTACCTCAAAAGGAGCACTATGTTCTTTAGCTGCCCACTGACCGCCCCCACCCCACACCAAGCCACTAATCTACTCTGCCTCAGTGGGTTTCTCTATTCCGGGCTTGTCTGTAAATGGAGTCATGTAATGTGGGATCTTGTATGATTGGTCTTTTTTAACTTAGCATAATGTTTTCCAGGTTTATCCATATTTATCAATATTTCATTTTTCTGGCCAGTTAATGTTCCACTGCATGAATATACCGTATGCTGTTAACCATGAGTGCATCCGTGAACCTGGGGGTTGTTTCCACTGAACAAGGCTGCTAGAACCTTCACCTACAGTGTCGTGTGGACATTTGTCTAAGAGGGTGACAAGACCACTTTTTTTGTGTTTTCAGCATAACACAGTAAAGTTAAAGGGTCTGTTCAGTTCCCCTGAACCCTCTGACAGCCCGTAGCTGTGAACTGTGGCTTCCTCAGACTTGGCTAAAATAAGCATCCATTGTGTTTCTTGTTCACGCTGATGTGCTTTTCTCCCTTCCTTTAGGAACTAATGAAGCAGCCATCATCGAAATCCTGTCGAGCAGGACGTCAGACGAGAGGCAACAAATAAAGCAGAAGTACAAGTCAAAGTATGGCAAGGTGACTGCTGGGCAGTGGCTGGACCCTGTGCTGTCCAGGGAGGGAGGACATCGGGAAAGCTTTAGTAAAGGAACCCAGAAGGAAGACCAAAACAACCCTTTAAAACTTTTGATTAACTTTAGAAAAGCTGAAATTGCCTTGCTAATTTAATAGCCTACAAAGTCAATACTCTAGCTCATTATTTTTTAAGTTGATTTCATTTTCTGTTAAGTATTTGGTCATTTTTTTCCACTCAATTTAGACTAATTCCACAAAACTTGTGGATGGGCCAATGCTACAAAAAATCAGTTTCTACTGGTGGGTTTTTTTACATAGGAATTTTTCATTTACCCAACATCCTCAAAGTGAAATATTCTTTGTAGGTTAATGTTGCCAAAAACTTAAAAAGAAAAAAAAAATGCCATTTCCTAAACATCAATGCTTATTTCTTTCTTTACATTTTTATTCCTTTTTTATTCTTTTTATGGTAGATGATGCTGTTATATATGGAAATATTCAAGCATATATTAGGCTTTCTTGTTTCCTTATTAATAAATAATGAACACAACTTAACTTTTTCATAATGCCAGTAGAATACCAACCTTTGTGCTATATTCTCATCCATATTTATAAAACCTTTTCAGGCTCAGTCACTGTAAGTAGACACATATATAGAGAGAAAGATGGGTTTCCTGCTTGACATTTGTCTTAGTTCCTTTCTTGTTGCTGTGACACAATGCCTGATATCCACAAGTTAAAGGAGGAAAGGTTTATTTGGCTCACAGTTTGTAGAGGTTTCAGTCCATAGCTGGTTCCAAAGCAGTACAGTATGGCAGATGAGAAACTGTCCATGGCAGTACAGGCAGGAAGCTGCCTCCCTTTCCCTTTTATTTTATCCAGGCTACAAGCCTATTGGTGGGTTCCACCCACGCTCAGGGTGGGGCCTTCCTGATGGGCGTCCTGATGGGTGTGATGGCTTCCATTTTGCATGTAAAAAAGGTAGAGTTCATATGTTTAAATGACTTACGTGAAGTCACACACACAGGAGTGAGGGAGAGGGCAGCACGGTGGAACACATCTCTCATCCCAGCGCTCTGGGACGCTGAGGCAGGAAAATCCCAAGCTGAGCACAGTCTGGACAATTTAATGAGTTGGCAAGACCTTGTTTCAAAATTTAAAAAAAAGAAGAAGAAGAAGACCACAGAAGAGCGAGGTGAAAGCCCTAAATTCAATCCCCAGTATCACAGCAAGGAAAGGGGTGAGGGGAGGAAGGGAGGAAGGGAGGGGAGGGAGGCCATTCCCACAGGGCCCAGGGCACGAGCAGAGCTATTTATTTACACTGACACAGATGGCCCAGACGGCCACACAGCACAATTTTTCCTCTCGCTTCACAATCAGGGTTGTCAGTGTCATTTTTATAAACATCAGTGAGTCTCTGGCTCAAATGCATCTAATTTGAATGACCTCGAACTCTCATCCTTGTCCACGCCTAACGCTAGCAGCCCTGGGCTGCATTTCTGACAGCATGGAGGGTCCAAAGCAGCTGTGTTCTGAGACCTGAGTAAACAAAGGCCTAGGGCAGCTGGCTAAGAATGCAGCGGGCACTCTGCAGCACAAAGCCCCGTCCGTGATGCCTCACTGGCCAGTCACTTGCTCTCTGTCCTGCTCTCGGCTGGGTTTCAGAGAGCTGAGAACACTCAGAGATGCACATAACAGTGGAGGATGTCAGAGGTGACCAAAGCTGAGTCCCCTGTCCGCAGAGCCAGACTCCCTAAGGGAATAACCATCCCCAGGCAGCACACACTTCTCCGGCCCAGCTGAATTAAACACACAGGCTTCTTTTCATGACTTTGGCTCGTTAGAGCAGGCACCCAAGATTCCTCCTCCCTGTGGGTCTACATAATTCCCACCTGAACTGGAAGAACTGGCTTCACTCCGCCTTCTCAGGGTGCGTCTCAGACGGAGCCCCTCCTAGGGCAGCAGACCCCAGGGCCTCACGCAGAATCAGCTGCCTGCCTCAGCACTCCGGAGGCCCCCTGAGAAAGTCAACTTGACTCCTTTTGCAAAATCCCTTTCATCATGGGATAACAATGATAAAATTGCCCCATAATATATGTAATAATTAGCACTTACTGAGCACTTAAAATGTACCAGGCACCTACTCGGTGTTTACACAGATTCTGCCATTTAATTCTCCTGACCACCCTGTAGGTCTTACTATTCTTTTCATTTTTAGGTAGGAAAACTGACCATGGAGAAATTAAGTTTTGCAAGGTGGAAGTGCTTCTGTGACTGTGCTTTTAGTCAGCATGGCCGGCTCTGAGCAGCTCCCCTGGCCCAGCCGTGATTGTGGCCCCGAGGCCCAGGCTGGCCCACCTTGGGCTGGCGCTCTGCAGAGGGCCCTCCCCCGGAGGCAGGGTTAGGGTACTGGTGATGCTGGTCGGCTGGGCTTCCCTTCTGGACAGAGGCAGCTCTTGAGAGGGGCCAGGGAGGAGAGAGCAGTCCGCTGGCTTGTGATGAGAGGGCACCCTGTGGAGAGACAGGTGGGAGCTGCGAGACAGGCCCAGGGGAAGTCCCCAGCCTTCTTCCGGCAGGGGAAGGCTCCCCACGTGTCCCTGTGAGGAGTTAGGGAGATAACCCACTGATTATGTGTCTGTTTGAGCAGGAGAGTCCCTGATTATTTCATTTACCACCCACACACACAACTGTTAATGGTGGTCCCTTTCACTCAAAACCAACCAGGTTCGGATGGCAAATTATCAGACCCACTTAGAGAGTCACAGCTATATTTCAGTCTTTGCTAGCTGAATGCTTGGGGACAAATCCTTCATCCTGAAGTTCATACATGGAAATAATGCCAGTAGCTCTCCCAGCACTTCCCAGGCTGTTTCGAGGGTCCACTGAGAAAAGCTCTCTGAGCCCTAAACTGTTCTACAGGTGCTATTGTCACTGTGATTCTCCTTCAGGATCTTCAGCCCCAGGAAAAACATCTCTCTGCTTCTCTGCTATCCCTGGGGGAAAGAGATGGACAAACAGTCACAGTGACTTGTGTCCTGAAGAGCAAGTCACTCTTGTTGGGACCACTCCATGTGTCCCTGGGCAGGTGTCCTGCCCATCTTGAGTCTATGCAGCAGGACAGATGGACACCTGCCCTTCTCCTCCTGGGCCATTCCCAGTCAGATCTCGGTGCTTCCCACAGAACCTGGAGGAGGTGCTCAAGAGTGAGCTGAGTGGAAACTTCGAGAAGACAGCCTTGGCCCTTCTGGACCGTCCCAGCGAGTACGCCGCCCGGCAGCTGCAGAAGGCTATGAAGGGCCTGGGTACAGACGAAGCCGTGCTCATCGAGGTCTTATGCACAAGAACCAATAAGGTCAGTGCCACAAGAGCGAGCCCAGGTCCTGGTCCCCAGGACAGTCCACAACCCTGTCCCGGATGGCTGCAGCCCCTGGAGCAAAGTCACTCCCTGAGTTCTGTTCCTAGCTGAGCAGGATTCTGGGTAGAGTGCCATGCAGGAAGAATATCACCCCAAATTCTCGACTGCAGTCCTGGGGTTGCTGCTTCTAGAATAGATACCTCCAGAAGATCTATACAACTCAGTTTTTTGTTTTTTTGTTTTTTTGTTTTTTTGTTTTTTTTCTAACAGGCACATACTTTTCTGTGTAGGAGACGTGGTTCCATTTTACTTCTCCCATCCTGACACTTTAGGTCTCCTGGCACAAGTAAGGCAATCAATATCCCATGTGTCACCGCCTGGTCCATAGCTGTTATCTAGCATAAAGCACACGAAAGGCTCTAACTAACCAGGAAGGTGGTGGTGTCCAGGATCTCAGCAAACATCCCAGCAGCAGCCAGCACCAACGCAGGGGATTCTGCAGGTTTCCTTCAGCCCACCTCCCCCTGACCCCTTGGACACACGCCACCCTTCTGGGAATGGAACGGAGGCTCTGATAAGACCCCAGCAGGATCTCGTTTGTCTTTGGTTCCAGAATCCAGGAAGGCCAAAGAATCCGCCAAGAGTAAAGAGGGCACACAAATCAAAAGTAGGGGCCCCTCCCGCTCCATTCCCATCCATGATGGAAGAGCAGGGCGGCCCAGCAAGGAAAATGCCAGAGAAGCCTGCCATTCTGAGGCTTCTCTGGAAGAAATTCCAGCAGGGGCTGGAGCAGACACTGAGGAAAATCTGAAGCCGTACCCTGATGCCGAAGCTTCACATTTTCTTAAACCTTTTTTCCACTTATGGACTCCTAGGCTGATTCACTTAATATCTAAGGAGAATGTGTACATGTGTCACCCGTGTGACTGAAAAGCTGGCATAGAGAGGGTCCCTTCACAGCCCAGGATCTTGCTGCAGCCTGGGAATGGCCATCCTAGGAGTCCATCATGAAGACGGCCTGTGTCCAGGACACCTCGGCATCCTCCCTTGTCTCACAGGTCCTCCTCCCCTTGCTTACTAATGTGTTTTTATTGCCTTTCTAGGAAATCAGCGCCATCAAGGAGGACTACCAGAGGCGTAAGTGACCTTTTGCAGCATCTTGGGAGAAAGAATGTTCTTTCGAAATGCTTCCAGGAACTGAACCATCTTGCTTTCTCCTCTCCCTTTTTCTAACTCAAAAGTGTTTGACAAGAGCCTTGAATCAGAAGTCAAAGGTGACACGAGTGGGAACCTGAAAAGGATTCTGGTGTCCCTGCTGCAGGTAAGGGTACACAGGCGCTGTCCATCGTGTGATCTTAGAAAACAGCCCTTGGCAACACGGTATGTGATGGGACAGGCAGTGGAGACCAACACTTCCTTCTTCCATGAAACGTGCTGCTGAGGGGTGGGAAGTTAGCCGGGGTGGGGGGGATTGCTCCTCTGCTAACCCCCTGCCCAGTCCTTCCCAGCTTACAGCCTCCCTGGTTAATGAATTTGCTCCGTGAGCAAAGCCACTCTGACTGGCCAGCAAAGAGACTCAGCCTCAAGGGGTGGCTAACTCGGCCAGAGCACAGCCAGGGAGACACAGCCTAGGAGCGAGACTCAGGCCTTCTGGCCCCAAGAGGGGCCCTTCCCAAAGGCACCACTTGGCCCCTCCTTCCAGCACTCGCCTCGAGTCTAGACCTGTAGGAACCAGTGCTAGGAACTCCTAGGGCACAGGGCATTTGTAGCCAGCCTACTGGGATGCAGCCTGGGCCTCGACAGAGCGTCTGTGCCCTTGCGGACACACCAGCTTCGCAGCCCACCTTCCCTCTCCGACTGTGGACAGAGTGATGGCCAAAAGCGAAAGTGAGCAGCACGAAAAGTTTCCTTTCTGCTGCTTAAAAAATGCCACAGACTTGCAGCCCAGGGCCGCAGACCTCTGTGACCGCAGTGCCCGTGGTCAGGAGAGCTGGTGTGAGTGAGCACAGCTCTCGCCGACGGTCTCTCCTGGCTGAAACCGGCCCAGACTGCCATTTCCCCAGAGGCCAGAATTCCTCTCCTGGTGGCTTTGTTTCTCTGCCAACCCGAGACCACCACCAGCTGCCAGAGACCACTGCTGCTTCCTGCCATGTGGCCCTTATGAGCCTCTTCACAGGCTCTGGGGTTAGCTATCTCAGATCCACTGTGGAATGCTAGCAGGTAGAAATACAGGGGGCTTAGGGTGGTAGTTATGTAGTTCTGACCAGTCTTAAACTCACTATGCAGCCCAAGCTGTACTTAAACTCATAGTGATCCTCCTGCCTCAGCCTCCCCAGTGCCAGGATTACAGGTGTACTCCACATGCCTATGATATAATATAATATATATAGTATATTACAATGTAATATAAGTGGCCTCCTCCAGGCCAGCAGGTGCTCATCTCTCTGACTTCTCCTGTCTCTGACCTTTAAGATCTCTCCACCACAAGTCATCTCCCTTTTGATTCACTCAGTTGCTTAGAGACCTGCGTTTCACCCAGGTCTTGTCTGCTCTAATATGAGCACAGTAGAGACAGCTCATCACCTTCACTCATAGAGAGCCCGTGTGTGCTTCTTAGGCTAGGCTTCTGCACCCTGCGTTCCCTGACCAGTGCTCAGAGTTCTTTGGTACGGGGCCTTTGAGTGGTAAGATTGGATATTTTGGAAGGAAGATTATTTGTGGTCCAAAGCACTAACTCTAGGCAGCATCCTAGGTTGCTGTCAGCCTGCTCTGAGGTCAGTGTCAATGACCGCAAAAAAAAAAAAAAAAAAAACAAAAGAACCACTCTGGGAGGCTGAGTCAGGAAGATTGCAAATTTGAGCCCAGTCCATGCAGGGAGACTCCATTTCAAAATAAAAAAGAATGTTAAAAGGCCTGGAAATGGAGGTCATGTTTCCAGCAGGAGAGCAAAAGACAGTGGGGACAGGAAGGGGCAGGAGGGGAGGGGCCTGAGGGGGCCAGGGAATAGGGGTGGAAGGGGGAGGAGTGCCTCACAGAAGCCTCACTGTTTACCCTCCGTGCCCAACAGATGGCAGCAAAGAGCAGGTCCCGGAGCCTTGCGGGCTGAGCCAAGCTCCTTCACAGGCCTCCCCTCTAAGTCACCCCGCACCCAGTGCCTGCTCTCTCTGTTTTCTGTGGTCAAGCAAGAACTGAGTCCGGAACAATGTGTCACTGTTCTAGGCTGACCGTGATGAAGGGGACGAGGTGGACCAGGAGCTGGCTGGTCAGGACGCCAAAGATCTGTATGATGTAAGTGTGTGGACGCACCAGGCTCCACAGAGTCTTTTGTTTGTTAATGTATCAGCATTGTTTTCAACAAACATTTATTTCATGCAAACGGGAGTTACTTGAGAGAGAAGTGTGGTCTTTAAGATATAAACCTATGCTTATGCGTATCTGTTAGGTCATGTGTAAAGAACTGTTCCCATTCTCATATACGGGCTTAACCATCTCAGATCCATTTTCAAATGAGCATGAGGCTAAATCATCTAAGCCAACGTGTGGAGTCTACTTGTGTGTCAGGAGTGTAGACAGCTGGTCAACCCATCTGACTTCTGTTCAGAGCATATTTTCCAGCCCCGGGGGGTGAGGCCTGTTCAGAGTGCTGTCCACTCAGTGTTCTCACAAAGTCCTTTCCGTGCTATGCCCTCTGACCCTCAGGCAGGAGAAGGCCGCTGGGGCACTGACGAGCTCGCCTTCAATGAAGTCCTGGCCAAAAGGAGCTACAAGCAGTTACGTGCCACCTTTCTGGCCTATCAGCTTGTAAGTATGGCGCCCAAGCCCCGAGGGCTCCCTGTGAGACTGGCTTTCGGAGAAGCCCAGAGCTAGGGTGTGGACCCAGAAAGTCCTTTAAACAGTGGTTCTCAGTGTGGGCTGAGCCCAGGACGCTGCCAGAATCCTACAGTGCCAGAACAGCCCCTCAGTGAAGAAGCCTGCCACAGGTGTGGTGCAGTGGCTGGGCCACCCTGCTCTGCCGGCAGAGACGAGCAAAGTGAGATGTCATGTGTAGAAGCAAAGCACTGGAGCCGAAGGTGGGCCCCACTGCCATCTTCTTCTGTAAAGCATCTTCATTTCTTATGAGGGTGTCAGCAGATGTGCACAGAGTTACAGGCAAAGTGAAGGGAAAGCTCCAGAAAAGTATCTGACCTCTGATAAATGTGCCAATGTCTGCTCTCAGTTCTATTATTCCAGTTTACAGTGGGGCCAGCAGTGCCTACCACTCTCGGGACCAATGTGCTGTACTTCAGAGACAGGTCCTGAGAAGACACGCGTAAGTGTTTTTAATCCCATGGTCGTTTTCAGCCAGCAAATCCAGTTCACCATTTCAAGATACTTAGTGCCGATTCCTCCCCTGAAAAGAAATTTTAATTTGCAAAAAGCCATAAGTGGAGTATCAAATGATCTTTGCTTGCTTGCTTTCTTTTTCTTTCTTCTTTCTCTTTCCTATTTTTTCCCTCCAGTTTTATTTTGCACAGTGCTTTTACCCATTCAAAGCACACCTATGCCCTGGTGTCATTTCGCTTTTACGGTAGCATGACTGTAACGTAGGCTGAACAATCACTGCACCCACAACCACTGGGCAGGGCTGGTCTGCCTGCGAGGAGCCCCACCGACCTATCAGGACCACACAGCCAGTGAGTAGCAGAAAGTGGACGAGAATTCCAGGACCCCCTGGCCTGCGCTGCTACCTCTGCCGGAGCTGGCCGCTCCTCACCCCGAATAGCCTTTTCTATGTGTTGCCAGCAGATGAAAAGAAAACAGAGCTCTGTAATTTTATCACTTGTGTATGCAAGGCTAAGAGCCCTCTGCTTTCAGACCATGAGTCCCGATCAAAGGCAGCTGACCCCGCGTCCCCTGGCCTCTGTGCTGGAGGATTCCCACAGGCCCGGTCCTATAGGAACCACAGTTGGAGTCTCTGCATAGGGCTATCATTGGTGATCACTATGGAAACACACACAGCAGGGTGCATATATTTCTGTACAGACATTTGCGTGACCTAGTGGCCACGTACCTGCAAGGACATTATAAGCCAATACGGTATCTTACAGTTAATCCTGTGATAACAGCATCGGAATCACTTAAGAAACTGTTAATGAAAATTCTCAGCTCCCACCCTGACCTACTAAATCAGATTCCCTGTGGTCAGATCTCACCATGTGTAAGTCTTAGCAAGTCTCCCAAGTGGTTCTGATGTATACTGAAGTTTAGAAAGTCTTCCCTAGGATACTAGAAGCATGACCTCAGGCAAGTTATGCTTCAAGTTATGCTCAGGCAAGTTATTAAGGCCTCTGTTTCCCAGCTGTCAAATAGGATTAGTAAGAACTGAATGAATTAATAGAAGTAAGCACTCAGTAAACATTGGTCAAACACCAATAGCCAGAGCAAGATCTCAAATGCTACAAATACTGCTCTATTCCAAAAACCTTGCTCTAATGTTGTTCATCTTAATCTTTACTAACTTTTTAAGAGTTTATCATGCTCTTAGGGCCCCAGGTTCTATAAGTTGCTGATGGTTTCTGTCCAAAAGCACAAAAATGCTAGTGTGAGATCACTGGAGTGTATTATACAGTAGGTCATCTTAGCATCAAGGTGAATTTTAATTTTTGACACTAAATTCATGATTTTGCCCATCATTTGCCCTATAAGTGTGAGGTTTAACTTCTGATAGTCTCAACAATCCCAGCCTAAGCAACAGGGCCTCCCTACACTGCTGCATCGGGCAGGATGATCACAGCCCCAAATTCCACCAGACAAGCAAGATTGGCTTTGGATCTTACGCTTCTGTTATCAGAGGTTGAGTACAGAAGGCTCTGCTGTCAGCATTCTGTCAACTTGGGGGAGCTGACTTAAAAAGAAAGAAAAATCACTTGAGAACCTGTTAAAAATGAGAATTCTCAGTCCCCTGGACTTTATACTATAGTCTCCTGTTCTAATAGGGTCTCCCTTATTTCCCCAATAAACTCCCAAGGTACTACTGCCTGTGTAAGAGTTTGCAGTCTACCTCCTACTGTGTTTTTGTTCTGTGATCAGAAAGCTTTGTTCCATCCAAATCGTCCCCTAAGAATTAGATGTTCCACGACTAGAGTGAAAAGCTTGCAAAAGAGGACGCCAATAGCTCAGGCCAGTCTGTGGTTTCCCCAGAGTTCCGTGGAGTTCATGGCGATGCCTCAATAGTTACCAGGATGGAGGAAAACAGGAAGAGAACAGGAGGCCACATGGCCTCAGTGGTTTGTGTGAAGGGCGCCTCCTGGAGTTGTTCAAGGAAGCACTTCCGGCGGGTAGAACATGGCATAGATGCCTGGGGCCAGGGTGAGGAGGTGGGCTTCTGCCGCCACAAATGCAGAACAGCCCTGCCTGTCTGCTTTCATCTGTCTTACAGGCTGAGTCTACAAAAAACTGAAGAAAAATCCACTATTCAGCCCCAATACTATTTCTATTAACAACAGAAACAGTAAAGGTTTAATGTGATAAGTTTTTAGTAAGTGCAGACTTAAATAAACAAAATGAAGCCTTGCAATGCAAGCTCAGTCTACAGAACAAGAGCCCTGGTCTGGGGAAGTGACGCCCACCCCTTCCAAATGCCACCTCCCACATGGAGCCAGAAAGGTGGGACAGCTAAGGAAGGGCAGGATTAAAGCCGCTTTCCCTCTGAGTCTGGTTTCCATCGCCAGCACAGAGACATCCCGACAGGCAAGCAATGGCTGGGTGTGCAACCAGGAGCTTCGCTACGTTCAAACCCACCCCACACCTGTCGCTGTGTTTACCTGTGGTTTCAGAATAAACAGAAAAAAACTCCACATAACTACTAGGATGCATTCAAGGGTCCCAATAATCTATAGGACCAATGGTGTCATATTCCTGAGAGACAATTTCTAGAAAGAGACAAAGTACTCAGACCAGCAAAGCTCCTTCCCTTCTCTTTCTCTGCCTGCCCTGAGCTTGGCCCAGTCACTATTTGTGTTAAAGAGAGACGATTTACTCTAACTTCAGCTTCTGTAAATATTTGGAAAGAAAGCTAATATGTAATGCTGTGCAGAGCGCCATGTGAGCCAGCGGTGAATACAAGGCCATTTGTGATCACCCCAGAGAGAAGCAAAGCAGCCTTTGGCTGTGGTCAGCTCTGGCTCCCAGCCCGTGCAGCCCACCAGTGAGGAGCACTGGTCAGGTTGTCATCAGGAACCTCACAGCCACTACTTATTGCCCCTCCACGCTAAGTGACAGGGCCCCCAGTCCCAAGGTGAGGGAGGCCAGGGAGATGCAGGTCAGCCTCCTGGGAACTTGGACCCAGCAACGATGAAAAGCACATTGAGAATTAAAGTGCTTTATATAACATAAAGGATTATTGTTGCAGTAAATGTTCATTGTTCCTCTACTCCTTAATTTTACAGATGAGGAAACTGAGACAAAGGGAATAGACTGGCTGGGGTCAAGTCTATTAGGGGTCCATGCTAGACTGACCTCTCAGCAGTGAGCGCCCCTCTCTGAGAAGGGCACCCCTCCACAAGGCAAGAGGCAGGATCTCCCTACAGCGGCAGCGCTGAATCTGAGAGTTCCGCACTCGTTAAAAGAAATCAATCCCAAGCCTGCTAAAACCAATCCGGAAATAATAGCCGGACTTTGCTTGTCTCTGCAGCTCATTGGCAAAGACATGGAAGAAGCCATTGAAGAAGAAACGTCGGGAGACTTGCAGACGGCCTACTTAACTCTCGGTAAAGCAAAATTAGGACAGTCCCTGTCCTGGGCTGGGCTCCCTGGAACCATGTTTGGAGATGGAGGTCCTGTGCAAGAGGGTTTCAGACAATCGGTGGGGAGCAGCTCATCAGGCAGAGTACAAAGCGAACCCGACACAGCTGCCGTCACAGGGATCTCTGATGCTGGGACATCCTGGTGGAGCAGGGCAACCAAGTCTCCACACCCGCATCAGTCAGTCCTGGCAACTAGCTACACCAGGGAGCATCTGCCACCTTGGGCAAGTCAGCTCTGCACTTGGAGGGCGATTCTGGGGAGGGACCCAGCTATGAGCAATCAGCAAACAACCCATAGAATAAGCGCCACAATTCCAAGGCGGGCGTCACGGGCCACTGCACCCCTACCACTGCTAAGACTAGGGGTCCCGCAGCAGCTGTCAGTCCTCCAGGACCTGTACCTCACCTGGGGCAACAGTTTAGGGTTCATCTGACACACACGGAACAGTGCTCACATTTAAGGTCTGTGAATAAGTCTGTCCAATGGCTTCAGGGTTTCCTCTCCAATTGATTCCTTCAAACATTGCAAAAAATTAGGCTATTTAGAAAGAGAGAGGAAGGAGGTGAAGTTTTGACCATGCCAAGCAAACCCTAGAATCTTCTCTCTGGTTGTTGCCCAGAGGCAGGAAATAACAGAGATGGGCATGAGACCATGTTTGGCAGGCTTCTTTTTTCTTTCTTCAAGCTCTGGAAAGAAGGCATTGTCCATTGTCCACAGTGCTAGGGGGAAGAGTCCAAGGCACCTTCCCAAGTGACACAGCATTGGAGAAACTCATCCCCAAAGAGGAAGAACCCAAACAAGCAGCCCTGGAAGCAAAAAAATGTGCTTGAGTTGCCAAACTCTGTTAGAGTTGTGGTGCTTTTTTTTTTTTTTTTCCAATGACAACTGACTTTTTTTCCTTCCATGCTCATATTGCATTCAACTTCACAGGATGTGCACTGTGATACTGGCCACCCTCGACCCTAGCGTGGGTGATTGCCTTTGGGGCCCTCAGGGAGGGCCAGTTAAGCAGACAGAGGGTTCTACTCATGTCCAGTTCTGAGGCTCCAAATGACTGTCTGCTTGCAGTGTGGAGAGCTGGAAAATACCAGCACGCAGTCAGAAGACAGAGCTGCAACCCCTCCACCACTTAGCATTAACTTGGCACCTTCGTAGGCCCAGGGGATGTGCTAGGTCCCGGCTCAGAGGCAAAAGAGACCTAGTTCTTGCTCTTGAGGAGCTGAATGGCCACAGAAGGTGCGCCCTGCAGGTGAGGCCACAGCAGAGATAACAAGCAGAATAAGGAGTGTACAGAGGACGAGAAGCCAGTTCTTCGGGTTGGGAGCCCGCGTTGCTGTTCTCAGTGGTAGCAAAAGTGAAAGTGAAAAGACCTAGAGCATGAACTGCACAAAGTACCCAGCTTCGTGGCCGTTGGTGCGAGACATTCTCCAACCTGCCCTCATTCAACACCAAAGATGCCAGTTTATAGCTCACATCTGCAGGACAGGCCGAGACCTCTAAATGACTGCCCCCAGGAGCGCCACTTCATAGCGGGGGTCTTCAGACCAGAATCCCAATCTCCTGTTACAGCAGTTTCCTGGCCCCATTCCAGATTGCCCACAGGAAAAGCTAGAATGGAGTGGGGTGCAAGAGGAGATTGTCCTGTAATCAGTGAAGTTTAAGAACTCCTGCTTTTTCCCAACTACAGTACTGGGATCAGACCTACGGGGGCTCAACCACTGAGTGACACCTCAGCCTTTTGTTCTCTCTGCGACCGTCTAAGTTCCCCAGGCTGGCCTCGAACTCGCCATCGTCCTGCCTCAGCCTCCTGAGTAGCTAGGATTACAGACCTATGCCACCACGCTCTGCCTCCCCTGCTCTTTAAAGAAATGCCAAGAGCAAAGCAGCTAGCCATCTTCCTTCCCGCTCCCCATGAGTCACTTCCAAACCTTCCCTAGTGGTCCCCACCTACCTTTGGGGACTTCTGCTGCTGCTAACACAAGTTGCTTCCCAGGCACAGATTATCTAAGTAGAAAAGTCGAGATCTCTTCCCACACCATCAGGAAGCAGAGGTGTCAAGGGAGAAGCCTCCCATGTAGGCAGGGCCAGTACACAATGACTGACAGACAGTGGTTATGGCGCTGACCCATACTGCCCAGGAGGGGAGGGCTGTGCAGGCATCAGTAGTTCCAGGTCAAGGGACTTCATGACCTTCCAATGTCCTACCCCACGAAGTAGCTACAGCTTCCCGCCACCAGCACCACCAGCAACCACAACCCAGGAGCTTTGGGGTTGTTCTCAGGATACAGAAATCAGATACCTGCGTCTGTTTGTTGTGTTTTGATTGTTTGTGGAACTGGGGGCTGAACCCAGGGTTTCATACCGTCATGCTGAACTCCGTCATTCCCAGCTGCTGTCTCCTCACCCTCCTCCTTTTTGACAAGGTCTTGCTTAGTTCCTAAGTTTTCCAGGATGTGCTCAAACCTTCACATCTTCTTGCCTCTGGGAGATACAGTTCCTGTCGCACAGGGCTCTGTGCAGCTGAAATGTCCCACTGGAGCAAAGGATAATACCACTCTTCCCCTTTGCTTGTAAGTTTCAGTCACATAGATAATTATCCAGAAAACAGGAGCCCCATGGCAAGCCACATGAAGTCTGCACATTTTACACTTAGACTGAATTTATTATTAGTCACTAACATTAAATCGTACAAATGTTCTAGAGACATGTTAACCACCTAAAGAGTAAATGGTTCGTTCCTCTTAAGCACTAAGCTGGCTGATGCACAGGGGTCTGGGAGAAAGGAGAAGCGAAGCTCAAGCTGCATAGAGCAAATTAGCAAACACCAGAGAGCAGGGAGGGAAGGCTGGTGAGTGCAGTGCACAGGCCGAGCCCAAGGAAACCTTTAAGATGGTGAAGTCTGTTAAAGGAGGACCCCAGTCAAGCTGTGCCCACGGGGCCCTGGGTCCCTTCTCTGGTTCCTTAAGGTAGGAACAGACATCCTGTGAGCATGGGCCCCCTCTGTTCCCAGAGGGCACTGAAGGCACAGGAGACCCTCCAATGTCCTGCCGTGCCTCCCACCTGGCTCTGGCTAAAGAGCCCAGGTGTCCTGACGTGGGGCATCTTGCAGGTCTCCTTTCTCCGCAGTGGGAAGTCAGCTCCTTTAGACGCTGCCTTATACTCCAGGCAGCCCCAAGGGTGACCTGGTGACCCCTGGGCTGCTCTGGGCCCTGGCGTGTGCCCTACATTCAACAAGAATGCCTCCCATTCTCCTTCCTCGTCCCCCAGTGAGATGTGCCCGAGACCTCGAGGGCTACTTTGCTGACCGTCTGTACAAGGCCATGAAGGGCGTGGGGACCGACGAGGACACATTAATTCGCATCATCGTCACCAGGGCTGAGGTAAGACACCCTGCACTCCAAAGAGGCGGCAGTC
This sequence comes from Dolichotis patagonum, assembly GCA_004027295.1. Classification (NCBI taxonomy): domain Eukaryota; kingdom Metazoa; phylum Chordata; class Mammalia; order Rodentia; family Caviidae; genus Dolichotis; species Dolichotis patagonum. The sequence goes on along the minus strand of PVJX010000643.1, from coordinate 163,370 downwards.
ATTTCTCTTCCTCCACCACTGATGTCATCAGCTCATAGTTTCTTTCAAAGGCCGATCTACAGGAAAAGGAGCAGAGACAGCGCTCGCTTTCCCAGAATCTGTGCGAGACTGTGCTCTGCTTCAGTCTGATGCTTTTCTACAAATACAGCAGTGATCCTTGCTGCTATTTTTGTCGTCCGTGGCTCCGGGGAGTTGGTGACGCTGTGCACAGGGAGCTTACAGAGCCATTTAGAGGTAGTGCAGATACTCCTGGCTCCATCTTAAGGAGACAAAACACAGACGCCAACAGAGGTCACTGTGTGGCAGGGACAAGAAGCAGATGACCTCCCACCTCCTGTGTGTGGTGTTTATTCAACTCAACGTGCAGTAGGAGCAAAATTTCACACAGGAAACATGTCCTTTTAGCAGAATGTTTCTCCACCTTTTTATGACTGCCCCCCAGGAAGCCTTTCTATGAATGATTTGTTCCCAGGAACAGAGGTGCAGCGTCATGCGTTTAAAGACAGAGATTTTTAAGCCCCTAAAGACCACTCTTTGTCCCTTCAGAGGAGGATCTTTGTATCTTAGTAAAAGAGGAATGCGGAGCCAGTGGCTCGTGGGCAGCTGCCACAGCACACAGCTAAGGCTTTGGGACACAGGGCCACAGGGCAAGGGAAACAGTGGAGAATTTCATTCTGCTGTTGGAAGCCCTGGAAAAGGAAGTGGAACCAGGCAGCTGAAAGCCACACACATCTTCCCTCAAAAACAAAAAAATGTTAAATAAAGGAAGAGGGGTAGCAAGCCAGATTCTGACCCATTTTCGACAAATACTTAACAGCTGATGCTGTTTTTAAATATAACTTTGCAGCAAGATGGTTCTTTCATTTTTATTTCCGTTCCTGGAATCTCTCCTCTGCCCCCCCCACACACGCCTGTCTCCTCTTCCTCCACAACTTGTTGTTTTCTTGTCTCAAGTCCGTCCTCTCTCCTCCAGCTCCCTTGGCCAGCCTCGCTCTCTCCTCACCGTGCTCCCTCCCGTCTCTCTCCAGGCCCTGCTCTCTGTCTCTTAAAATGCAACCACCAGCCAAAGTCATGGAGACTTGAGGGAATGAAGTTTCACAGCAGAGCAGCCCCAGGCTCCAAAAGACCCCAGGGAGATCAGAGCCACCCAGAGGGCTCTCTCACTTCCGGGGCTACCCCAACAGGGACCAGGGATGGTCAGTTCCGAGATGCTCCCCATCTCAGTGCTGACCACATGTGCTGGTCATCTCCACATGGGGGCAGTTTCCTCAGAATGCTTCAGACCCAGGTCAACATTGTTTAGCCAGGTCCCTAATCCCCCAAGCCACAGAGCAGAACAGAGTCCTGGGGCCCTCCTTCTGCACCCTCCCCCAGGGAAAGGAGGCAGGTCAGAGACCCCCAAGGCAGCAGCAGGGGGACACCCTTTGCCTGCCTCCAGTAGCTTCCATCCTCTGTTCAGCGTCCACTTCATACAGTCCCTCTGTCCTCCACCTTGGCCTTTCTCATTTTCTTTCTCTCTCAGTTCAGCCTCTGAGGTAGGAGAAGAGAGACCAGATATCTAGATCCGGAGTATAGTGTAGGATCTAACCCAAAGAGAAAAGAGAAGCATCTCCTGGTTGAACAGAGTCCTATGCTTCTTTTAATGAGGCTTATTTTGTTCATGTTGGAATCACATCTTTTCTATCCAAGAGTTACCTCCTTATTAGCTATAAAACGTCTTCAGCAGGGCAATCTTTTATCTATTTTTCTCTTAAATCCTATACCTACCTTTAACACTTAGATTTTTATAATTTCAGTGAATTGGATTCAAACTAAGTTCTATCAATGGATATTGATTTGAATTTTGTTGATACTAATATCCTTGCTGGATAACTTGTGGATACTAATATCCTTGCCAATCAGGGTACAAGTGAAAATTAATCTCAAACCTCTGGGTCCACAACTTTCTTCTACCAAGGGCCCACCACTTGTTTTTGTATAGTCTTGTATCTAAGAAGTGTTCATTTTCAAATCATGTAAAAACTCAAAAGGAAAATACTATTTTGTAACACTTAAATCACATAATATTCAAGTTTTGGTTTCCATAAATAAAATTTGAATGAAGTATGCACACAGACAATTCTTCTGTCTTGGGAGGACTAAAGTTAATGTTCTTTTTCTTATCCAAAACAGTGGAAATAATGCTATTTCCACCTCACAGGTGGATTGAAAGCATAAGTGAGTTTAGGAAAGCGCCCGCCATTCACAGGAAACACACTATTCACATCCCATGGCTCATGTCCCTGTCCTCCCTGCAGGTGGACCTTCAAGGGATCAAGGCCAAGTTCCAGGAGAAGTATCAGAAGTCTCTCTCAGACATGGTCAGCTCAGACACCTCTGGCGACTTCCGGAAACTGCTGGTGGCCCTCCTGCACTGAGACCGACCAAAGCAGTAGGGTCCCAGGGAAACCAGCTTTATGAAGAACACATCCCAAATCAAGCTTGCAAATGCGTGCTAGCACAAGAGACCCTTGGACCTGGTGTATTTTCCTGGCAGCATATGCGGTGCACCAAGGCCAAAATGTTGAAGTGTAAAAAGCAGCACCTTCAAATTGCTTGGGCAGGTCATGCTGAATCCTGGCTTCGCAAGTGTCTGGGCTGACTCTTAGCCTTCCTTTAGCATAGTCACTATCTGCTTCCTAAGCACAAAATGAAATCAGCAGTTGATGAAAAACTGTATTTGCAATAAAATGTTTAGAAGAATATGTACTACACAGGGGTGTGTATGGTCCAGGTAAAGACTAAATGGTTAAGGGAAAACAAAATTAATCAATTCATTGATTTTCCCTTTGCATGTTCAGTTTCAAAGCCTCCATGGTAAATAAAGGTGCAGATTATGCCTCCATCTGCTGCTTTTTCCAAGCTGGCTTGATTAGTTTGGGTTCTTGCCCAGGAAACGCAGGACTCAGGTAAAATGCAAACATCATTTGGGGAATGTAAACAATTACCTCTGTTAACAATCACTAAGATGGTAATCAAGGGTAACAGTGAGGAAAGAGTTGAATTGCCCATGTGATAAGTAACTAGAAATAAAATCCACTAATGTGCTGCCTGGTTTGACTCCCTTCCATCTCCCCTGATCTTCAAATGCAGTTAGAGCAAGGTGACAGGACCAGAGTCAATGGCCTGCCTCTCACGTGGACCAGCACCAACAGAATCTCTGCTCCTCAGCTGGTCTCGCAACCACATGGCGCTCCAGTGGAATCTGTCACAGGAACCTGGATACCTTGGTCTGGTGACCATAGTTATCACTCTCTGGTTGTCTCTGGCACTGCTGAATAGCATCATTTTTTACTTAACCCCCCTCCAGCTCTATGAGGTTGGTATTATTCCCACTTATCAACTGAGGAAGACACTAAGCAACCTGGCTGAATTTGTTTGCAAGCAACAGAATTAGAACTGGAATCCCAGGCTGGCTGACTCCAGAAATCACATAGTAAGTGCTTTTCTTGGAAAAGTAGCTCGAAATACATGGGAATAGGTCTGTGTATTCCTTCACCTACTTAGTTCCCTATTACCTGCTAACCATTGTGCTGAGGATACAGGGGAAAACAGAACGTGGACCATGTCTTGGCAGTTTACTCCCAAGCCAGAAAAGTAGTCTGATGCTTCCATGACACAACAGAATGCCATGAGGGCATTACGGAAAGCAGGTCTACCCCTAAGCATCGCAGAGGGACATTTGTGTAGGGTTTCGGAAAACGCACAGAAGCTCTGAGGCCTGGAAGCGTGGATGGGCAGAACGTGGTCGGAAGGAGGTGAAATCTGTTCTCGCAGAGCACAGCCGTGGTAAAAGGAGAAACAGCAGAGGCAGCAACGAGGCGAGGAACGTGTATTTGGGTCCCATTAGCAGTGGGTTTAGTTGTTTGGACAGTGACAGTCACTGGAGGTGTCTAATTAAAGGAGGGACGCGATCAAATCTGGGCCTTGGCATGTCACTGTGGTGGTGTAATTCCCATGCAGCAGAGAGCCCCAGCACTTAGTCTACTGATAGTATCACATCCTAGGGTAGCCTTGTAGGGAATACAGAATGACAGTTGACCAATTAAGAAGTCACATTAACATTGGGGTCTTATGTGCCTAACAATCCTTGTCATCATTATGAGCTTTAATGTATAAAAATTACTTACTAGCGCCAGCTCAGCGAAAAAACAGACTCATATTTACTTATTTGTTCCAAATAAGTCTTTCTGGTCTTTTCTTTTATAAACAGATACAAAGCAACTACTTCTTGGGATCAGAGCTGATGGTAAGGACAGGAAAAGACACCAGTGGGCTGGGAAGGGCTTTGTTACAAACACGTAATTTGAGAGTGTTGGAGGCTGTGATTAGTCCAGAGATGAGCAAGAAGGTGGGTCACAGGAGAAGAAACAGGCTAAGCAGGATGCAGAAGCAAGGTCATTTGCTCAAGCTCACACCAGGGCCACACCAGCACCTCGACCCCAGTCCTCTGACTCTAGTGCCTGAGCTCTTCACCACACCAGCTCACAGTTCCAAGTGCCCAGTCCAGAACTGCCAAGCAAGGCATCCAGGTGCCTCGCTCCATGGCTGCTGAACGTTGCTCCACACCTACAAGCAGAAACCCATTTCTGTTTGACTCCCTGGAAACTCCAATCTGCTTTGTCTCAGAAATGCCCCACTCTTTCTGCTCATCTGGCAGCCTGGGAATTTCCTCCTTTTCCTTCTGCATATCTCTACCCTGCTGAGGCCCCTCTTGCGTTTCCCAATCCCCCAGCCGAAAAGTCAGAACTTGGGGAGAGTGGGAGAGAAGGCAGCCAACAAAAATAGAAGAGAGAGAGTAGAACAAAGCGTTTATCACCTGTTCGCCACACTACCCCTTGCCCTAGGCCACTGGAGAAAGGTCAGCTCCTGCCACTCAGCCATGCAGGTGGTGGGAAGGGCAGCTGGTCCCACTCCACAGGTGTTCAGGGACAGCTCATCCTGCAGCACAGGTGCTAACCCAGCACCCACCTCCCCACGATTCTGCTCCAGGCACACACTGGTTCCACACTGCTGCTCACTCACGAAAGTTGCCTGCGGCATTGTGGGTAAACAGACTCTGGGGAACTGGCCTGGGAGAATCACTACAGAAGCCAACAAGCCAAGGAGTCCCCCTACCATCTGCGGGAGCTTCAGTCGGCTGACTCTGAATTCTTCTTGGCATCTCTGGGCTGGGTGCAGGGGCAGGCCCAGGTAGTTCCCCTCATGCAGGCTGAGCCCTAACACTTCTGGGTCCCAGCTGACCTTCTCTGCTTCTTTTCCTTTTTTCTGACATGGGCCCCTAGCTGGGAGGGGCCCATGAAGACAACCCAGTCCACCTGGCCGAGTTCCCTCCCCACCCTGTGTAGACCTGGGCAGAGAGCCCCGCTCCTGTCCTGAAGTCACTTGAGACCTGTGGGCAGTGGGTCTCAGGTGCCCAGCGCAAGGTCAGGAAAGGGCATTCACACTGTGTGTGGTGTTTCACTTGACCCCATGGGAGAAGCACAGAGGAGGCCTGGGGCAGGGACTTGAGGGCCTGGGTGAGGTGGTCACCGTCACGAGCCCTCCGAGGTAGCACCAGCCACTTCTTACTCTTCTCCACATCATAACCCTCCGGTTCCTCCCCTTTCACGAGCCAAGCCCAGCTCAGGCTGCTGAGACCCTACATGGGCTTTAGTGACATCGGAGGGGCTAACTACCCTTGTACACACACACACACACACACACACACACGCACACACTTCCTTCTGCTCTAGAGGCACATGGCCTAACCTGGACTTCTGGAGCATGATGGAGCTCTGGCCACTTCCTCCCCAGTCTTCGTCTACCTATCCTACCGAGCATATGGAAATGAAGAAAGGAAAGGAGATGAGAATGGACCAGAAGACATAAAGGAGAGTCATTGTGAAGAGGCACAAGGAACCAGAGCATGACACGGGTTCCCGCAGATGTGACAAAGTCAGATGTAATAGCCCCTGGAAGGTGCCCCGTCCTTACCCAGAGGGCAGCATGACCCTGGCACCGAAATGTGAAGTCTGGCTCCTTCAGCAGCAAAAGACGCATGTGTGGGACCCCTCCGGGCTGTGAACGCACGACATCTCAAACCATGCGACAGCCGCACGCCAGATAAGCTGAGAAGTAAGGGTCTCAGGAAGCCCAGACGTGTGTCTAGCCTCGCGCCAGCAAGCAGGACTTACCCCATTTCTTACAGAGTCAGCTTGGCCGGGTCCCTTTGTTTTCTTCTGTGATCAGGCAGGGGGCAGAGACTGAGATAATGGAGACATAAAGTTAGGAGAAAGGAAAACAAATGGTCAAAGTGGTGCTTCAAACCCACTATTCTATTTCTGTGACCCTGGGGACAATCCCTGCGCCCCCTCCTCCCATCACTCACATTGGCATGGGCAGTACTGTCCTGGCTGATAAATCCATGGCCACTGAGGAGGGCCCAGGTTTTACTCACTTCTTAGTTTCCACTTAACGTCACGTTTCGGATCCAGGTCCCATCCGGCTACGCCTCGTCGCATGCAGTCGCGGTGTCTCTAGGGGTGTCCCAGCTACTGCGGTCCCTCAGATTTTCCTTCTTGTTCATGATCTTCAGTGTGAAGAGAACCCTCAGGTATTTTGTGGACTGTCCTGCCATTTGGGTTTTTCTCACGGTTAGACTGGGCTTACAGGTTTGGGGGAGGAAGACCCCGGAACCGAAGTGGTGCTGTGGAGGGGATTCACAGTGCTGCCAGCGCTGCCCGCCTGCGTCGGGTGGTGCTGGTCAGTCCCCACTGTAACGTCACTTTTCGTAGCCTCTTTCCACAGTGTTCATGAGAAAGACGTCCTCATGCGCAGCCTCACCTAAGGGGTAGAGAATTGTGTTCGTTCTCTCTCGCCCTCTCTCCCCTCCCTCTTCTGTGAGGGACTGAGGACTGAACCCAAAGCCTTTGCACTAAACTACATCCTTAGCCCCACCTCCTTTTTTATTTTGAGACAGGGTCTTGCTAAATGGCTAAGTTATCCAGACTGGGCTGGAACTTGCTATCCCTCTGCCTCAGTCTCCCAGTGTACTGAGTGCATAGGTGTGTGCTGGGGTCTGTACCTAGACCCCCAACCCCCCAAATGGGTGCACGGCGAAGGCTCAAAGGAATGAGACACGCAGCACGGTCTTTGGGGCTGCAGAGGAGTGAGATCCTGGGCAGAGCTCGAAACTCTGCTGGCCGGCAGAACAGGCAAGGAGCTGATTGGACAAAGCAGGAAACCTGAGCAGGATCTTGGGAGGGGTTTGAGGACCCCTCAGAGCCACAGAGAATGCTGATTAAGGAAACTATCCAGAAAGGCTCTAGGTGTCCCCAGCTGTGGCCTGTCTTGCCCCCTGAGGCGTCTCCTCTTCTCAGCTCAGCCATGCCCAGGCCACGCCACAGCCTTGCATGTGTACTCAGCCTTGGTGACTCCCACAGGTGTGCACCACCACACTGGGCCACCCCATCTTCTCGGGTGGGAATATTTGTGTAGATTTACAGGGATTCTTCTGTATAGAAGGCTTGTCTGTTCTCTGTATTTATTCATATATTCAAAAAATTCATTTGTATCAGTATAGACTTACAAATATCTGTTTTACACTGTGAGTTATAATCCAATACTCTATGACTTATTTGGTTTTCTGGTTGCTCAGACTGTTTCAGCTTTCTCTTTCAAGAGCGTTTAGATTAGCTCCACTGTCTCATTCTGCTCTCAGGTCTCTCATTTCTGGCACCACACAATGCTCTCAGCGCACCTTGCACACCGAGCCAGAATCATCCGTTTCTCCAGGAAGCCCGTGTTCCTTGGGCTGCAAGGTGGTATTCAGTGCTGAGGTCAGAGCTCACCCTTTCTGGGGGCCCTTACTTCAAGGCCCCCTCAGAGGTAGACGACATAACCGGCTGTACTCAGCCAGGGTACACACACATCTCTGTTCCCATACAGGTTGAGTCTCTCATCCAAAATTCCAAAATCATAAATGTTACAAGATCCAAAACTTTTGAGCACCAGCATATATCCCAAATAGAAAATTCCACATCTGACTTCATGTAATGGATGACTGGAAGACAGGGCATAAATTTACGTTGGGCTGTGGTGGCTCACACCTGTTCCTCCAGCACTCTGGGAAGCTGAGAAGGAGGGTGGCAAGTTCTACCCCAGCCCGCGCAGCTCAGAAACTTAGCAGGACCCAGTCTCAAAATAAAACATAAAAAGGTCTGGGAATGCAGTGTGAAGACTGATTCAATTCCCAGTTACCCCTCCCCCACACCATCTACAAGGATAAGCTGTACATGAAACAAATGAGTGTCATGTGTAGATTTACGTCTCACCCCCAAGATACCATGTAGGTATCTTGCCAAAATATGCCAAAATAGGAACGAATCTGAAATCCAAAATTTCTGTGCCCTAAATTTCAGATAAAAGATGCTCAATCTACAAGTGCTTGTGTGTCCAACAGCGGGTACAGGCGCTGGCAGACGCAGAGGCGAGGCCTGCTGTGTCTACACGGGCTGCCCTACACGAGCTTCCACCAGCATCGTGGAGCCCGAGCGAGGAGCGGGCACCAGCATCTCACGAACAGCATGCGGAGGTGAGAGGAGGAGGACGGCCGTAGAGCGGCCAGAGGCAGAATGCTGTTGGCACCGACCGTCCTCCCATTCTGGACAGCGGACGTTTCAGGTGTAACGAAAAGCACTGTGGTGAACTCACGGTTTTGAAGACTGAGTCCGAGATCAGGCAGCCTGTTGTGCTGGGTCCCTGGTGAGGCCACTGGGCTGCACCAGAGCATGGCAGAGAAACAGAAGGGAGCGCGCCATGTACAGGAGGGTGTGGGTGAGGGAGGAAGCAAGAGGGAGGCAGGGGACACGCCAGGCTGGTCCCTCGGGACTTCCCAGGAGAACAAACACTGGCTGCTCCAGGACATCATTGCATAGGCTTCGCCTCTTAGAGTCATCGCCACCTCCACACTACCTGTCTCGGTGACTTTTCCCTCATCACTGTGACAAAACATCTGACACCCAGAACTAAGGAAGGAAAGGTTTATTTGGCTCATAGGTTGTGGAGGTTCAGTCTGTACTCTGCAGGCTCCAAAGCAGGGTGGAAGACAGCAAAAGCAACAAGAGCAAAAGGAGGAGGAGCAAACCTCTTCTCTTCTGTGGTATGCCCGCTACCCAGCACAGGGTGTGCATAGCCCTCAGAACACCAATCCCAACACTAGACAGTGAACTAATCACAAATTTAGATTCAGGGAATCTAGGGAAAAGACTGCCCCCGTGTCCACATGAGGCTTTGGGGGACATCCAGACACAAACCGTAGCCACAAAGAGGACCCACGCTTCTACAACTGAGGTTTCAGGAACAAACCACACCAAGCCGCTGGGATCCACATACATACAAATGTACAGATACACACACCTGTGCCTCAACCGTATTGATGATATGGACCACTTTACTGTGGCTGGCAGGATTTATGTTCTAGGACTGAACAGGAAGGGCAGGTATTGCCCCATGGTCCTTGGACCTCTCTTCCAGGATATCCAAGGTCAGCTCCTTAGGATCAGACGTGAATTATTGGCTGGGTGTGGTGGTGCAGCCAGCATTTGGGAGGCTGAGGCAGGAAGATTGCTAAAAGTTCAGCTCCATCCTGGGCTACAAAGTGAGTTCAATCTCAGCCTGAACTGTATAGTGAGAGCCTGTCTCAAAAAAAAAAAAAAAAGGAATTCTTCACAGCTTGTTTGTGACTAAGCCAGAGGTACCTATGTCTTCTGCTCCTATACCAACCTGCAGACAATGAGTTAAAATGTGTCAAACCAATACTGATACCATGCAAGAAAGGGGGAAGAAAGAAAACCAGAGAAATGAGAGTAAGAGAACAAGAAGAACAAGAGAGACCAAGGAAGACAGAGCTGGGGCCAGTCCCAGCAGAGCTTGTGCAGCTTCAGGATGAGCCAAGACCCACTGCAGGAGGGGCTGCCTGCTCCGTGAGCACTGGAGCAAGAAGAGTGCAGGGAGCAGCGTCCGCACCAGCGCCCTGAGGAAGCAGGGGGTGGATCAAGCTCTTCTTGCTCACTATTCTTGGTTTCCAGTAAGCGGCTCTTCAGGGTTGCTTAGAACAAGGACAGCATGGGACAAAAGAGACCCCAGGCACTTGGACTCTGGGCTAGAAGGGAAAATAAAGCACTAGCTTTGAAGCATTCTTTCCAATGAGTCATGTAGACCAGGATAATGTGACTCACAGACCTAAATGGACAACACTAATTGTCTGAACTCTGAACCCAAACCAAGTATTAATTTTTTCATTGTCCTGAAAACAAAATCAAACTTGTTGTTTTTAAAATCCTACTGAACCAGTTCAAATTAGAACCAGTCTTTGCAAAACGTTGAGCCAGGGAATGGGGGTAGATGGATGGGGAGAGTCGGAGAAGCAGAATAGTTTATACACAAGTATTCCATTCACTTGGAGTGCTTGGCACATGCAAGTATGTACTGCATACATGTATTTCAATCAGTAGGGGCCTCCTTATTGCATCTCATTCACCCTGTTTGCTAGATTGCCCAGCATGCCCTGTTTCCTCCAGTGGATCCCCAGATGCTTGGAGGGCTGGTAGCAGGTGGAGCCTGGAAAGAGACCCCCTCTCTTCTGGTGGATTATGCACTTTGCAAGAGTTTGTACTCAAACCTGTTTGCCTCTGTAGTTAAATAACTTAATTAAATATTAAATAAGCTGACCAACTATAGAAGCAAAAAAGAACTCATTTCCACTAGAGCCCAACCAAATGCTTTGGGAAGACTAGATAGAACTAAGTAGCTTCTTTTTTTAAAAGAAGAATAAACAATTAGCTCATTTTTCAAGAAAAGTAAATCAACACACATTTGAATATTGCATATAAAAATAAAACTAAATTATGAATGTTTTAATGATTTTCAACCTTAGGCTTATAATTTAAGTTGCCCCTCTTATGTGTGTCGTGTGTCTTGTGTCAGATAAGAGGGTTTCTGCTATACACACATCATTTATTTCTTCTGAAACCTCAATCTGTGAATACCACACAGCTTTCACAGACCTGCATCGCACTGTCAGTGCCCCAACGCAGCCACACTTAGGCTCCCTTCTGGTGAGTAAGGGTAGGGACTGAGGAGGGCAAAAGACAAGACGGAGACTCCTGATTGCCCTGTCCACAGGCTGTGTCTCCTCAGGAAACCACGTTGCCCTTCTGAGACTCGATTTCTTCATTTACAACATGGAGCTGACATTATTCTAGAAGCTTCCCTACTCAAGGGTGCAAAGCAAAAGGGACTTCTTGGATGGGATCAAAACTACCTCTAGGGCAAACAGGCCAGCTTTCTCAGCTACCAACAGATGCCTTCGGAGGCCATTTACAAATGTCATTTTGAGCTCAGCCAAAACAATAGAAGAATAATTACACTTGCGTAAGTAGAGGAGCTATGCCTACCTTGTAGAATCTTCATGTGGGTTAAATGAAGCTCTTCATACAGAGATGAGCCCATACCAAGAACTCTTCCCATCAGCTGGAACAATCTAGTCCTACTATATGAACCAAGGCTTTGTGAGGTAAAAGAAAGACAGGCAAAACTCAGGGTCACACAGAGTACAATGCAGTGGGAGAGCTGACAGGAGCACGGTCCCAGCAGTAGCAAGACCACTCAGGTTAGGATGAAAAGTGACTTTGTCCTAGATGGAATGTACCTGGTCTATCTTATGATAAAAGCACATCCCTGGGGCCAGAACCTTCATGTAAAGCTCCACATGTAATGCCCATAGTTTTATTTATTTATAGTTTGCAGGGAAACTACACAGGGAAAAGCAGCTAGGGTTACCGAGCAACAGTCTATGGTAGTTACAACTCAAGATGGCTGTAGTCAATTCCAACTGAATACATACAATAGACTCTATTATTTCCTAACCAAGCCACCCAGCCCCTATGCTGGAGGGCATCAACCTTAGAATGGTATTGTAACCTTCTGGTAACCTTCTTCTTTTGTGCTGTTTTCCACCCCATGGCCTGCACTGCCTTTCTAACTGCAGCTCTCTCCTGTGCTGTGCCCAGGCACCTCTCCTGCATGGAAAGGTTTGCATTCTCAGCTTTGAAGCCATAATGAGAGCTGCTTCCTTTTCTCTGGGACACTAGATTATCAGAACTCTTGGTTTCCTTCACGTACACAAAGCCAATTACTTTCCCTTCCTTCCCTATCTCAGTACCCATTCCCACATTTCCAAGTGCTCAAACCAAAGGCTTAGGAGTCATCTTTGACTCCTCCCATCCCTCAATCTTCAATGTCCAAGTATCAGAAGTGTTGTAAGTTCTATTTCTCCAAATATCTTCAAGTATCTGTATTTCCAACATGCATAGGAATCATTCCAATAGTCATAGAGATCACCCCCATCCTTTCTAGCCTGAATCCACACAGTGGCTTCATACCTGGGGTCCCTGTTTCCTCAGGTGTTTGGCCTCTGATTCTTTCTGGAATGGTCTCTCAACCCTTCACTCACTAGGCAGCAACCACCCTAGGATTTTTCCTGTTGCTCAAACTTGGCACATTTATTCCCACCTCACGACTTCTACACTTGTAATTCCTTCTGCCTAGAACTGTCCTCCTCCCAGGCAGCCTATAACCCAATTTCAATGAACATATTACCTCCTCCAGGGTTCACACTGGCCACCTTGTCACTGACCTCAGAACACATCTGTCAAGATTTCTATCTAAAATGTTCCCCAAACTTCTCATGTGTTTGGAAGGTGGTTAGATTGAGGGCCACTATACTCATTAATAGACTCATCCATTAGTAAATTCAGTAGCTGAATGTCCTGTTAGGAGGTGAGGCCTTGTTGGGAGTAAGTCACTGGTGTGTAGGCTAGAAGGCTATATTCTTATCCCTGGCTCATCTCTTCTCTCTCTGCTTCCTAGAAGCTATGAATCAAGCACATTTTCCTCCACCATGTCTGTATGCCATCCTATTTCTGCTTCAGTTCCTGTTGACCGTGGCCTGAAACTTCTAAACTATAAGCCGAAATAAACTTCTTCTTTAAATTGCAGGTATTATATATTTTGTCACAGTAATCAGAAAGTAACTAAGGCAATTTTTGGTACCAGCAAAGTGGGGTCATTGCTATGACTATACTTGATCATGTGGTTTTAAAGTCTTTGGAGCTCAAAAGGGGAAATTTGAAAAGGTTTGGAGAATCAGGCTAGAAAAGTCCTAGAATGTTGTGAGTAGTGATTGATGTGTGATAGTGCTCAAAGCTCAGATCAGAATGCTGATATGAAGGCGGATAGTAAAAACCAGACTTAGAAGGTTTCAGTTGGAAACAAAGATTGCATTAGCAACTGGACTAGAGACTATATGTTTATGACCTAGCAGAAAATTTGCCTATATTTTGCCCACATCCTGGGATTTTATAAGACATTGAGATTAAAGATAGTGGACTAATTAAACTGGAGGAACAAATTTCAAGGCAGCCCAACATTCAGGCTGTAGCATGAATAATTCTAGCTGCTTTTAGCCAGATTTACAGTGAGGCTCAAGAGCAAATATTACAGCCAAAATATGTGAAACATTTCCTTCCAACACAAAGGAAACATTTGCAAAGTTGGGAACATGGAGGACATTGTTGCTAAAAAGATTAGCATTAAAAAGAAGCCAAGTACTTTGTACCAGCATGATAGGAAAGATAGCTTGAAGTCAGCTCAGGAATCAAAAAGACCCCATTCTTCACAGGCTTGAGGGTATAAAACTGTAAAGCTTTCATTTGAGAAGAAAGCCCCTGGGCCACCTGCTTGAGAAAGGTTAGTTAGGGAATTAGTTCCCAGGATTCATTTCATAGTGTTCAGCTACCCAACACTCAGAGACCTCTGCAGCCATAATCTAAGGGGGCCTGGCTACTGCTTAAACTAGGAGCAGACTTTAGAATCATGCATAGAGTGTTGGTTTTACAAACATGCAGAATATAAGAGTTGTGGTGTCAGAAAGACTTCCACCCAGATTTCACAGGAAGGCATGGGAGGCCAACAGTGTGCCAGTGAGAAGGCAGTAGGTGAAGCTGCAAGAGTGAAGTGAAGATCCAGAAAGTTGAAGATGCCAAGAATGTGGAACATGTGCAAAGGAAAGCCACAGGCAGGGAAAAAAGCACCCGAAGAGAGAGGCCATGAGGGCTACAACCAACAAAACTGTAGGGGCAGGGCAGTCCAGACCCTTGGAATTCATAAGTAACCACAACTCCCAAGTATTGGACAAGGAACTACAAGATTTAATGTTTTCCTTATTGGGTTTCAGTCTTGCTTTCCTCCCATTCCTTTCTATATCCCTATTTCTGTCTTTTGGGATAAGACAGACTGTATCATTGTATGTTAGCAATGTTTAACTTTCCTTTTTATTTTTACAGGACCTCACAGGTAAGAGTTTGCCTTAAATCTCAGAGAAATTTTAGAGTTGGATTTTTCAGAAATGCTGGAATTGTTAAGACTTTGGTAACACTTAGAGATGAACTAAATGCATTTTACATAATGCCATAAACATGGGTCTTTCAGTCCAGGGGCAGAATGTTATGGTTTGATCTAAAATACTCTCCAAAATTCTCATATGTTTGGAAGTCAATTAGATCTGGGAGTACCATACTCATAGGTAGACTCATCCATTGATGAGTTTAATAACTGAAATGATGTTAGGAAATGCCTGGTTTGAGGTAGGTCACTGAGTGAATGACCCAGAAAGTCATATTCTTATCCCTAGATCCCCTTTCTCTCTGCTTCCTGGCTTCCACAGTTGATCACCTTTTCTTCTGCCAAGCTTTTCAGTATCCTATTTCTGACTTCCAGTTATGGACTAAATCTTGTGAAACCAAATCAACATAACCTCTCTTCCTTTAAGTGTGGTGTCAGGTATTTTGCCCTGCCAATGAAAAAGTAATAAAGACAACACACAAACTCTTTCTTCATCATTGCTCCATATTAGTCTTTACAGTTATTGTCATCATTTGAAATTATCTTGTTTACTTATTCATTGTGTCCCCACCCCATCCCACCATTGGAATGTAAATTCTAGGAGACACAGACTTATTTCTTTGTTGCTCACCACTATACCCCAGCACCTGCAATAACAACCTTATGGAATGGCTGTTCAATGAAATGTGGTCAGCCACATGGGTCCCTAATACCATATCCTTCTCCCTTTCTCTAGCCAGCTTTATCCCTTGATCTCAACGCTTCTTACCAGTGGTAACTCAAGCATCACAATGTCAGAAGGCAGCACTGCCTACTCCTCTCCTGCAGTGGCCAGTCCCTCATGTGCTTCCTTTTACATAATTCCATCCTAGCATTTACTATATTATTCTCCATCATTTTCCTTCTCCATATTCCCAAGAGAATCAAGAATTTTGTGAAGCCAACAATTATGTCTCATTTGGTCTTCCAACTCCAATGCACACAGCAGTTCTTTACATCCCTGACCTCCGGACAACTAGATTGAAACAGCATTCCTTCCCATTCCTGTCTTCTATCACAGGCCACCTTTACAGACAGCCCGTATCTCGAATTGTGTCATCCCCATTATTTGTTCTGTTCATGTATTGTCTCCCACCCACACTGAGTCCCTGGTCCCTAGAACTACCACTGAGACACAAAAGGTGCTCACTATAGACTTGTTTACAAATGACTCAGCCGACATGAAGAAATAATTAATCAATTAGCCAACATGAGCATAATAAATCTCCGTGTACTCAAAGACTAGGGAGATTCAATGCTACATTTACAGTAGTTACTCATGTTTTCCAAAACAAGACACATGGACATGATTCATGAAAATCACATTGTCAAATGTTAGGGAAGAGGACAAGAAGAGATTTATTTAGCTAATAAGCAAAATGTGTCTTAAAAGGCTCCAGGGCATCTACGATCCGAATGACTGACGACTGCTTCTTTGGCGCGGCCTGGAGAGCCCAGGCAGGGGAAGTAAGTCTCTCTGTAGCCTAATCATTCAGTCACCCAGTTAGAAGCAGAGAGATAACTTCCCGGGCATTTGATTTCACAAGAAGTCACACTACCAGGAATACTGTCAGGCAGGGATAGGGGGAAGCATGACACTCTCCAAACAGGTTTCAAAGCCGATGCCAAGAACAGACACGGAGACTTAAGAGCCCCCTTCTTTTTTATTTTTATCATTAGTATGTGTCTGCAGTGTGTAAGACTTACACTCATCTTGGGGAACTGATACATGGACACATCACATCTTGGTCATCTTTACTCCCACTTACACCACCCTCCACTGGAACCCCTTCCCATCTCCACAGAGCCCACCTCTTTGCTTCCTGCCATCTATCTTTTATTTTGCATTTAAACTTCATATTTTGGGCTTCTTGACTAAGAGAAATCATGCAATATTTAACCTTCGATCTCTGATTTATTTTACTTAACATATAGTCTCAGGATCCATTCATTTTCTTAAAAATGACCCAAATTTAGCCTTCTTTATTGCTGTGTAGTACTCAGTCTCCGACCGTCCACAGAACCTGCAGCCCAGGGTCAGCAGGACAGCGGGCATGTGAGGTCTGCTAGCAATGTCTGCATCCTCCATGTCCTCTGCACTTTGGATGTGTCCCACCACAGCTCCCAACTTGTGATCCAAACCTATCACTGCTTCAAGAAGCCCCTCCCAGAAGCTTCTAGTGATGATCCCCTCCTCCCTCTGCCCACTCTGCTTCACCTCTGCGTCTGTGAACACCCCATACACTGCAATGGGCGTAAGAACCTCAGTCACGATACTGCAACTTGTGCCTTTCCACAGCCTCCCTGAATCTATGTTGATTCATCACGCTCTTGAGTTTATTGTCTTGGTTTTTTACCTGGGTACTAATCCCCTCCTGTAGGGCTACTGCTATGTGTACCAGGGCACAGGTCAGGTTTTCTCTCCTTCAGTCTCCCAGGTCTCTCCTAGAACAGAGCTGGGCATTCATTCCCAGCCCCTGCATTGCACTGTTTGCAGGAGGGGTTGACTAGGTTGTCAACAAGCACTTGTTTGGATGAAAGAACTAATTAGTAAGCCTTGCCTTGAAACCACGGAGCCTTTGTTCCGTGCTGCATCATCATAACCAACCTATCGATGAGGAAACAAAGGCACAGTGAGCCGCGGCATCTTGCCCCAGGTTGTACAGCCGGTAACTGGTAGAATTGGGATTTAAACCCAGGTCTGTCTGGTATCAAATGCTGCACCATAGTGCAGGACATGGTCTCATGAAGACCGGAGGTCAGATTCCCACTGTCAATAAAGAAATTGAAACTCATAAAAGAATAAAGGTAAGTGCCCTAGTTAATGTGCTGAGTTGGTACTAAGACCAGGGCAGGCACTCGGTCCAAGGTCTGTGGGCTCTGCGCTGTGCCTTGTATCATTCAGAAAGGCTGTAATTCCAGTCACGACTAAGCCGGAGGGACAGATCATCTTCGTGTCCTCTACTGAGCTTAAGTGCTGTCGGGTGACTCCTAACAGTAGGCAAACATCTCTCATGAAATGGCAGAAGGCAGAAGACCAGACCACGTTTATCCATTTTAAACCATTTCCTTCCTTCCCTTTTCTTTTCATCTTTCTTCTTTTCCACTTTTCCTTCTTTCCCTCCTTGCTTCTTCTGTTGATGATTCGAATGATAGAAGTGGGTAAAGACCCAGTCAAGAAGCCAACCTTCACCGGGCACTTCAAACAAGTCACACGGTCTCACCTATGATAGAGCTGAGAGATTAAGAAAATAAAAGTATAAAACACAAATTCAAACTTGAATTTCAGATAATGAGAAAGTGTTTGGCATAACTCTGTCCTGAGTGATATTTGGAAACTACTTTTACTAAAAGTCCCACTTCCTAAGCCCTGCTACACAGAATAACCATGAAACTCCGACCCAGAGAGTATTAACAGGTGCCTGACAGACAGCAGTGCTTGGCCGAACCCCACCCTGCCCAAAGACTGCTCTCCTGCCTTCCTAACAGCCAGAAATGAATCATCGAGACCCTCACACAGGTTTTTAAATGGCCGTTATGGACTACTGATTCACCATTTAAAAATCAAATTTACTTCCTGACTTCTAGTCCCACTAGCGCTTCCAAAATGTGTTCTTTGGTCTCCCAGGATATTCTCATTACGCTATTTTAATGTACTCTCAAGTACTCTTCACATAAAGATTTAGTTTCTGGTATGCATGGGACTATAGAATAAAAAATGGGAATGTAAATGTTGCAGCTACTAAACGTTGTTATCTTTGTGGCATGGACTGACTGTTGGTTCTCTTCTCCAGGCCTCATATGTCTGTATCATCCAGAGCTGGTCACTACTAAAGCCCTTCAGCTCTACAAGATAAAGGTCAGAAGTAGGTTCTAAGCCCTGAAGTAAAAAAGAAATTTAATAATGCAGCACTCATAAAAACATAAATATCGTTATTTAGTGTATTATCACCTTTGTTATAATTAAAATAGGTTAAATTTATCATTAATAAAACAGGGAGCCATCTGTTTGCTTTCAAACTCTGTTATATTTGGATAAACATCCCAAAATAGAGGTCAATGTTAAAAATAAAAGGTTTGGGCCTAATGTGACTGACTTCTATCATTTTTTGGAACCACTGTTTGTCAATATTCTACTTTTAATATTGGCTCCTGCTTGTTTAATATGGTTATAAAACAGAGCTTACATGTCAAAAACTTGCTAATGTTCTTACACTCTTTCTCAAGCTATCAAGAGGATATAGTTCATCAGACAACCAAATCCACTTTCCTTTGTCTCCCTTTGATTTAGGAGAATGAAACTCCTGACCTACTCTATGTCTGGTACAAGTTCCTGTTCTCCAAAATCAAAGCATGAATTTTAGGGACAACAGAGGTAAAGAGTAGAACATATTTACTGAGAGAAAGTCTCTGACAGAGAGACAGAAGGGGACCCAAGTGGGATGCCAAAGACTGTCTTTTTTAGGGACTTTCATAGAGTAAAACCACAAGGTGAGATGGGTCCAAGGCAGGGGTGGGGGAGAGCGGATGGGAACCTGCAAGGTGCGCATGAGGTGGGACAGAACTGTGGTCCACCAGTAAGATTAACTGCTTGGGTCAAGTTGATTAAACCAGGGATAAACGGAGAAGCGAGTCACGTAGCAAGTCGGCATGCTTAAAGAGCAAGGATTCTTCCCCTAGAGGGTTGGGATGGTGACTCCTGGCTTCCTCAGGGTGATACAGAACTGTTTAGGCTGTCAATCCTTAGGATGTGGGTGTATGTTTGATCTTCTGTCTTGAGGCCTGGCCCACAACAGGTGTGTCTCCTCCAAGGTTGCAAGGTATCTATCTGGGCTTCTGCACTGGCTCCTTTGAGGGCCCATCCCTGTCTGACTGCCCATAATATTCTAACTAACTCAGCTGCCTGTAACACTATGATTTTCCTTGTTTCCTTTTTACCTATCTTTATTTCTTCTACCCTAACTCATACCCCCACCCCGTGCACAAGAATTTAACCCCTTATTCTTAAGAGCTGTAGAAGAGCTGACGGTCTGTCTTCCTAACTGCTTCAGACTGAGGCTACCTAGGGATCAGAAGTCTTACCCTGATGTATCTAAAGTGTTACAGGAAAATCAGTTAGTTAGAAATACTATAATCACTGTTCTTTAAGCACGCCCCCTTGCTATGTGACTTGCTTTCTTATTTTTCCTGACTTACTCAATTTCACCTGAGTGATTAATTTTATTGGTTAACCACAGTTCTGTCCCACCTTATGCCCACATTGCAAGCGCCCAGGTTTTCCCCACCTTTGACCCATCTAACCTCATGATTTTACTCTATGAAAGTCCCTAGAAAAGACAGAGTCTTTGGCAACCCACTAGGGACCCCTTCTGTCTCTGTCAGAAGCTTTCTTTCTCTCAATGAATGTATTCCAGTTTGAATCTCCATTGTTCCTAAAATTCATTCTTCGATTTTAGAGAACATGAGCTCGTACTGGACATATAGTAAGTCGGGAGTTTCATTCCCCTATATCACTGAGGCCCAAGGATTCCTATAGATTCACAAATTCTATTGATTTCTATCTCCAACAATACATAAATATATGTATTCCCAGCCCTCGTAAACTGTAAGGTGTCTCTCTCTCCCTCTCCGTCTCTCTCTCAGAGGCCTACACTCTACTTCCTTGAGTGCATACTTTTAAAACTTCTGCCTAGTAAACCTTTCTCATGCCTCTTTTAACAATAACAAAGCAAATTTACTGAAGAAAACGCTACTGCCTTGTACATGAGGCTTTCTCTTTGCTTTCCACCCAAGAATTTTCTTCTCCAGGTCAGTCCCCGAGTCCTCTTTAGAGCTGGCTCGCCTTAGCCAGAGGCAATGTCCACTCAGAAACTCTAACTGGAAAGCAGCCTCTTCCACAAAGCTACCTCCATCCAGAACAGGCTGAGGGAACCCAAGAAGAGCAGGGGCGCAGCGGAATCTGGCAGTCAAACCAGGTGAGTACGGAAGAATTCCTACATCACAAGGAGTGATGAGTGAAAGTGGTTTTGCAAATAAAAATAACATGCTTGAGCAAAAGGAGAGAGTGAGATGTGGAGAAGGGGGAGAAATGAGTGGGAACCTTGAGACAACACAGTTTGCAAGTGAATGTCAAGTGGGAAAGGTCTGGCCTGCCCAGGTCAGCCATCACCTGGGCACCCCGCATGATGCCCTGGAAGGACACAGATGCTTTTGAAAGGTTCTCAGGCAACTGTATGCATCTGTGAAACAAGTAACTTAGTCTCTGACAAAATAACACCGTCAACCCAGTTTTTCTGCTGCTGTTTCCGTCCGAAGGTCCCCTTCTCAAGCCCCAGCCAGTTTATCTGACCAACTAGTCATGGCCTAAGCCACATTTTTCTAGGACTAACCCACATTTTAATAACACCTTCTGGAAAAGTCTCTTTTCAGTCTCCCCTGCACTTGCTGTCTAACTCATTACCTGCTCTAACTGGGGGTGGGAGTTTGTGGAGTGGTTTTAGGAAAAATAGAGGGTAAGTACATAGCCTGGCAAAAATGAGATCTTTGTATGTTTCTCCAAATGTATTTCACAGGCATGGAATATAGTAGCTGTGTAGCACATGTGCAAATTTTCATGTTGGAATGAAATAATCAGTCAATATGACACAAGAGTGATCCAAATTACAAAGAAAGATGAGCCTTATCACTGTTCTCGGACAACCGCTTCCGAAGGAACTTCCACTGACAGCTGGGAAGCTGGTCATCAGACCCCGTCCTCCACAAACTACACAGAGCTCGACGTCGGGAACCACAGCACGAGTTCCCCTTTCAGACACCTGCACTGAAAAATTCTGGACATGACAATGATAATATTGTGCACATCTCACAGATGGACGAGCAAATTCCTGATTGCTATTATTACTGCCAATGTTGTGCAATGCCTCTGGGCAACAGACGATGCACTAGGTGTTACAAAGAGTTTAAAGAGCAGACTCCCCGACCTCCAGCTCATTTCTGAATCTCGTGGCCTGTACTGGCCTGCCCGCTGGAATGGAAAACACAAGAAGGCACTCCCTACTTTCTTATCCAAAGCCCTAAGGACTCTGGCAAGTAATCTTAGGAATGGGGGTTACCAAATCAGCAATGTTTGCCTTTGCCCACTCTGTTTCTACCTTTTTATTACTCAGGTGTAGGGGAAAGTAAAAAGACAAAGAAGCTTTCATTCAGCTAAGGGGACCCTGAATACCTGGAAGATTCTGGGCATCAAAGTTCAAGAGCAATTTATAAAGTTGGCATTGTAACACAAAATATCCCTCCAGTATCATCTATTTTCCATCAAAAATTATTTACAAGGAATGCTGAACACATACCACACCCTAAAAAAGTGATACTGATAATAATCCAATATCAGGATCTGGGAGTCATTCTGATGATGACAGAGGAGACACAACAGGCTTGAGGGAACTAGTAAGTGACCTATCCACAGGAGAGAGGAAACTGATTCCCTGGAAGGTAGTAGGCAATGTTATTTCTTCCATACTCCACTCTTTGACTCAGAGACCCAGAAACAGACCAATAAATAAATAGACCAATTTTAAAACAAGGAACAGGGCAGAATGGAGAAGAAAATGGTGGTGGGAATTCAGACCAGGAAGACTTGTTATGCTGGGAGGTGGAATAGAGTTGGCATAAATAAAGTTTTGAAATCCATGAGGAAAACACAGTCTGAGACCATCTGTAGGACAGTTGAGGATTATAGTTTTTCTTGCATTGGAAATAAATGAAAATCAGGCCTCAGTTCAAGAGCTCCAAACTGTGTGGATGCCCCTGGATGCCTAGGCATGGAGCCAGGAATTAGAAAGAAAGTCAGCCACCCTTCTACATGGAGGTATAAGAAACAGCACCGAAGGGGAAGGTAATGTTCTAAAGGCAGAACTACGGTCTCTTACTGCTCCTCATCACCCCTGGACCTAGATACATCTTGTCATTTAAAGATGAGCAATCAAATAAAAAGGCAACCTATGAAAAATTCTGCAGGATCAGGAAAAAGAACTTCATTCAGAAGACTCAAGGGTAGCTCAAAGATTTTTTTTTTCAGAAACACTAACATCAACAGAAAAAACAAATACTCCATTGTGAAATAAGTAAAACTGAGCTGAGCTAAAGAGAGAGGTAGGATAGCAAGGGTATTATTTCAGAGGGTTAAAAATGCAGCTGACATTTTTCACATCTGTATTCAAAACAGCAAAAAGAAGAACTTGCTTCTGTGGAAAAATAGACTAGTAGTATAAAGCACAAATTTAGAATGGAATTCCAGAATGCAGGGGAAAAAGAAAAATAACTTAATGTCTTAAAAGAGATAACTTAGATGAGAAAACCAAGTTCAGAAATATAGGAGTTATCAATACCAAATGCTGGAGAGGCTGTGGGGGAAAAGGAACCCTTCTCCACTGTTGATAGGAATGTAGACTGGTGCCACCATTGTGGAAATCAATGTGGAGATTCCTTAAAAAACCAAGTTTTAGAGGTTTCATCTGACTCAGCTATTCACCTTCTGGGTATTTTCCCAGAAGAATTAAAAACATTGTACCACAGCAATATGTGTGCATCCATGTTTATAGCAGCACAATTTGTAATAACTAATTCTTGGAAACAATTCAAATGCCCATCAACCAAGGAATGGATAAAAAAAGATGTGGTATTTTTATACAATGGAGTACTACTTACCCATAAAGGATAAACTTGAGACTTTTATAGGTAAATGGATGCAACTTGAGACCAAACTTATAAGTGAAATAAATCTGAATCACATGTGTAAACATCGTGTTATCTCACTGGCATGAAAAACTGAAAGAGTAAATAACTTCAAAAGTGCACAACAGATATTATTCAATGGGAAGAAATTGTTCAAAAGGAGAAAGGAACTAGGATGGGTGAAAGGGGAAAGGACAGTAGGAAAAGGGGAAACATGAAAATCAGTTATACTGTTAGTGTCTCTTAGTTCATTAAAAGGGAAGTTATGTGCTAATATTGATTGGAGAAATTTTTATGCCCATATCTTATACTCTGAGCAACTACCTTAAAGATAACAACATGTAATGTATTAATTATTGTTATTCTCCTACTATTTTATTATGAAATTTTGTTTTACCTTTTTTCAATAAAAAATATAGGAGTTGTTCATGGAGAAACAAAACTGCAATTGAAGTAACTGTCAAAGAAATAACTGAAGAAAAATTTGCTGGTCTATCAAGTGTAACATATGCAAACCAACATCCAGGTTTTACAAGTCATATTGACTTCTAATTAAAATAAAGAAAAACAAGCTTAACAAACAAAAAGACAAAAGGGATACACTCAGTTCTTAAAGTTTAGCAGTAGTAATTTGAAGAAAACGAATTTGAACCCAAACTATTTTATTTAGTCATTATGGTTCTTAGATGGTAGGAAACAGAAAGAGAATTTTAGATAAGGAAAATGTGCTTCTCCCATAGTCTTCCTTTAAAAATACTACACAGGAGGGAAAGGCAAGAAAATCACAAGTTTCAGCCCAGCCTAGACAACTTAGCCACTTAGTGAGACTCTGTCTTAAAAAAACAATTAAAGAGATGGGTATGTAACACACAAAAGCCTTGGGTCCAATCCCCAGTACCACCACCACCCAAAACAAAAGACCAACTTCATCAACGGTGATCAAGAGACAGATCAGGATGAGACTTTTAAGAATGAGAAAAATATAGTATAAAAGAACAGGTATTGAGGACACAAATCAACCAAATACAGAGCTAAGTGTAAATAATTGCTACTAATAAAATTCAAAAGCAAATAGCCAGGTGGCAAGAAATAAGCAGTGATCCTCTTTCTGACCGTTCTACCTTATCCCAGCTACCTACCCTTAGGGCAGATATCACTTCCATCCTAAATCCCAGCGTCACACGCTCTAGATCCAGCCACCTCTGAAAAGCTCCACCTATGATCACATGAGGCTTTGGGGGGCATCTAGACATAAGCCATAACAGAGTCTTATTTTTATTATTAGGAAAAATAGATTTAAAATATTTTTGGAAAAATTCAAAACAGGCACTATTAAAAACACAAGCAGCCTGATGAGGACAGAAGTAACAGTCTCTAGAAGCAGTGTCTGTTAACAACCTCCAACATTTCTCTACCTGTACAAATAAAGACGGCGGAACAAGACTTATCCCTCCTCTCAGGGAGCCACAGCCCAGCACAGCGGAGAGAAATGAAGACACAGGGTTAAAATCCAGTCTGATGTGAGACTCCCCAAAGAGATATATATAAGGTTCTCTTGCAAGGGCCCAGAATTCACGGCAGGAGCATGGGAGAGCAATGAATTTGGAAGCAGGGTGTCTAGGAACGGCTTCCCTTCAAAGCACTCAGGACACGTTGAGCTTCATCTCTGTCTCCTGTACAAGACTGAACTGATGAGGACAGAAAGTCTTGCTCTCTTGAGGACAGACAGTCTGTCTCCCTAGAGTCTTTCTGGGTGGATGTCTGGCTGGCTAGCTAGGGGGGGCGAGTGAGTGGGAGAATGGACAAAGAGGTGGACAGACGGGTAGACGACCCTTAGTTAATCAGATCCTGGCTCCATTCCCATTTGCCCAGAGGCTCTAGCTGTTTTGATTTCTAAGTGTAGCACAGCCCAGCCTTTCTAGTCAGTGCTCCTTATGGAAGCCTTTCACTTTCTATCCATAGCAGCAAATGGTCCGACTCTCCCTGAGTGGCCAGGAGGAGGGGATCCCTGCATACCTGCTGACCTCACTCCTCAGAGGACAGCGAACCTGGGCAGCAGAGAGACCACACAGAACATCGTTCATCCTGACGCACCACGCTGAGCCAGAACAAGAAGCATCCTTAGTTACATTCTTCCTTCCTTCCTGGTTTGATTGAGAGCCCAGAAATCTGGTCTGTGGTACAGTGATGCATGAGATCAGACTTGGGTTTGCGGGAAGAAGGGGCCCGGACAGCCGGGTTATGCCAACAATCTGTAATGGTCCTGACGTCGTCTCTGTTGCCCTGTTTTTCCCCTTGCTACTCCCTGGGGAAGAAAAATATGAAGATATTTTCTGGTGGTGAGACGGGGTGGAAGAAGGGTTGGGTATGCAGTCACTGGTGCTACAGAGCTAGTAACATCAGCATCAGACTTTGAACACCTGGAGGGTGGTAGTCATGGCAACCCCCAGGCCAAGGAGCAGGCTCCCTTTTGGGTCACTGTCTGGAGTACAGAGTCTTCAGCTTTTGCAAGCTGGAAAAAAAAAATACTCAGCAGGAGAGATACAGAAATAGCAGGCTCTCACGTACACACTCATCCCCCAGACCTGCGGAGGCTGTGCTCCAAGGACCCTGTGGGTACCAAGTTCCTCACATGATATGGGGCAGTGCTGGCATGCAACCTTCCCACTCCTCTTACACACTTTAAATCATCTCTCTACATTACTTTAGTACCTAAAACAACATGAGCACTTTGTAAAACAGTTGCTAGCCTGTGTACAAGATAGGCTACATGAGGAGAAGTCTGTATGTGTTTAGTACAGATGCAATTTCTTTTCAGAATTTTTTATTCTCGTTGATTGAATCCATGGTGCTGTAGACATAGAAGGCTGACTATAGAGAAGAAATTTTAAATTGCACACGACAGCAAATTCCTCCCCACGGTTTTGAATGATCCAGAGAGCTGAAACCTCGGGGCCCCGCTTGGGTCTCCACTCCACCTGCCAAGGTGGACCCAGGTGCTCGGCACCAGCAAGGAGTGGACCCCAGCTCTTCTCAAGACGCATCTCCCAGGGTGGTTACGGCCAAGGTCACCAGTCAGTGCGAGGCTGCTCCTCACAGAAGGGCAGGTGGGAGTGCACCCGAGGGCAGAGGAGGTGTGGTGTACGCAGGGCACATGCTCTGTGGCGTCCAAGATGCAGCTGTCAAACCACTGCTGACTCGAACCAGCCCAGCCCACTTGCCCACAGGAATCTAAGGGCAGCTCGGCCGGCAGTAAGAAGCCGTGTCCTCCTGAGTCCGAGGCTCTGCCATGGCGGTCCAAAGCTCTAGGAAGAAAGTAAAGGCTTCCCAGATCTACTTAAAAAGGCAAAGTAATAACAGGCTCCCGCTGGCACTGACTGGCACTTCTCCTGTGCACCTGGCCTCGGGCCAGAGCCACACAGGAGCTCTGAGCAGGCCTCACCACCACGGCCTGTTCCCTCACAGTCCTCACAGCTTCAGTGGACACCACAGGCCACAGAACCACAGGGCTGGCCTCATCAAGGCCCCGTGAGGAAGTAAGCACAGGGAGGTTAGGTAACTTGTCCAAGGACACACAGCCAGACCACAGCAGGGCTCAGACTAGAATCCAGGACTCCTGAACACGGAGCAGCTGACCAGGAGCACAGAAACTGCTCCAGGCACAGTGATCAGCCAGATTACTCGGGAAGCCAGATTAGACGCTAGAAACCAGACATCAGGACCTGCCGGCACCTCACAAGGTCACCTTCAGAGGCCCATTTAACAGGTGGAGAAATCAAAGCTGGGGGAGTATAAGATTCTTGTCCAAGCCCACACAGATAAGGAGAGGAAATTCTCAGATCCCCCTTGCCCTTCTGCCTCCAGAGTCTGGGCGTTGATTCTTTGTGATGGTGACTTTTCTCAGAAGAAGGTCCAGGAGCTGAGCATCCTCCTTTATCTTAAATAGTCGTACACTCAGACCCTGTGACAAAGCCCCTTCTTCATATGCGTGGAGGCACAGGGTAGCAAGACCCTCGGAGAGAAGCGGATGCAGGATTGGCTGGCGGGAGCACGTGGGTGGGAGGTGCTGTGGAATCGGGTCTGGGTTGCATGTTCTTATAGCTAAACACCCAACACTTTCTTGGTCTCTTTTCCTGACATTTCCCATAGAGCCAGAATTCTCCCAGAAAGTCAGGCTAAGGAAACAGGTGCGGTTTTTTCCTAGACCTTAGAACTGAGAGATTTATTCAGGCTGGCCAGACATCGACTGCACACACAGCAGGGCTGGGTGGTAAAGGCCTACTTCGTCACCGGGTGGAGGGGAGACTCCAAGGTGCCGCGGGGGCTGGGCTATGTCTACTCCCTTCCAGGGCCCCTGCCTGTTACCGTGGGCGTGCCCAGCAGCTGGAAGAGGAGTAACACGGGCCTGCAGAGCAAGAGGGTGTCCTCTTTCCCTTGGGTTGGCTCCCAAGGACCTTGTCAGTTCCTAACCCAAAACTAACCCCTGTGCTGAAATCCAAAGCAGTTGTATAACTGAAAAATATGCTGAATGTTTCAATTGTCTTTGGGCTATTACGACCACAGACACAGCACTAGTAACCCCATCCAGATACTCTGCCCTCTGTTCCAACACACTTGCTCCTTGCCTGCGCCAGTCTCTGAAGCAGGCCGGGGAGTGCTCTGTGTGAGTGTCTTTAGCTGTGCTGCTGTGGCTGCCTCGGTTTCTTGAATCAGTTCAAAACATTTGCTTGTCACGCTCATTTTGGCTTTGTGGAAGAACCAGAAGTTGCACAGCACCAGATCTGGTAAATCTGTCATGTTGTCACAAGGCTGCCTTCCTATTGGATGCTGCCCCCCACAGCAGCAGTCACCATGTTTTTGATCATGCCTCACAAAGGTCCTCATGAAAGAGCATTTCCAGAAGCGCTTCCAGAAGCAGCAAGGAGAGCAGGAAAGTGTACTCAAGTGAGGGCAGGACTGGGAGGGGGTTAACAGCACTGTGTCTCTGAACATCATCAATCTTTTCAGTTTAAACAGTCATCGTACAGTTGAACCTGACAGTCTGCTCTTCGTATCACACGTTGCTTGGTTCAAAGCAGAAGGCGGCCCACCAGTAAGGCCCACCAGTAAGGCCCACCTCTCTCATGCCCCCAGCGTGGCTCAGAAGACTAGGCATCCTCAGCAGTGTGGGGCTCTGCACACAGCTCCTCCTTCGGCTTCGCACTTGTCTGCTGGGCCTTGGACTACTCCCCGTAGTCCAAGCCCTCTGTTCCTACTTCTGCCTCAGGGACAGGCTTTGGACGCACTGCCCGGCCTTGGCCCTCTGAAGTGCTGTGAGCGAGAGACACTCTGTGATCTGCAGCTAGGAGTGAGAGAGACTCCTTCTGCCCTGCCTGGGGTGCCTCGCCCTGGGGTTCCCTGAAGGCCGGGCCAGCCCAGCCTCCCAGCAGAGTCTAGAGGCACACGAGCATCCCTAAGTCCTCTGGCAGAACGAGATGACAAATGCCTAAGTGGGAGGAGAGTTCCCGAAGCTGAGAGGCCCTGTACACAGGCCATGCCATCAAAGGATGTGATGCTGGGGAGGGCTGGCAAACGCCGCCTTTCCTTCTTAGGGTT
The DNA here is from genome assembly GCA_004027295.1 of Dolichotis patagonum. NCBI lineage: Eukaryota > Metazoa > Chordata > Mammalia > Rodentia > Caviidae > Dolichotis > Dolichotis patagonum. The sequence continues at coordinate 134,519 of PVJX010000643.1, read as the reverse complement.
ACCGTGGGATAACAGAGCAGAGGTCCCAGAGGCAGAGAGACCAGGAGTGAGAGGGAACAGTGCCCTGAGGGCCATTGCAGAAGTCTGGTGAGGCACGAGAAGAGAAGGCCAGGCCCCGTCACTCGGGGCTGGAACACGGAGGTGGGAGCAGCACCCTCCTGGGGCCCCTTCCCCGGCCTCTCGGGGCTAAGGCCTCCCACACGCTCGTACCACCACACCACCTCCTGCCCCATCATGTCCCACCACCCCTCTCCACCCCCCGCCCCTCCTCCTCCTCTTCCTCTTCTTTTAGCCTGGACTCGAAGCTCGGTCACACCAAGCAGAAGCTCCCAGGAAAGGAGGCCCAGCAGAGGCCGGGCTTTCATGGGGTGGGAACCCCAAGGTGCTTCATAGTGGGTAAGAACCGCAACAATGACCTGTGTGGAGGATTCCAAGCTTGGAGCCCTGAGGAGGAAATCACAGTGTCGCCAAGATCCCGCCAGGCCGATGAGGGGACAGAGACCCACCAAACGGCACTGGGGCGAATGCTCTGGCTTCCCTGTGACTGGCCACCACCTTCACGTGGCCCAGTTCGATCTCCAGCAATGCTGCACAGGTCGTGGTAACATGTTTACGGTCAGGCGCCCGTGGCACAAGGCACTCAAGTGGGCAGCACAGCCTCACCTCGAGAAGCCGTTCCTCCAGCTATTTATAAACACTTGCCAAAGAGACCAGGCGTGTGGGCATGCGCCAGCCCAGCAGGCCCTCAGAAGGCTGCAAAAGGCAACTGGAAAGTCACATGTCATAACAGTGGAAAGTACATATGCGGCTATTCTTAGCCCTGGAATGTATACACTGTCTCCCTGCCCAGCAGCCCTTGCACAGAGCTCTAGAAAACCTGAAAGTGCCTTCAGCATAAACAAACCCAGAACTCTCCCAGGACAAATCATTTTCCAGCCGAAGGAAAGGCCTGGGGTTTATGGTTTCACTCGGAGCTAGAAGTGAAAACTCTGAGGGAACAAGACAGACCAGGCTTCGCTGGATGTAACCGCAGCAAAGCAAGGTAAATCCTCCCCACGCTTCGTTCTTTGGAGTCAGGCGTCAGGATGTCATCCAGCATGTTTTGGTCATGTTTTCACAGAATGTGGGTTGCACAAAACCCAGTTATGTTTCCACCATATATGATATAATCTACCATATAAGTGTGTGTGTGTGTGTGTGTGTGTGTGTACATATACATATCTAAAGATCCATTTCACCCCAGAATGTCATGCATAGGGAATGACCAACACCCAGAAAGAGACACTGAGATGAGATTACTAAACAACAGACATTCAAAGAATCTAGAAAATGGCTCCCACCTATGCTGCCCATGGGGGTGGACCATCACCTGATGTCCATACTTCAGCCCTGACCATCAAGTAACTTCCTATAACTTTGGTTTATTTTCTCCCTCACATTAGCTGCAGGTGCTGGTTTCCTATTAAGAACATTCCTTTAAGAACATGTAATCATAACCAAAGGAGATGTGTCCCCTTCGAGGCCTGGGTGGGAGGGAGTTGTCACCCTTTCAGTCTGTGCTATGCAGCATCCTTAGCAGTCCCACAGACATCCTGAAGAGTGGACACGGATGTGCTGGGTCTCGAGGCTGCTACAGCAAAGGCCTCCAGGACATGCTTGACCCTTGCTCCCTCCTGGGGCTTCCTCCCCTCTCTGCTGTAGGATGGATGAGGAGTCCCCAGATGGACTGCTCTTCAAAGACCACAACTTCTCCTCCGACCTGTTGAGGCAGCTAAATAGCTTAAGACAAAACAGAATCCTGACCGACGTGTGCATCTGTGTGGGCAGCTGGGAGGTTCCTTGCCACCGCAATGTGCTGGCCTCTAGCAGCCCCTACTTCCGGGCCATGTTCTGCAGCAACTTCCGGGAGAGCAGTGAGGCCAAAGTGCAGCTGAAAGGCATCGCCTGGACGGCTCTGGAGCAGGTGGTGGCCTACGTGTACACCGGGGAGGCGCACATCACAGCCGGAAACGTCCTCCCCCTGATGGAGGCGGCCTCCATGCTGCAGTACCCCAGGCTCTTCGAGGCCTGCTCCTTGTACCTGCAGAGCCAGCTGGCCCCCAGCAACTGCCTGGGCATGATTAGACTCTCGGAAGTGCTCAGCTGTGAGACCCTCAGGAAGAAAGCCAGGGAGGTGGCCCTGACCTGCTTCCCAGAGGTGGCTGCCTCAGCAGACCTGAAGGAGCTGTGTGCTCTGGAGTTGAGAGACTACCTGGGAGATGATGCGCTCTGTGGGGAGGAGGAGAAGGTGTTCGAGGCCCTCATGGCCTGGGTCAGGCACGACCTCCAGGCCCGGAAGCGCTACCTGCAGGAACTGCTGCAGCAGGTCCGGCTTCAGTATGTCCACCCAGCCTTCTTCCACCACTTCATGGCCGGTGACACCCTCCTGCAGTCCTCACCTGCGTGCCAGGCCTTCCTGGAGGCAGCCAGAAGGCAGGTGTTCTCTCCGTGTCTCCCCAGAGCCCCAGGCTGCAGACCCCTGTGGCATATCCCTCCAAGGAGCTCTTACCAAGACTTCCTCATCCTCGTGGGGGGCAGGAAGGACAATCAGCAGACCACCAGGGATGTCCTGCTCTATAGCGCCCAGACCGGCGAGTGGCAGAGCCTAGCCCCGCTCCCTGCCCGGCTGTACAAGGCCTCGGCAGTGACCCTGCACCGCAGCGTCTACGTGCTGGGCGGCATGGCTGTCAGCGCAGGCAAGAGCCTGGTCAGTCGCGCTGTCTACGTCTTCTCTTTGAAGCTCAACCAGTGGAGGCTGGGAGAACCCATGCTGGCAGCCCGCTACTCCCACAGGAGCACAGCCCACAAGAATTTTATCTTCTCCATTGGGGGCCTAGGGGACAGACAGGAGCTCCTGGGCTCCATGGAGAGATATGACAGCATCTGCAACAGCTGGGAGAGTGTGGCCAGCATGCCCGTCGGGGTGCTCCACCCTGCTGTTGCCGTGAAGGACCAAAGGCTCTACCTTTTTGGGGGAGAGGACATCATGCAGAACCCTGTGCGCCTTATCCAGGTAAATAGCTGGTCCCTCCTGTCATAGAAGAGTGTGGGTGCACACACACACACACACACACGCAAACACATGCATCCACCTGAGCACACGTGCTCACAAGTGCATGCAGGTACAATGCATAAACACACAATGCTTGCATGCATATGTTCATACGCATAGATCTCTGTACACGAGCACGCGCGCACACATACATGCATATACACATACATGTATATGTTTGTCTTTTGCAGGGAAAGAATGGAGGGAGGGAGGAAAGAAGGAAGATAATTGTGAGCAAAAATATATTTAGTTCATGTACTCTTTTTGTGTCAGACTAATATATCGTTATCCACAAAAATGTACTTTCATTTGAGAGGGGATATACCACTCAGTGTGAGCTAACTAAGTCCTGGAGGACTTTGGCAGATGCTTCTACCCCCTATCACTAAAGACTTAAAAGAAAATTCTGGAGCCTTGTTCCACACCTGTTACCAAATCCCCTGGAATCTGACCTCAGATCTGCTGAATCAAAATCTCTTTGTGTGAGATGTGACATCTGTGCTTTATAAAAGTCTCTGGGGGTTCTAAAGTACCTTGAGTTGGGAACCCTGCCTTAAGTGAAAGGAGTTTTAATTTCACTAACAAGCTCTCTGAGAAGAGTGACTAATGAAGGCTAAACTTCAGAACAGTATTTTCCAACTTTAAGCAAGTTTCCAGTAATCTCTGCACTCACCCACTGACATGAAAAGCTTGAATAACACGCTTATCTCCATGGGCAATCTAGGAGACCACAGGAGACGCCGTTTGTTCATTTATAAGCTTTATATTGAGCACCAGTCACTGCTAAGGCCCCGGGGACGTAGGAGGGAACAGTGAATCCCCATAAACCCTCAAAGAGCTTGCAAGATAACTTTAGCGCAGAGACTGAATAGAGGGGTGCTGGAAGAGCATGTGGGGGAATCCAAGAGAATGCCAGGGTTCGGGGAACGGCAGAAGGAGCTCGTGAGGCTGGTTCAAGCTGACTTGAGTGGAGAAGCAGAGGAGCGATGGCAGGCAAGGCCAAAGAATGAAGAGGAGGTGAGAATATGCCGAGAGAGGGCATAGTAAGAGGGTCCCACGGGGCGGGGGAGGCAAGGAAGCCTCTCTGCTGATGACACAGAAGTCAGTGATCGGCCAAGGGAAGGGTCCTGGTAAGGGAGCCCTTGTCCGAGGCGCCGAGTACAGGGGCAGCTGAAGGCAGGACGATGTAACTCAGAACAGGAGGAGTGCACAGGGGAGGGAACGGGCGTCAGTCCTCTCTGACCTTCCTCTTCCCAAGCTACCCAGCAACCTCTTCTACCAGGCCATTGCCTCTGAGCCTCTCCTATCACAACTCTGGAACATTCTTGAGGGGTGTGTGTTTGTAGAGGTGAGGCTGGTCTGGCAAGGCTTTCTAGGTCTTGTCAAGGAATTGGGGTTGTAGCCAGAGAGCGCAGGATGGGGCCCCGCACTGAAGGATTTCACAGGTCGGGGAGCCCAGCACATTTGCACGTTAAGGGATCTCCTCTGGAAGCCTTCTACCGCAGACTGGAGAGCAGAGGGTTACAGACTGTTTAAGAAGTCTAGGTGAGAAGTCACTGATCAAATAGGCAGGTCCTTAGTCTTTCCAGAATCACAGTCCCCAGCCCCACCCATTTACTTGATCCGAGAGAGACATGTTCTGTTCCCAAGTTCTGCTTGTACCAAAACAGATATGACAAAGTGCTTCTATGTAAAGCTACAGTTCCTCCCTCTTCTGTGACTGTTTTTCAAAACAGTATCAACAAATATGCTGATGATTTCACAATGCAAAACTGTCATCCACTTCCTAAGCATAAAATACACAGCTCAAGAAAAAATTTCAGTCAGCATATCAAGACAGGCTTAGTACAACCACCAAGCTCTTTGCAAAGCTGAAAAGTCCTGACTCTCTGAGTAATCCTTTTACAGTGCAGACATGGGAAGACAGAAAAGAGTAAAAATATTCATTTGAATGCCTTTCTTATCTACCTAGCACTAGTTTTAAAATGAAAAATTTGTTCATTTGAATATAACTTCAAATGAATTCCTGGAGCTACCTGGGGATTTTCAGGTACAGGCTCCAAGTTTCTTCCCGGAATGGTTCATCTGAACTCATGCATTTCTTTAAGAACCATACTGCAGTGGTTGTGTATGCAAATCAATTGTGTATGTGTCCCTTTCTGCCTGACCGTCTTCCCACTTGGTTGTAGGTGACATTAAGTAAATCCTTTGCCCTCCCAGAGCAGCGCCTCCTCCCCTGGTCCACGACCATCACTTCCTACCCTCGCTGCAGTCTGTCCAGGGTATCATGAGGACCCTGAGCAAATGTTCAATCTATTTTTGAAACCAGACCCAAAGCTGAGAACAGAGGGCTGAGAGACAATTAGTCACTCGAGTAAAATGCAACCAGTGTTTGCTTTTGCTCCAAAGGTCCCGCTTTCTGGAGAGTGTGTCAGCTGTGTTCTCAGATGAAGCACTGAGGCGATACAGCCCTTGTGACCGCCCAGCTCTAGCACTCAGTCTGCTCAGGCCTCGCTGGCTTGAAGGACTGGCAGCCTCAGACAGACCAACCTTTGGCTGGTCTCCAGGCCCTCGGTCCAGAAAGGTCACACTGCTGGGCCCCCAGCAGGGGCAGCAGTGGGAACAGACTCGGATCCACCGGGCCGCCCTGCCCTTCCCTGGAGTTTGTGACACCCCGAGCCTCCGTGGTCTAATACAGTGGTTATGGCACGTGTGTTATCTGTTTTCCTTTTAAGACAAAAGATGTTAATGTACAAGGTGGCTTTTCAAACTAAAACTCCAGTATTGGGGTTTAATTGCAGGGTTGGCACTTTGTGATATGTAAGTGGGTTTGGGCTTGCAGTTTGGCCATTTGGTCTCTAAAAGGAGACTCTAATCTGAAAAATAGGGGAAGCATTGTATCTACATCATAGATAAAGGTCAAATTTTTGCTAAGTGGTAAAATACAGTGTTTGATAATGCTCAAAAATATATTTTACATGGAATTTTCAGTGATACTGTGCCATTTTTCTATGTAAATAAATGTTTTTGTTTCCCCTTTTCTCATGTGACGTCCATCCCACATCTGCTAAGTCTTGCTTGCGGTGAACTGGCATACATTTGATACTTCAGTTTTAAACTTCAGGCATTCACAGACGTGTTCTAGGGAACCAGGATTTGACCCACTACTCCAGAGGACGGCGAAGGGCCTGCCTCCTCCTTGGCGGTCTCTCTTCTCTTCTCTTTTTTTGTGCTGCCTTTTTTTCTCAGATTCTAATTCCTTTCAGGCATAAACAAGAGCCTTCTATCCCTTGCCCCAAATTTATTTTCAGCCCTGTGACCCCCTCAGATACACTGGAACATTTAGAAATTTAAACATGAACTAGAAATAGAAAATCAGAAAAAAATCATTGATTTTTTACAGTACGCAGGTTGCTCCTCTTCTCATTAAAAGTCAAAAGCTATTCCGAGCCAGGTGTGTGAACGCAGCAGTGTTGTCGAGTCTGTGGAAATACAGTCACTGATGTCATGAGTTACACAAAGACCAGGGTCTTCCTCTGGCCCAGTAGTATTTCACTTATTAAAAGTAAGATGGCTGTTTCAAACCCTGGAAAGCAGCAGACAGAAACAGCTCACCCCGGGTTCGCCCTTTAAATGACTACTCCTGTGCTCTCGAAAGCTACTCGGCTTTCAGCGCAGTGCCAGCGTCCTGTCCCCCTAGGTTTACCACATCGCCAGGAACACGTGGTTCACGATGGAGACCAGGGTGGTGAAGAACGTGTGCGGGCCTGCCGTCCTGCTCGGGGAGCGGATCGTCATCGTGGGAGGTGAGTCTGATGGGAGGGCACGGGGACGGCGTGGCACCTCCCGGACCACAGCCGCTGATGGCCCGATGTCCTGCAGGACACACGGTCCCTCAGGGCTTGCAGGCCCCCCGACCAATCCCTGTCTTCACCCAGAACGGTCCCCCTGCCTTCACCTCTAAAGGTGAAGGTGAGAGGGCCAGGGCGGTTGCTAACTCACAGATGGCAGAACACCCAGGCAGTTAACGCCCTAACGCTACCCCGGACACATAAGAAGTGTCTGCTGTCGTTAGTAACACTGACTACTGGTGCATCATTGCCCTGGGGTTGTAGAGTGTGGCGCAGTTGAGAGCTGGCTGAGGGTCAGAGGCCTGGGTTCTGATCCTGGCTTCACCACTCACTTGGGGAATACTATTTGGCAAGTTGCTCATCGTTTCATGCCTCAGTTTGCCTCTTGGTAAAATGGGGAGCCTTAAAGCACCCACCAGATAGAGCTGTTGCAGGGACCTGTTCCTGAGTCTCCCAAGATTCCTTCTTTGGATTGTTGAGCTCTGGAATGGGCAGACAAGAGCAGAATGTGGCTGCGAGGCTGAGTGGGCCTCTGGAACGGGCAGGCTGCTCCCGTCCCCAGCTGGCTTCTGCACTTCCTTAATTTGGGGTGAAGGATGCGGGGACCAGAGGAGACAGATGTGCATGCACCCCACGCCAGCCCTTCCACACACCCAGCCACGGCAGACAACCTCAGTACCCTGTGCTAGTTGTGGGTCCCAACCTTGGTGTTAGCAGGGGGCAGACGCCTCTGAGCGCCGTGCACCCCCACTCCGGGCTGAGCGACCCGCGTCCCATTCACCCGGCGCCCCTTTTCAGGTTACACACGGAGGATCCTCGCTTATGACCCTCAGTCCAACAAATTCGTCAGATGTGCAGACATGCAAGACCGGCGGATGCACCACGGGGCCGCGGTGATGGGGGACAAGCTGTATGTGACAGGTGGGCGGCGGCTGGCCACAGACTGCAGCATCGAGGACTCAGCCTCCTTTGACTGCTACGACCCCAGGACGGACACCTGGACCTCGCAAGGCCGGCTGCCTCACACGCTCTTTGACCACGCCTGCCTGAGTCTGCAGTGCATACCCCATAGGCCCACCCACTCATGAAGGCACGGGCGTCTCCATCAAAGTGCTGGCGTTGTAAGGGACAGAAACTGGCTCCACAGAGCTGACCCAAAGAGGGACGCGGGGACCGCTCCCAGGCCTGAAGCACCAGAGCCTGGCCCCTGTGCCGGGCATTCTGTGGTCAGGGCGCTCCCGCCACCTTTCCCTCCCTCTCTACCTCATCGCTCAGGGTTCTTTCTCCGTGGAATGTGGGGATGAAGGCACTGACAACCCCAACTCCCAGTCTCCAGCTTTGCGTCTTCTGAGAGAGGACTCTCTGTTCCACCGCCACCCGCAGATTCATCGAGGGCCCTTTTGGTTTTCCATGTCTATCCGCAAGCCAGTCACTGTTGCCTGGGATTGGGCTGTCATTCCTGGCCAGTCCTGGACCACGCCCCGCAGGCAGAGGTGGGGTTGGTGGTTCTGAGTGGCCGCCCACGTAAACTGCGTATCATGGGGCAGAAACAGCTCTGGGGGGAGGGGAACGCCTCTGCTCAGAACACCACTGAAATCTGGAACAAGGGGGCTGAGAAACCCAAGAGGACGGAGACGCAGCTGGTCTAGGTGGCAGTGTGAGAATTTTGCCATGACTGTTTCCCTCCCTTCTATGGACAGAAACATTGAAATTCCAAAGAAGTATATGCAATTTGGTATCCAGTGTTTGCAAAATTATCTTGCACTGCAAGATACAAAAACAGAATAAAGTTGTTTCTGGTGCCAAAGGATGTTTTTCCACAGCCCCCAGGGAGCTGTAAACCTGCAGAATTAATCTGGATTTTCATTTTGGTAAATGGTATGAGAATTGTTCTTTTGAGGAAAGCCAACAAATTCCTTCAGTGCTTACTACAACCACTGCCCTCCGAATGCCATTGCTCGGCACCCCTGTGGCCCCTTTATCTCAGCCTCCCACAGGGACTCAGCACCAGGACTCTCCTGCACCCCGCATCCCGGGCACATCCCGCCACACCCCAGATGTTCGGGAATGGATGCAGGGACGGGGATTCTCAGAGGTGGGCCCCTGCACTCTGCGTTTCTGCAAAGCTTGCCTGCTGGTTCTGTTGTGTAGGCTGGCGATCCTCTGTCCTGGGCCCTGAACACCTTCACGGCTAGTTGCAGTTCTGTCCCGGCCTGGCCGGCGCTCACCCCACCCACGGAAACACGTAGAGTGAGCCTTGCGCTCCTGAGCCTGGCCCCGGAGCTCTCCTGGGCTAAGCCTCCCGCCCACCCAGTTCTCCAGATCCACACTCTGGGCCTCTCCTCTCTCCCTAGTTTATATTCTGTGCTCTTGGGCTGCTCCTTTGGGTTGGTCAGAGACAGCCTAGACTCCCAGGCTCTGCTCCTCGCGCTGCGTGTCGTCCCAGGGCTGCAGACCTCGCACTACTCTGAGCAAGTCTCCTGGCACGCCACGGCTCCCAGTCCGTCTGGCCCTGAATCTGCGTGGGAAGGTAACCAACACCCCGCAGTGCAAAATGGTCTGTTCCCTTTCCCATCCTAGTGACTGGCCGGCCCCGCAGGGCACTTCCGCCCTCCCTCCTGCATCTCCTCCTACCCTGCTCTCCTGACTGCTAAGGGGGTGTGGTGGGGGGCTCAGTCCTCACACCTTTTTGATGTGTCTGTGCCTCTCCTTGGGCACGCAACTTCATGGCCGGGAATCTGCATTCTACCCAAACCTTACTGATTGTCTCTACTTCCAGGCCCAGCTGCTGGTTCTCAGTCTCCACTTAGAGGTTAAACAGACATCGCAACCCCAGCGCGGGCAAGGCCACGTCCACCTCTCCAAACCTGCCCTCCCGTAGTAGTGCTCAGGCTGAGCTTCAGACTCCTGTGGATGTTCTCTCTCTGTCTCTGTCTCTCTCACTCTGTCTCTCTCTGTCTCTGTCTGTCTCTGTCTGTCTTTGTCTCTCTGTGTCTCTGTCTCTTTGTCTCTCTGTCTGTCTCTGTCTCTGTCTCTATGTCTCTCTGTTTCTGTTTCTGTCCGTGTCTGTCTCTCTCTCATATTGTTTCTCCCAAACGCCCCCAGAGCCCTACCACGTCTTGCCCGCAGCACTAACTCTAGCCCAAGCCACTATCTTCTTCTCCAAATAGCAGCCTGTGATCATTTTAAGACACAAACAGAAGTCAAAAGAGGTCATTTCCCTGCTTAAAACTCTCCTACGCCTTCCCTGCTCCTCAGACGTCCTCCCCCAGAGACCAGCAAGCCCCCTCCACCTCCCTCGCTCGCCTGCTGGCCTCCTCTCCCTCCGAAGAGCTCGCTGCCCTTGGACTCTGGAGTCCCACCACGTGCCTGTCCTGTGAGCCTGCTGTGGCGTCCCTCCGGCCCCAAGTCCCTGTGAAGGGCTCCCTCCTCACTTACCCTTCCTGACTACCCTTCCTCCTGTGCCTCTGCTGCCCCTCCTGGGGCCAGCCACCCACCTTTGGTTCCCTTTGCTTCCCCCAAGGGACACTGGCCCTCCACTCGTGCCCCCTGCAAGCTTTCAAAAGCACAACCTCTTCATTTGACTCTTCTGTGTAAAATGCTTCAGGGCCTCCCAGACACCTGTGCATAAAGCCCTCAATCCTTTAGCTTCCAGAGCCTCTGCCACCCAGTGCCTCCTTCTTTCTCTGGTCCCAAGCTCCCTGCAGCTGGCTCTGCTGTAGCCTTCCTTTGCTGCTCTACACCTTGCTCCTGCATGCCTCAGGGCCTTTGCATGTGCAATTGCCACTACCTGCTAAGATATCTCACCTGACTCTTCTCTTGACATAATTCGGTTTATATCTTACACATGAGATGAAAAACCATGACAAGCTGGGCATAATCCCAGCACTCAGGAGGCTGAGGCAGAAGGATCACTGTAAGTTCAAGGCCAAATTGGGCTACATAATATGTTCAGGCCAGCCCAAATTGCATAGTGAGACCCTGTTTTAAAAATACCAAAGTAAATAAATGACTACATACCACCCAACACGGAGGTCTTCCATGTGCCCCCATCTCAGTTTGGGTCAGCTCAGCTTTCAGGTCCCCACCATGTCCTGTGCTTCTCCTGAGACCCTCACCTTGTCTGTCACTGCCTCACCTCTGGCTCGCCCTCGGAGGCCCAGTCTGTCCTGTCCTCTGTCTCCCTGGGCGGGCCTCAGCCCCTGCCACGTACGTGGACTGCCGGTCCTCAGTAAACCTGGTGAGTGCACAGAAGCACTCAAGCCCAGAGCAAGGCCCTGATCCTCTGCTGAGGCCCCCTCTTCCCTTCCCTCTGTCCTGCCCTCTTCCCCCTGGGCCAGGCCAGGGGGCAGAGGCCTTTGGTCTCAGAGCCCTGCTCTGCATTCCCAGGGTGAGGAGGGACCACTGCTTGGTCTTTGTTCCCTTCTGTGGGTTCCAGAAATCCTTCCGTTGGAGCCTTGTGAATGGGTGGGTTTCTTCTCCTGTCTTCTTAGTCCAGCAGCTAGTTTGCTCCCACAGTTTGTGGCTCCCCAGAGCTTGTCCACATCTCGGGGTAATGGGACTATGTGAACTTCCCAGCAGCAGCAGGGCCGGCCCATCAGGAACCACGTTGCATGTCAGCTTTGCCTGCCCAGTGGGGTGCTTGGTGGCAGACGGAGGAGGGTCATCTGGATGTCCACCGTCCAGATCCCAAGCCTGGACAGAGCGGCAAGGCAAGTCCCAGCAGAGCAGGGGTCTTGTCACTCTGTCCAGAGCAAAGCAGGAGGGTTTGGTACGGGACTTCCAGGCTGAAGAGAGAGTCCCGGTCCATGGCGGAGGTCAGGGTATACTTAGCCAGAGGCAGTTCAACCAAAATGTCTTTAAGTAAAAATAAAATTAAATTTAAAAAAGATAGATGATCTCTAATAATCTCAGCAAGAAGCAAAGGGAAGGGGGAAGTGAAGCAGACAAGAAGACGCCAAGCATATCAAGGGTCCCGCAGGAAACAGTGAGCAGGGGCAGGGAGGGGGTGCACAGAGAAAAGAGCGGTAAGGGGAATAAACCAAGGTGGGGCGTAGGCAGTGGGAGCAGGGCTCCCACTGCTGGTCCCCGGCCGCAGATAGTGCCACCCAGCCATGGACAGCTGAAAGGGCCCTGCGGTCCTAAGGCCACTGCGGGTCCCCGTGGCAGAAGCCACCAGCAGACTGCCCAGCAGGGTGGGGCCTCCAGGATCCTGGCCCGACACCCTGCCGGCCCTGCCTGGCTCAGCCCACAGCTGTGGGAGCCCCAAAGGCAACCCCCAGCCACACACTTCCACTCTCCCCACCCAGTGTCCTCACCCTCTCCTGTGTCCCCCTCTGGGAAACAGCACAAAATCTGAAGTCGCACCGCAGCTGAATCCACCCCTGCCACTTACACCAGTGGGTTTTCCTCCAACACTGTCCTTCCCAGGTTGTCCGACCCTGCCCCAGCCCGCCACACCATGCACATCACTCCCCGTGGCCCAGCACCTCCTGCCCCCCTGCTCTGCTGTCTTTGCTCGAGCTTTAGAGAGAACCCGACTTCCCTTCAGCTCCTCTACGGAGATCCTCCATCCCTCCCTCCCAGCCTCCCCTCCTCGTGGGGCATTAGAAGGGGTGACTTCCAGGGCTGAGACAGAGTCCTGGTGCCCACTGGGCCCACAGGCCACACACACCCGTTGTTGGCAGACAGACAGCACCCACGGCTCTGCTGCCACAGGAGGACATGGGAGCAAAGGTCCTGAGGCCACTGCCTGCCAGGTCTCAAGGGCAGGAAACAGATGCTCTAGACAGATGGGGTTTCGATCAGGTAGGAACCTGGGGTGCTGTCTAATCTGTAAAAGCCACCTCGGACCTCCTGACCACAATGACCTGTGGCCTCCTAAAGTGCCATGGGACACAGTAGGGCAAGAGCGCACACCCAGTCAAGAGCGCACAGCCAGCGGCCTCCAGACCGACTGGGTACACGTCGTCTTCTTGGATTGGTTTGGGCATTTATCCGTTTTGATGTTGTTGTCGTTGTCATGGTCGCTGTTTTCCTAGAAACCCTTCTTCAGCCACCTGGGCTTCAGAAGTTGCTGTAGCCGGCCTCCTGCAGCCCCGGGAGCCCTGCTGACCGCTCCTTCCCCGCACTGTGAGGGATGCAGCCGCTCTCGGAGCCATGAGACCCCCGCGGGCAGAGGAGAGCTGCGTCTAGATTCGGCTTCCACCTGTATGCATGCAACAGCTGTTGCCAGACTCCTGGGTGCCACTGAGCCTCGGTCTCACAGCTGGAAAACGAGGGCATTTTTACCTCCCCAACGGACCGTTTCAAGGGTAACAGGAGGGACAGGGGACTTTAAGGGACACAGGACAGTGTCTGACATACTGGGGCCGTGGACATGGCGAAGGTTCCGTCTCCTCCTTCCGATGTGGTCCTTCTCACCACGTCCCCAACAAAAACTCCCCCACATGTCCAGTCTGACCAAGGGTCAGCTGCTGGCCGGCCGACCCTCACCCTCCACCCCCGCTGTCCGGCTGTGCACACCCGACACACCCCGCAGCTCGCTATGGTTCCCGGCAACACGCCCCTGCTTGCTCATTCATTCGCACACTCAGCTCTCCACACACACCCAGCAGTCACAGGAAACCCAGGAAACGTACACACACAGGAAAGGCCGAGGGCCTGGACTTCAGGGCCTGCTCTCGGTCCAGTGGTTCAGCATTCATTCGGTTGGGCTGCCACTGTGCAGCGCTGCCAACATGGCCGTGTATTCCCTCACGGCCCGAGGAAGGGAGTCCAGCACCAAGGAGCAGGCAGGGCCCTGCTCCACAGCCTCCAGGGAGGAGCCTTCTTGCCTCTCGGTGCTCTGGGGGTTCCAGAAATCTGCTGCTCCTCGGCGGGCAGCTGTCCCCCTCCACCTCTGCCTCGGGCTCTCACACCGGCCTTTCCTTCTTTATGTGTCATTTTCCCAGAGCACGTGGTCTTCTCCGGATCCTCACCTTAGTTACATCTACAATGACTCTGCTCCATGTGAGGCCACCTCCTCAGCCTACAGGTGAAGACACAAGCTGACCCTACAGACAGGCTTCCTCGCTGGGCCTTTGTCCCACACTGTCCTCGGCTGGGCCACCAGGACACAGACTCACCCCCATCTCCCTCGGTTCATCAAGGGCATCTCGTGGGAGGAGCCCAGTCTTTCCCCTCCAGATCCCCCAATCCTGGGGCCAACACTGAGATGCAACTCAGGAAATGTGAATAAACTGAGTTAGATCATTGCACGGTGTCAAGCAAGGATTTAAGGGACTCCAAGGACAAAAGACAACTGTGCACAAGACTTCTCCTCTAAGCACAACTGGCCAAAGGGTGTTCAGCATCTTTAGCCATGAAGGACACGCAAATCAAAACATTGAGATTCCATCTTCCCCTAGTCAGAATGGATTCATCAAGAGCACAAAAACAGTGAGTGTTGGTAAGTGGGGCAGTGGAAGGAGAAACCTTCTTACATTGTTGGTAGGAATGTAAAGCACTACAACTACTATGGAAATTAGTATGGAGACTCCTCGGAAAAGTAAAAATGTAATAATACCCTTTGACCAAACTGTACCTCATCTAGGTATACTCCCAGAAGAACTAAAGACATCATAGTAGAGTGACTCATGCATACTTCCATTTATAGCAATGCCATTCACAATAGTCAAACTTTGCAAACACCTCAGATGCCCAGCAACAGACAAACAGACAATGAAAATATATTTACACGACAGAATATTACTCAGCTATAAAGAAAAATGAGATCATCTCACCTGTAGGAAAACAGATGGAATTTGAGACCATAGTGCTAAGGAAAATAAGCTACTCTGAAAGATAAATATCACATTTCCTCTTACATGAGAAACCTAAAATATAAACAAATTGCAGACGACAGGAAATTTAGAAGTAGACTCTTGCAGCTGGGGAAGGGAGTGGGTGAGGTAGGGGTGGGATAAAGAGATCAAAACTGAACAAAATATGTTACATGCATGGGCCAGTGGCCCAAAATGAACGTCACTTCTCTGTATAACAAAGACGTGCTAATAAAAAAGAAAGAAAACACAAAAAGATGATAAAATTTTAAAAAGACTTCCCAAAGCCCCAAGGTGAGCAAAATGCCAATCAAGAAGGAATTAGCATCTCTGAGAAGCTCAGAGTTAGTCATAAGAAATTATCTAAGAAGACTAATCTTTTAGTACACCCTCACCAAGCCCACTGTCTGTCCTGCCATTGTAAATTTTGGGGTGCAAGCACAAAAGGCCACATGCTCACCCTATCTCAGTGCTGGGGTAGGGTCTCGTATCTGAAATGTCAGCTCTCACACAAATTACAGGATTCTGAGGCCCCTGTTCAAATGCCACATCATTCTCTGCTTTGTGGGGAATTTGGGTTTTGTTTTCCCAAAGATAGCCAGAGTCTCTTTTTCTCTTCATTTCACTTGTTTGATTTAATTAGAAAGCCAGGGCCTGAGATCCCAAGTCCCCCAGTCACCCTCCCGAAACAAGTCAGCGTCCAGAAAATGGAGCTTGGAGGACACAGACTGGGATTTAAACATACAGGGCGTTTGCAAGGTTTGCAAGTTAGGAAGAAGGCGGCGTGGAGGTCTGTCCTGTTCCAAATCAGAGGCTGTGATCTCCCTAGGAGACCCCTGTTTCCACCCACATGCAGAGACAAGAGGGCCGCTGCTTGGCAGCTACAAAAGCAACCCCTCCTGAGAGGGAGGAGCCTCAGGGAAAAACCTCACAGAGGCCAAGCCGGAGATAAGGCCAAGGAGAGAAGCCCCACGCTCATTAGCAGGGTCTCTGGACGTTTATCTCCTATGAAGTGCTGGAGAAGAAAGCAGAATTAATTCCCTCTTGGGGCATGGGTTTATTTGGCTCACTTATCTGGACAGCAAAGGAATGCTAATGGGTCTGAGGCCCAGCTCTGCGGCTCCACCTGGGACCTAGATGCCAACATCTGGATGTCTCCACACGTGTAGCAATTAACCCTCAAGCAGTCTGTGCTCAGAGCCGCCCAAGGCCCCAGGGAACCGCACAGCTGCCTCCCCAAGCGCCCCTCCCCCAGCGCAGGTCCCCAGCCCCTGTGTTACCCCCCTGCAGTCTCATCAGACCCATGGTCACAGAGCTGTGTCAAAGGCAGGAGCGCAGATGTAGCCAGTCCCCGGGGCACTGCACAGAGGGGACCCACACTTGTGGACCAGCACCGGATGGCCACGAGGACACCAAAGTCTAAGGAAGGACACAGAGGGCCAGAGGGACAGCAGGGAGGCTGCCCACTCCCAGCATGATGGCAAGTTATGGCCACAAACGGTGACAAGGAGGGATGGGTGGGGAAGGGATGAGACAGCAGGCAGAATCCCCCAGGAACTGGTCTCAGGGATCCAGCTATAAAGGGAAGGGGGCCACAGGAAAGAGACAGCAGTTTCGGGCCGGGCTGCTGAGGGATGCCAGTGCCACCCACAGGACGGGGAGGGTCACAGAGGAGGCCAGAGCAGGGCAGGAGCCGAGCCCCCTCCTTCCCGCTCTTCCTCCACATCTTGTAGCTCCGAAGCTGCCTGCAAAGATCTCTTAACAGTGCCCTGTGTGGTGGCCTTTCCTGTCTGCAGAGGCCCATATGAGATGGCATTTATGGATGAGAGACCAGAGTCAAAGCAGAAGTGCTGTCTGCAACCCAGTCCTGCTCTCCAGCTCTGCTCTCCCAGCTCTGCTGTGTGGCTCTGGGAAAATTAATCAAGTTCTCTGTTTCTGTTTCATTTCCAGAGTAGGAATTAGGATAAAACCTGTCCTCTCATAGCACCTCTGTGAGGATTCAGGGAATCCAAACATGCAAGTGCAGTCCATGAAGGAGCCACCATCAGCATCACTGCTACTGAGCATGGAGAGGCCGAACGACCTCACCCCGCTCCACCCCCAAGGGTCGTGTGGCCTTCGGAAGTCTCCCCTTCTCGGCCATCAGTGCCCTCTTGGGAAATGGAGATGATGATACCATTGTGCGCGGGTTGAGAGATGCCCCTCCAAAAGCTGTGACTTTCTTTGAAAAGACTTTATGTAAATAAGTAGAGGATTTCTCAGGGTGAGATTGTCCCAAATTGTCTATGTGGACTGAATTGAGGACAACTGTCCACAAGAGAAGGGTAGAGGGAGATCTGAGACCCGGAAACCGAGTGGGGAGATGCCGCCACAAGCTGACACCAGAGCCTCAGGAAGCTGGACCAGGCCACAAGAGTCCTGGGGGGAACCGCACAGCTGGATCCTGCCTCAGGCCCGCCTGGGAGCCCGTCCCGTGTGAGGTCAGCTTTGTGGAGAGGCACTGGAGCAGCCTCAGAAGCTGCCCACTCCTCGGAAGATGGCCCAGGGATGGAGGAGGCCGCGTGCACGAAGAAGTCTGCACTCGGGACCCGGACATGATGATGGCCACCCACCGCACCGCTGCTTTTCCTTCCAACGATGGGCATTTGAAGGTGTCCATTCTCCTGCCACCTGGTGTCAGCTCTTCCCGAGACAGGCTGCGTGGTGCTATCCTCAGTCTCTCCCACTCCTTGCCCTTCCTCCAGCGCCATGGCAGAGGAGGCCCTGAGTTTGCAAGCCTTCACATGTCCGTGGCATCACAGATGACAGCAGGCACTTGTATTTGTCCCCAGCTGCCCCCTGGAGAAGGCCATGAGACCACGCACTCCTGGACAATCACTCTCCCAGATCTTCCAACATGAAGGGAGGCTTTCGGCAAGTCACTCAAGCCCACAAGGACACAGTTACCCAAACTGTGCTTCAGAAATTACGCTGTTCCCTTCCGGCTGAGCGCTTGATGAGGAGAAGACACTCAGCAGTAATACAAATGCCTGAACCCACCATAATAACATGAACGGTGGCATCGCACCGTGTATAGAAAGGGGTGTGTGACCGTGAGAGCAGGAGGGGGAGTGGCCAAGTCTGGTGACTGCTCTGCATGCGGGCAGTGCCCGCCCACTCAGGCTGTGCAGAGACGCCCCCTAACTGCTCTTCCTGGCTCTGCCCCATGTCCAACTCACTGCCCCCTGCTTCTAGGATCAGGTGGGCCGTCCTAGGAGGCAAGTTCACTTCTCTTCCTGAAGATCTCTTCCTCGGTTAAATCCTTTCAATGGTTTCTAGTTCAAGAATTCTGGCTCCACCTCCAGACCTATGAGTCCCTTTAAGTGTGGAATAAAAGTCTCCACTTGGTGAGGTATAAAAATGAACGGTGGTAAAGTCCACTCGGCAGGCCCTTGATGGGCACAGTCTTCCTCACCACCTCACAGGGCCTCTGCTCTTCCACCGGCCAAAAACAGGACTCTCATTTGCCTACAGACTAACAGGGCTCAGCTACTATCCCTATGTATAACGGATACACAGAAACAGACCAAGGAGATCTCTAGTGCACGGCTGCCAGCGCCTCCTCCCATGGGGACCAGCCCCTAAGGCGCAGGTCACTGATCCCACAAGGGCTCTGTCCCTGGGGATGTGGCCAAGACCTTCATTTCCCAGCAAGTTTCAAGGAAATACTTCTGCCCTCATAACTGCTCCCTTCTTTTTAGACTGGAATGGTGATTAATTTCCTTATTCAATGACAGAAATTCATGAAACTCTGTGGTTAAAGCAAAAATGTGTCCATACACCAATTCCATATGTCTCTGCATTGGGGCTTGAAAAGAATCTGATGATGAAAATCACTGTTACCTCCCAGAGTTTAATAAGCTTCCAACCTGTTTCTTAACTTGTAATATTTTTATCCTCTTAATCAAAAACATTATGGCTTTTAAAAAAATAATTAGAGACAGGAATGTATAAATAAAGATAGTGGTCAGAACACTGTAGTTTCTTGGATTAGTTGCAAGACTCAAATTCTTGAATGCAATGTAGAATTTCTGAGTCATGCAGCAAAGTGGAAGTCTAAGAGGCCAATGGTCCCAGACAGGAGCATGGAGAAGTGGGGAGACCAGCAGGCCTGGAAGAACGTCCAGGGGCCTGCGTTTGAGTCTCAGCAATCCCTGCACTAGGCCTGGGGGCTTGGGCAGATCCCAAAGCTATGGCATCCTGTGGATGAATCTCATCTACCCAATAGTCCTGGCTAAAATTGTGACAGTAAATGGAAAAGTGACCAGGAACATTTTCGCACACTCTTCACTTATTCTCTCCAGGATCAAGGCAGAATAAAGAGATATTTAGAGAAAGTCACCAAACACACTAACATAACCACCATTCAGATCAAGAAACAAGACATTCGAGGATGCCCATATCCAGTTTCTAAACTCTCCAAGAAAACTCCTGTCCTGACTTCCAACACCTTGGATTACTTGTCCCTGTTTTTGATCTTGGTATGAACTGACTCAGATCGTGTGAATTCCTCACACTGACTTCTCTTGCTCAACATAAAGTTGTGAGATTCACCCACGTTGTTATGTGCACTTCTAGTTTATCTGTTGTTGCTTACTGTATTGAATGATATGACTATACCACAATTCACATGTCTGTGTTAGTCTAAGCAAGCATTTGCCTTGTTTTGTATTTGAGGTTACTATGGACATGCTTGTGCAGAACTTTTGGTGGTCATTTGTATGGAGATGTGTTGAGTATATAACTGAGAATGAAACTGCTGAGTCATCAGCATGTATTGAGCTTTATTGATATGGCCACTTTCCCAAATTTGTCACACCAATCTCTACTCCCACCAGCAGTGTGAGTTCCAGTTGCTCCACACCTTGAACAACACTTGATACTATCTATCAGAGAAGTGGTTTTAAATTGAAGAGTTTTTATTTCCCTATGCTGGGGATGGAACCCAGGGCCTTGCACATGCCAGGAAAGCAATCTATAACTACATTCCCAGCCCACGAGTAATATTTTTAAAATTTAAATCACATTGTGTTACTTTGCCACTGCTTTCTCTTTGCACTCAGAATAAAACTCGGCTCCTTAACATAATCTACAAGGCTATCCATGACTTTCTTTCTGACTTTCTTCTCTGCCTATTAACAGTGCTTCCAGCTCACAGCTCCTTTTTAGTGTGCCAATGTCAAAGTCATTCCCACCTCAGGATATTTCCATTTGTTGCTTCCTCTGTATAGAATGTTCTACCTCCAGGTAGTCCCATGACTGATACATGCCTGCTCATCCAGGTTTCTCATCAAATGTCACCACCCTCCAGAGATTCTTCTCTGACCTTACCTATTGCAGTCATGGCAGCACCTTGTAGTACCATTGCCTCCTGTGACCTCTCTTAAGAGTTGTGTTCTGCCTTATCATACTAAAATATAAGCTACCTATAGAGGCCATGTATTTTCAATGCCTAAAGTAGTGCAGACACTAAGTATTCTAAAAATATTTCTTGCATTACTGGAGAGTGGAAGGAAAAGAGTTTACAATAGCATTTTTTGAGAAAATTATATAATATTAAGCCAGTGACTCCTCCTCTGACCCAAGTCAATGGATAACAAATGACACTCAGAAAGACAGTGATTTGACCAAGTTCATGATAAGTAGCAGAGACAGGACTTGAATCAAAGCCCTTCATTTCTAGTCACACTATACTATGCTGCCTAAAAGAACAGGAAATGAAGTCTTATTCCATATAAATGAGTCTCTAATTATTTCATGTTGAACATGAGTAACTGGTTCAGTCTGGAGAATTCTGTCCTAATACCATGAGAGCCAGCAATGCATCGAGAGGACATGAGATCTGAATCAGTTCTGGGTCCTCCAGATCATGCCTAAATGTGATTCAGAGAAAGACGATGATGTTAAGAGGGTAAATATAAACAGAGTTGGGTCACAGTTCACCTTTCACCCTCTGAAGATAGGAAAGAGCACCAATTTGGCAGGAACAATCTCCTCAGACTCTGAGAACCTGTGATCCAGCAAGAGATCACGCTGTACCAACGGAGAGCTCTGCCTCTCATGCTTAGTTTAGGGCAGAATCAGACTGAACCACAATGAGGGCCAGTTGCATAATTGGACATGTAATCAGTACCTTAGAGAACTTCCGCCAACAGCACTCCTGACACCACTTCGCTCTTGCTGAATCATCTCCAAACCCCATGACTGGATGAATCACCGATCTTCTTGGGTTCATGACAATCAGGTACTGACCCAGAAATAAGAACTAAATCCCTAAGAGGTCTTCTACCTGAAATCTGGCTTTTCCAGCTTCACTGAAAAGGGAAAATAATTTTGAATTGAAGAGATTTTTTTCTTTGGGTTTCCAATTAGTAATGGAGGCCATGTTACATCTTCCTCATTCAATCTAAAAACAAAGGAAAAAGATGACAAAAAATCAAGTATTATTTGGCAAGAAATCAACTTGGGATGACACATATTCAATCTTTTATCACAATTCTGAAATTTTGTTTAAAAATCTGTTTGTTCTTGTTCTTGTGAAAGGGTCTATTTTCTTCAGGTCGGCCTTGAACTTCCTACTTTCTTGGTTACTTTTCTTGTTGTTGAGCCACAATACCCAACACTCCCAAGTTAAAGGAGCTCTATTCATTCAGTGATTTCACATAGCTGAGTAGTAGACATTCAGTCCATCGCAGCTTGCTCCGAGACAGGGTGGCATGGCAGAGGGCATCACAAAGGAGAAACTGTTGTCCACGGCAGAGCAGCCAGGTACAGCATGATCTCTTGCTGGATCACAGGTCCTTCAAGTCCGGAGGCAGTGAAGCAAGGAGCAGCAGCAGCCTGCCTGCCTTCCATATTTTTCTCGACACTGCATTCAGGCTATAATCCTATTGGTCGGTGCCATTCACACCCGGGGAGGGGCTTCCATTATCCACGCCCAGAACTGTGCTAAACGAATTTGGTTATCACACATTCTTAATCCCACTATCACACACCCTAATCCAGCCTCACACACTCATGATCCAACCACCTCCAAAAGCCCTACCTATGAGTGTGTAAGGCTTCGAGAGAACAAGTAGATACACGCCATATACAGTAGCTCAAGTTAGCCTCAAATTTGGAAACCATTATTCTGCCTTGTTTCTTTGGAATGTTTGTAGCAAATTCACTTGGCAGCAAAGCCTGACAGCAAAAACTGACATGATTATTTTAAATTTTTATTTATCTCACTTTGGGTACACACTTACACATTTTGATGTAGGAATATGATTGTTTGAGTTTGGGATACTAAATCAAATCTCAATGGTATATTTCATGATACACACTGTATTGTGCATCTCATTACCTTTATAAAGGCTGAAAAATTCTTAATACCAAAACACATCCTGCTCTAAAGTTTGAGATAAAGACGGTAGACATAAAATGCTTCACTTATTTTATTTGATCTTTGCAAAGCACTAGGGGAGGCAGCATTGTCTCTACTTAACAAATGAATAAACTATGGTTTAGAGAAGTGAAGTGTTAGTGTTTACATCAAGAATGTCCCCCACAGTGCTGTGCAAACATGCCAACCCTCCATGAGGAATATAATTATGTACTGCAAACATGTACCAAAAAACCCCACATTTTAAAAAAGGGATGCCCCCAAAGGCTTTATGCAAGCAGACACAGCAGGGGTTTTGGAAGGTGACTGCATTACTGACAGCTGACTTGCTGGTAGGAGATGCGCCTGGCTGGAAGAGGCAGGTCACAGTCTGGATGAGTGTATACCTCCCTCCCCAGGTCCTCTCTCCTCTCTCTGCTTTCTGACGCTATGATGTGAGCAGCTTTCTTCCATTCAGGCCCTTCCACCACGCCATTTGTGCATTTAGACCTGCTAACCGTGGACTGCAACTCCTAAAGCTATGAGGCAAAATGAGCCTCTCCTTCTTTGGGTTGTAGGTGTCAGACATTGTGTTCCGACAATAAAAAAGTAACTAAGTCTTAAACAGCTTAAGTTCACACAAGTAATTGGTGTCAAAACAGGTACTTGAACCCGAATACACTAGAATCCCTGTTTTCCGTTAGTCACCTACACCTCTGCCTTTTTGCAGAGCAGCTCAGTTCCACCTTAGGAAACTACTTGCTGTTCCCCGCCTGCTTGCAGACTCGGGAAGTCCCACGGTTCCCTGGCAGAGAAAGACCCAAGCCCTGAACTAAGCCAGAAGACTCGCCTTCCCTCCAAACAGGGTCCAGAGAGGAATTACATAAAGACCGACAGAGCTGGATGCTCCCAGCAGTGGTCTCTGGAGAAGCTCTGGGCACTGAAATCTGCCTTGGGCTTTTTGAGAGCTGATTCTACAGCACGTCCTCAGCATCTGCGATTTATCTACTATTTTGAGAATACATACAATCATAAATAAATACAAAGTAAAATAGTAATTGAAGAGAATTTTGAAAATGTAAAATAATACAGCAAATGACCACAATCCCATCTCAGAGATAACTATTTTTAACATTCTAGTTTATTTCTTTACATTTTATTTCCATCATATGAATATATAAAATAATATTACAGCAGTAATTCATATATAAAGTACCTAGTATAGGGAGATAATTTGTGAGGCATTTTGTAAACATTATATTATTTAATCTTTATCACAGTTTTATCAAGTGATATATTAATTATCTTTTGGCATACCACAAATTACTCCAAAACTCAATGGCTTAAAACGACAAAGAGCCTTTATTATTTTAGACAATTTGGCAGCTCGGGCTGTTGCAGGTGACTGAGTTGCCCCATCACGATGCTGGCGAGTTACCCAGCAAAAGAGACACACAGCGTGACCGGGGGCAGGAGCCACTTCCAAGATGACTTCCCCACACGGCAAGAGGCCTTCGCTCCCGCACTTGAGGACCCCACCAGGCTGAGCTGAACTCCCCCAAAGCCCCAAAGGGGATCTTCTAGATCCCCAAAGTGATCTAGAAGAGGGCAAAATGGAAGCCACAGCGTGCTTTATACCTTAAGCCTCCCCATAATAGGCACTTTACATTTTACTATGTTGCCTTCTTTTAAGAAATACCTATTCATTTCTTTAGGCTACTTTTAACTGTTGGGTTCCTAGTTCCTTATGTAGTCTGGATACTGACTCCTTGTCAGGTGAATAATTTGCAATGTTTCCTCCCGCTTTGCAAACTGTTTCTTAATTGCTAATTTTTTCTGTTACTGTAAAGTAAATTGTTAATTTGATATAATCCAATTAATTAACTTTAATTAGAAATGCAAGTATTGAGAGAATATTCGTAGCTCATCATATTAAATGAAAGGATGGAAAACCTGCCTTGAAAATGGACAAGAGTTCAATGTGGTAATGCATACCTATAATCCCAGCATTCAGGAGGCTGAGGCAGGATTGCTGTGAATTCAAGGCCAACCTGGGCCACACTGTGAACTCAAAGCCAACCTGCAATGTACAGCAAGACCTTGGCTCAAAAAAACAAACAAAATGAAAATTCCCCAAAACAGAAAGAAAGAGAGAAAGAGAGAAAGAGAGAAAGAGAGAAAGAAAGAAAGAAAGAAAGAAAGAAAGAAAGAAAGAGGTAGGAACCAGGCATCTCCACAGGTCTAGGCAGCAGGAAGGGATGGACGATAGTCTTACAGATGACCATCACAAGGATGAATCAATTTAGCATGCCACTCATTCCTGGCTCACGTATCTAGGCTTGGCTAAGGCAGAGCAAGGTGCCAAGATTTAGCCAAGACAGCACTTGGTGAGGGGAAAAGTAGAGACAGAGAGAGAGACAGAGAGACAGAGAGACAGAGATACAGAGAGAGAAAGAGATTGATTCAAGGCAGATAAAGAACAATAAATGTATGGTATAGGGCTTAATTTTGATGGTTCACTCTTCATTAAGTCAAAAGTTCTCACTTCTGGTTCATTGTTCTTATTAGTTGGTCAAATAAATGATGTTAGCTTTGTTTAACCTAAATTCAGCATCCATGGAGTCCCCACCATGGGCAGGCTGAGGAAGAATCCTCTTTCATTGACAAAAGAGCATAAAGATCTAGACACATAGAGAAAAGACTCCTGTGCTCTGCCAACTAAAATAACCAAGATCACAGCAAATGCTGTGGCTGTGTCCAGATCTCCCCCAAAGCCTCACGCTTGGGTCATGGATGGGGCTCTTCAGAGTGGTGGATCTAGAGCGTGTGATGTTGGGATTAAGGGTGTGTGGTTACTACATCAGTCACTGGTTGGTTCTAGCTAAGTTTAAGGGTCTGAGTGCTGCACCCTCCCTACAGTGAGTGGCCTGATAAAATCTAAGGGGCAGAAAGAGGTGAACGTTAATCACCAACAGAGTGAACAGAAACCCCACAGAATGGGAAAGAATTTTAGCCAGCAACTCCTCAGACAAAGGACTTATATCAAGAACATATAAAGAATTGAAAAACATCAAGCCCCCCAAATTCAAAGACCCTCTCCAAAAATGGGCATCTGAGATGAACACACAGTTCTCAGATGAAGATATACAAATGGCAAATAAATACATGAAGAAATGTTCACCATCACTGGTCATTTGAGAAATGCAAATTAAAACAACTTTGAGATTTCATCTCACTCCGGAAAGAATAGCTGCCATCAAGAAATCAACTGATAACAAATGTTGGTGAGGCTGTGAGGAAAAAGAAACACTGCTCCACTGTTGGTGGGAGTGTAGACTGGTGCAACCACTATGGAAATCAGTATGGAGAATTCTCAGAAGACTAGGAGTGGAAGCTCCATTCAACCCAGCTATTCCCCTCCTGGGTATTTTCCCAGAAAAACTGAAAAGGTCATATCACAGTGATATATGTGCACCCATGTTCACAGCAGCACAATTTTTAATAGCTAACTCTTGGAAACAACCAAGATGCCCATCAACTGCAGAGTGGATGAAAAAGATATGGCATTTTTATACAATGGAGTATTACTCAGCTATGAAGAAGGATGATCTTGAGGCCTTCATAGGTAAATGGAGACAACTTGAGACTATCCTCATTAGTGAAATAAATAAGAATCATATTTATGAATATCACATTGTATGTCTAGTGTAAAAAGTAATAACAAATGCAGGACTAATAAAAGCCAAAATGTATAATTGCTACTGTAAAAAAGAGAGGAACAGAAAGTGCTCTAAAGGATATAATTGCATGTATGTTTAAGCATGTAAGATGAATGACCATGTTACTGTTTTTGTTAGATTGTGGAGCAGAACTGTTTGCAGCCTGACTGTTTGAATGTCTACTTTGTGTGCTTTAATTTCATAACTTGAACAACTATTTCCAAGATGACAGAATGTAATTTATCAAGTAGTGATTTCTTAGGGGTTTTTTTGTTCTTTTCTTTTTTTTCTTTGGAATTCTGTATTGTTGCAACCCTTTTTTCGTTGTTGTTGTTGTTTTTCTCTTTAAATACAAAAAAGATTAAAAAAAAAAACAAAAAAGAAACGAAAGAGGTGGATATACTTTGGCCTGCCTGCTTGCCTGGCTGTTTCTCCCCTGCAAAGGCCCCTGCCACACCGCCCAGTCTTGGGTCCAGTCAGCTATGGACTGAATCCTCTACAGACTGAGAGTCAAATCAATCTTTGTCCTTCAACTTCAGGTGTCCAGCATTTTGTCTCAGCAATCAGAAAAGAAACTAAGACAAGGATCAAGGGTAAAGGGATCAATCCTCTTATCACAGGTTGGGAAAACCTTTCCCAGGTCTGAGTTACTTTTCTCTACACTGAGACAAAATACCTGTGATGCCCTGAATTAAAGGAGGAAAGACTCACAGTTTGTACAGCATTCTGTCCACAGTGGGCTGATGTGTCAATTTTTAAAACTATGCAATGAGATGATGCCTGAACCCTCCTTAACCCATAATTCAATCCAAACTGAACTCGAAGACTTAGTCATCTTCCTAATTTTAGACTCCTAAAGTATCTAGGATTGCAAGATTAACGGTTCTATTAAAAATGCATGTGAAATGTGCTAAAATTTTCAGTGTAATTTTTCCTCTGAAAGGTGATTCTCATCAGATCCCTCAAGGATTCCTCTGTGTTCTGTTGCAAAGGGTTCACTCAAAGCCAGGGGGGTTGTGCACTGTGTTATCTGCAGACAGAATTTCAAAGGACAGGCCAAGGCCTGAGTGTTCTTTCCTGCTTACATGGAGGGGGGTCTGGAAGCTGATTCCTGGGTTGTGTTCCTCTTCCTGCAGCCAGTCCAAGGAGGAAAGTACTATTTAAAAAGTGAACATTTGATGAGTCTCAAAGTGACAGACCTGGAGTTTTCAAATACAAAGGCCAGGCCACCAAATGTGGAAAGCAGATAAAATTCACTCCAGCAACCTTTTCAATAAGTTGTCGTTCCATACTTTACCCTCCATCTTCATAGTGTCCTTCTGACCCTCAACTGTGCCCCAGGCTAAGGATCTCCAGAGGGAGCCTATTCAGGAAGAAGCCAATGCTCCAGAAGTGCCTCCTCCTTTGCCTTCAG
The DNA here is from genome assembly GCA_004027295.1 of Dolichotis patagonum. NCBI lineage: Eukaryota > Metazoa > Chordata > Mammalia > Rodentia > Caviidae > Dolichotis > Dolichotis patagonum. Next base: position 107,219 of record PVJX010000643.1, on the reverse strand, counting down.
TCTTAGGTTACTCCATTCGCTCCTCACCCTCAAAATGCGCACTCCCAGCCCTACCTCCTCTGCACCCTCCTGCCCACCCCTGCTGGTCTGGTTACCCGTCCTTTCTACGGCACTAAAAGATGACCCTTTTGTGCGTCATTCAAGTTCCGTTTCTACTGTTCCACGGGGACCTCCCAAAAGCCCTAATTCCTTGGGGTGACAGCAGCAGAAGCTTCACTCCCTCTGGCATCGAGAGAGGAGGGCTTGAGGCAGTTGGTTCCACTGTCCAGCAGGCACTTAGAGGTCCAGAGGAATCGCAGGCCCTGCCTTGGGCACCTAAGGAGACCTCAGGCTCTGAGGGCATAGAGATAATTCTTAGGGCTGGTGTAATTGATAAGGCTGGACTGGGGGATAGATAATATCTATTTATCTTTTCCCCTATGCAAATTAATAAAACTTTCATTTTTTGTTTTTTGCAGTGCTAGAGTTTGAACCCAGGACCTTCACAGTGAGTTACAACCCTAACCATTTTTTTAAATTATGCTTTGAGACAGAATCTTACTAAGTCACTAAGTTGTCTGGCTAGGACTTAAACCTGTGATCCTCCAGCCCCAGTGTCCTATAGTGCTGGGATTATAGACATGGACCACCATACCTGGCTCAAAAAAAATTTTTTTAATGTGGCAAATAGAGCTACCTCAAAAATTAAGTAATTTTTTTACCCAGAACACCCAGGCTGTTGCTGCTGTTCTGTGGCACATTGGGTGGGGAGGCGGCTTATACTCAGGGCGCCTCCCAGCCTTGGCTCATTGTAGAGAAGGCATTGATTCAGTTCACCTGGCCAAGGCTGTTTCCCAATTTAGCAACCTTAGAATTTAAGATTGGAGGCGAGCTGGACAGGAAATTAGAAGACCTCAATTTTAAGCAAGGATCTGCTGCTAATTATGAGGTCTTGACCACAACAGGAAAACAAGGAGGGTAAGCCCTGGAAATTCTTTCCACCCTAAAATACGTGGGATTCCAAGGCGAAGTTCTCTGCTTAACTTGCAAATAACCTCCCTGAAAGGAGGAAAGCGTCAATCTACTGTCCATTGCCCTGGGCTCATACGAGCCTCTCATAAGGTGCAAGTGACTTAAATAAAGTAGTGAGAAGAGACAGCTTTTTAAAAAATTGGAGTGAAAATTAAAAAAAAAAAAAAAACTGGGGCAAAATGGAATCTGGTGTGAGACCAGCCTAGACCATGGGCATCACGACCCACAGTTTGGAGACACCAAAAGGAAAAAGGAACAAACGAGACACAGAACACGAAATTTTCTTATTCCATACTTTTCCATCAGTTGGGCGTTAGGAGAAACTGCAGGCCATCTGGCCTGATAAAGGCTTTTTAGACCTTTGCGGACAGTCATTAAATGATTAATAGCTACAGTTACATTAACCTAAGAAATTCTAACCCCTGACACCCGTCAAAACATGATACTCTTGGATGTGGGGCCAGGAGAGGTCACAAGGGAAAGAAAAGAAAACACCAAACAGATGCCTTGCTCAGCACCCACTCCGGGCTGGTCACCCCACAGACATGGGGTACAACGCATGGATAATCTTGTTGACATCTGAGGACAAATGTACAAAAATATTAAGCATCCCCATTCTGGGATGCTGGGGGACACAGATCACGGGCCCTGAAGCTTGGGAAAGGGTTACTTGGCCAGCATCACCCAGCCAGTCCTGGCCTGAAATCTCCATCTGGGGACACCAAAACCCCTTATTCTTTCCACGATGGCCACCAAAAATGAGTCTCAGCTTTCCACGCCAGCGCTAAGCAAAGTAATAATAGCAATCGACATTCAAAGAGGGCTTATGATTGCCAACCACTGTGCCAAGTTTCACCACTTATCATGACACTTAATCTCTCTGACCCTATTTTTAAAAAAGCTATTATCGCCCTCACCCACTGCTGGGGATCCACGGGGTGAGTGATTTGCCCAGGGAACCACAGGGACATAGCAAAGATTTAACGCAGAAAACCTGGCACTGACATCACACTGCTAACCACTGCACATAAGCAAAGTGATGTTAGTTCAATCACCCATAAATAAAAACTCACTATGGCTCAGTGTATTAAAAAGGATGAAGACAGAGAGGATTTTAACCCAATCAGGCTGCTGAAGACCCAGAAATCTCTCTTTGACAGCAGCTTGCAGTTACAGTGGGCCGAGCATGTTCAGAGGGCAGGCCAGCCTCCTCCGAAAGCCTTCTGTAATAGCGTTTCTTCCCGGGCCCCACACACAATCAAGGGTCACGCCCTGCACTTGTCCAGTCCTTGCCACAAAGCTTTGAGTCTCTGATGTCCTTAAAGAAAATGGGTCTGTGTTGATCGTCCCAGGAACACATACTACCGCCATGCCAGCCTACAGGAGCAGCACCCTAGCTCGCTTTGCTCCGGGCCTGGAATGTTTCTGGCATCTCTGCAGAAATGAGACACTGGGGCAGACAGGCAGGGAGGAGAGGTAAGCAGGGGAAACTCAATGTTCATGTATATGAGGTGCTGAGAGAAGCTGAGCTCGCAGAACAATATATTCCCAAACTTGGAACTGAAACATGTTTCACAAACTCGTTTGGCCTTGGGAAGGATTAGCTGCTCAGCGATGCGTCCGTGGGACCTCGCTGTTTACAAGCTTGCCCTCTGCCCCACACACAGATGTGACTTTCTGGTTACCCGGGCTGCAGAAGCCCAAAGAATTCCCAAGTCTTTAGGACAAGACTTAAGGAGAAAAACCTACGGGGGCCTTTCTAAAATACACCCAGAGATACAGCCGTGTGTGCGTGTGTGTGTGTGTATGTGTGTGTGTGTGCGTGTGTGTGTGCCTCACCACAACAACTAACCTATACGCTTCAAAAATGTTAGTGTCAAGAAAGACAAACACAGCTGAGAAGCTGTTCCAGATTAAAAGAGATGATGGGAGAGCAGCTACCCACGCGAGTGCAAGACGGTTCTCCGTGATCTTCAGTTGCTTCTGGGGCTGTGGACAAGGAGGTGGAATCACCATGAAGGATATGATTGTGGCAACTGGCAAATTTTGAACACAGAGTGGATATTAGATAACAGTGTTCTACAGAGTCACACCTGAACGTGACATTGTACTGGGAGACCGAATATAAATGGACAGTGGCCAAACCGTATACAAAAATCAACTTTGGCCCACAATCTGAAACAGCCTGCTGAGGAAACCAGCCCTTACCTATGTTAGGCGGCCCTGAAGGGCAGCTGGGATAATCCAAACTTGAAAGGAGCCCAGTGACAATAGAAATAAGACAAGGATTTCAGTATTAATAGGTCTCAAAGGGCCAGGACTTACTTGTAACCAACAGTGTCCCTAATTTTTATTCCCACTTCCAATTTAGGACCAACCACAGAGAGCCAAACACAGGCCCCACCCACCGAGAGCCTGCCAGAGGGACTGTGGCCCCTCCGCAGTGCGGGGAAAGGCCAGCCCTGCTCTTCCCGTTCAGTGGTCTCGTTCGTCCCACACTCAGGGTCCTGCAGGACACCCCTGTTCACTAGGGCCCCTGTGCCGAAGTGTTTAGGGGTGAAGGCTCTGCCCCTTGTCCTCCAAGGAGCTGCAAAATCAGGAGACAGTGACGCAGTCGAGGGGCAGCAAGTTGACAACTATTGAATTTGGGTAAACAGGATGAGACTCCTGTGGATGATTCTCGCAACTCTTCGGTAAGTTCAAAATTATTTCACAATAAAAGGGCTTGTGTCAGTGTCCCCAGCTGCCCGCTCACCTCCTGACAGCACACTCCGCACCTGTTCACCTAAGACCTCAGATGACAGAGCTGGGGAGCCGGTGTCCTGGCCGTGTCACTTGATCTGTCCACTCGCCCTGCAGAGCCACGGCAGAAGGTGGACTCTCGGCCCACCCCGCGGAAGATGATCATGCACCCACTGGGTCTGCCTCACCCTGCTCGGCTCTTGTGCATTTGGATCGATGACTGCACAGAGACGGGGGAGGCTGGAAGCTGCACTCCAGGGCCGATCTCATCATCAGCCTCCCGTGTGTCCTGGGCCTCGTGATGCAAGCGGCTCAGGCCCGGCCTTGCGGAACGTCTGGAGGCCGGCCACCTGTTTCTCAAGGCTAAGCCAAGCTTTTGGAGCTGGCTGGACTTAACTGTTACCCTCAAGGCTGCTGTCTGTGCCTCTGGCTCTTCCGCCTTCCGCCTTCTGGCTCTTCTTTCTTCCTTGCCACACACTGGGGTGTCCTCTTACTTTCCAGCCCCTCTTTCCCCTTATCACAGCAGTTCTTAACCTTGGCTGTACCTTAGGATCATCTAAGAAGCTTTAAAAGCAGCAGTGCCGAGTTCCAAGGCCCAGAAACTTATTCACTTGTTCCAAGGTGGATTCTAGGACTTCTGTGTGTGGTGGTTTGGTTTGGTTTGGTTTGGTTTGGTTTGGTTTGGTTTGGTTTGGTTTGGTTTGGTTTTGAAGCTCCCCGAGAGGCTCCTGTATGCAATTAGATCCTAGTGTGTGCAACCAAGATTGAGAATCACTGCTGTAACACACTGCAGGAAATATACTTCTAAAGAGTTTAGGGATAATGAGACAAGATGCCTAACCTAAACCCTTATATGATTCAGAAAAAACATGCATCTACGGAGAGAAAGAGAGAGGGAGAAAGCCAGAAAGGATGCAGCTATAGCAGTTTTCATCTGTCTGATTACTTCCAGGAGAATCCTGATTCCTTCTTCCAGACTTGCTCTCACTGAAGACCCCACATAGGGCTGAGTTCCCTGAAGGGGTCAGGATTCACTTGACCTTCACAAAAGCGATTGATTTGAAAGGCTTTCTCAGCAAGTAAAAGAAAGGTGAGCCCTGTGAAACCTGCTCTAGCCAACAACAATCAAAGGAAATCATCCAGTTTCCTATTCTAAATCACCCTGCCTTTATTCACAGGCACAGCCCCAGGCACACAGCAAGCATGACTGTGCAAGTAGCTGCAAGACAGAACAACAGACGGTCCGCACAGACGTAGTTACATGATACTAAAGACACATGGGGCAGAGAGATGATGAAACGCACCAGACTGACGGCAACAGGCGGTGGCCTCGCCACACAGGTGTAGATGTGGACACAAAAGAGGGACAAGCAGACCCAGCACAGAGAAGTCTGCTGAAAGATCTGTGGCTAACACTCAGAAGAGGGCACCTGGAGACACAGGGAGAGGGTTCTCAGTCTGAATAAGAGGCGTGTGGGGGCTCCCAAGAGCTGTTTGTCTGTCTCCAGTCCCCAGCCCAGCTCAAGTGAATCATCATCTTTAGATAGGGTCCAGGCATTGATGCTTTTTAGAGCGCCTCAGGTCGATGAAACAGTGCCTGCCTGACTTTGAATGTGACCTCCACAGAGAGCCCTCCTACCTCACCAGCAAGGCTGGGCGGGGCACCTGGTGTCCTGGCTGGGGTTCTAAAACTACCTTTTCCTGCCTCCCTTCTGTAGCTCTTCCTTCTTCTCCCACCCTCTCCTCACACACACACACACACACACACACACACATGCACACTCACGCGCGCACGCGCACACAGAGCAAATATCCCAACAGAGCAAACCTGATTAATCCATTAAAGTTCCTTATCTATGAGTCATTTTCTTAATTACAGCCTGAATTTCAGGCAGCGTGTATCTCCTCTAACCTGGGATAGGAGGAACCCATACCATCCAGCAGACCATCCAGCTTAGTACAATACATACGCCCACTGACTGGACAGTGGGCGCATTCAGCCCAGGCTATCAGACGAGAGCTGGCCTCACTGAGCCTGACTTGGTCTCCAGGGGCATGGTTTAAATCCTGACTCCCACAGGTATAAGCTATGTGACTCCAAATAAATAAGTGACTCAAAAGTGTTCTTCCAGCCTTAGTTTCTGTACCAACCAAATGGGGGGTAACATTAATAACAGACTTATAAGGCTTCTAGATAATAAGGACAGAGCATTTCACAACTCAAAGTGCCCAACAGATGGTAAATGTTCACTGAATAGCAGTCACATCTGTAGCTCAGCCTTTGTGTGAAATGTCCCCCACGGGACAACCGGAGCATCTGAAACATCTTTCCTAAGCAGCAACAACAATTAGCAAAAATGGTCTCCAGAGAGGATAGGTCTGCTGCCAAAGTTTCAGTGTCCTGTCTGGGCGCTGTACCTCCAGTTCTGACTTCTCGCCTAAAAAGAACCAGCCATGAACCTTAGGTTCATCTGTTTCATTCTTCCCTTTTACTACAGGACATGAAACAAAGCAGGTGGCATGAATGCTAAGGTTGATTCTAGAAATCAGACCAAGTCTCCACTCTCCATTCCCCAGAGGCTTGGAGATGCCCATGGACCACACAGGAAGCTCTCAGGCTCCAGTGAGTGGCGTCAGAATCCGCATGGCTTTCTGCAAAGGTCAGGGGGGCCTCCACTCCCTGAGTGCCTGGCTCCCATGTCTGCCTCTGACCATGTGATTCTGGTGATTCTGACACAGGTGCTCGTGAAGCCTCTCTGGAAGAAACGCTGATCTTGTGGGATGATAAACACCAAGATCTCTGAGAAGCAGCATGAGACTGTGGAAAGAATGTGGCTTCTGACATCACACATAGTTCGAATTTGAATCATTCTACTTAAGCTCAGCATCAGTTTCATCACTTGTAAAACAAGAGCAACAACACCCAGCTCACAGGATTATCAAAAGGATTAAATGTGAATATTTGCAAGGACTTTGAGTACAGTGCATTCTCCATGGACAGAGGGTCCATCAACAGTGACCTGGCTTTGGCATGGGCACAGATGTCCCTTGACCAAGGTGCAGAAACAGTTGGAAAGAATTGGCTGGGAGCAAATATAGTGCTATTGAACTAAATGAGTGACTACAACCAACACAGTCCTTGTCTTGACAAGGACAAGGTGAGTTCTTTGCCTGAGCTGCAGTGTCTTCCCAGCCCGGGTTAGGCTTCCTTCCTTCTGCCCCCAAGACTGACCTCACAGATCCTCCTCTCCTCAGAGTGGCTTTGTCTCAACCCTTTACTGTCCCCAAATACAAACCCATAGCCTTCCCAAACAACAGACCGCCACATGGGCAATTTCCAAAACAGACAGAGTGCCACACAATTCCCAGGATCTCAAAGCCAGCTCCTCCCTGGGACGGTCCCCAGAGGCCCCTCAGAGCTCCTCATCTCTGCCTTCCCTGTGCCCTGAGCTCCTTCTTTTGATGAGGCAGCGGGCCCTTTCCTGCACAAAATCCCTCCTCTTAGCCAGAGAACTTGGGATCAGCCACCGGTGACACCCAGGCATCTTGAGTAGGTGACTTGTACCTTTGAGGAGCCCAAACCAAAGCCCCACCATCTTTCTGGGTGCTGGCCTCTGGTGTCTCTCCTTCACTCAGAAGGTAATGGGCAGTGAGACCACACTCTTATTAAGTGTCCAGAACCCAACACAAGTGTCACTCATATTTGCCCAGCTTTCCTGCTTCGAGAGTCCCCGTGACAGTAACAACACACAAGCTGGGGAACCTGTGACCCCCCCACACTGCCAGCTCCCCTAGCTCTTTCCCAGGCTATCCTCAGCAAGATGCACGTGTGGAGGGTGCCATCTGGGCTCCCATCACAGTGATGGCTCCAGGGCTCCTGCCCCATCCAGAAACAGGCTGGCCTAGCCAAGTGGCAGCGAACCTGCAACACACGTGCCACAGCAGGCCACCAGCTCTTCAAGGCCTAAAACTGATGCTGGTTCCTCTGAATTCCCACACACGCTCACTGTCCATAGTTGACCAATTCCAAATGCATTATCCCCAGCCTTGAAATGCACTAACTTCGAATCTGCAGAACCCAAACTACCCTCTTCTTAATTTATCATAGGCCTCTGAACATGTATAAAGTGTTACTAAGGGACAAATACTACACTGGGTTCAGGGGAGTTAGAGATATAAATGATACAACATTACATCCCCAAGGCATTCCCATCTCTCTCCAACAGTCCTGGCAGCTTAGCCTCAAAGTGGGACGGGTGGGAACAGGGCCTTGCTGGCACGCACTCCAGACAGCTGGAGTCATCCTTTGAGGCTCACACTCCTGCTGTTGCTGTGGACTACAGGACCCCACACGGCGAGCACACATTGGGATAGGTCTGAATCACAGGCTCAGATCCTGACCACCCCGTGGATTTTCCCTCTGAGTGGGTGTCTCTTCGTGCTTTTGACTTCTCTGCTAACCCATAGTTCACCAAAGCCCTCGACCCAGTGTGGTCTGGAGAAACTTTCAGCACCAACCACACTGAGTTGGTCTAGCCTTCTTCAACCAAGTCTCAGATCCTTGAGTGAACCAACTTTAGGAGCCGAGTATACAAAGATGGATAAGGCAGACACAGGGTTACAGAGCAGGACTGACAGTTTGCTAAGGATGCCAATCAAGGAAAAAGGAAGTAACTCAAGGACATAAAACTGAAGGACCTACATCTCCCTGAGGAAGGCTCAGGGGAATAGACAACATTGGAAGTAAATCTTCAAGACCTTCATTAAAGTATGCCTTGGGAAAAGGTTGGAAAAGACTCCTGCTTTAGTCAGGCACAGAGGGATCACCTCTAATCTCAGTACTCAAGATGCTGAGACAGAAGGACCACTTGAGCCCAGGAACTGGAGACCAGCTGGGTCAACACAGCATAATCCTGGTTCCAATGAATGGATGAAAATAGAACCGATGAATTATTAGATAGATGAATGAATGAATGAATGAATACATAAATAAACCAATGAATGAATGAATGAATGTGCAGACAGAGTCAAGATTTGGTGACAGAGGGCTAAGGACATAGCTCAGGGACACAAGCCCCTACCTGGCAAGCATGAAGTTGTGAATTCAATCCCTGTTCAAAAAAAAAAAAAGATTTGGTGAGAGAATGCAGGCTGGATTTCAGGCCCTATGTACTCCCTCTGCTACATACCTCGGCAGAGTGTGTAAACAGCAAATATGCTTAGCATAACTCTGGCCTTGAAGGATGAGGAGGAGCGTGGAGAACGAGGTGGGTTCCCCACAAAAGGGAAAAGGCATTCCAGGGAGAGGAACACAGACCAAGACCAAAAGCTGATGAAGAACTTGATCCCAAGACTCCTCTAAACTTCCTGCCTAGGCAGGAAGTGGTCCCACCATGCAGGTGATCTGGGACTACTGGTAGAAATAAACCATAAACAATTGACATCATATTAGAGAGCAAAGGGAAGACCTCTACTGAAGGAGCTCTAATGAGGACGGGATGAGAAACCTGAAAATACGAGAAGGTCTGTCAAGGGCAGAGAAGGTGTTCAGCGAGCTTCAAAACTATGCATAGCATCTTGAACCCATCCATCCTTAAACAAAACCAAAAAACCAAAAAACCACCCAAAAAACTTTTCTCTTCTAAACTAGAATATAGAGACCAAATCTTCAAAAATAATTGTTCTTAGTTCTTTACTTCCCCTTGCATGTTTGGAAAGGAACACACACATCTTATTTGGCTGAACCTGACCTTCTTCTCGGTAGACAGACTCTGCCTTGATCCAGGATGAGTCACCAGGTAGAGTATTTTAATCAGACCATCACCATCCAGACAACTCAAGGAGATAAAACATATGTGAGCACAGTCTTTTAAAGTCAGTGATTTTCCCAAAACTCTTATACAGATTTAACACAATCCCAATCCAAATGCCATTGACATACCTCACAGATCTAGAGAAAACACTCCTAAAATTCATTTGGAAACAGAAGAAACCTAGAATAGCAAAGGCAATTCTGGACAATAAAGACAAGGCAGGAGGCATCTCAATTCCTGACTTGAAACTGTACTACAAAGCCACAGTGATAAAATCAGCATGGTACTGGCAAAGAAACAGACCTGAGGATCAATGGAACAGATTAGAAGATGCAAGTATAGGTACAAAGACACTCAGCCAACTGATATTTGACAAAGGGGCTAAACATGTTCACTGGAAAAAGGTATTTAATAAATGGTATTGGAAAAACTGGCTCTCCACATGCAGAAGACTGAAACTACATCCATGCCTATCACCATGCACAAAACTAAAGTCTAAATGGATCAAAGACCTAAACATTAAAACAGAAACACTAAGTCTACTAGAAGATAGGGTAGGTAGACGTCTTGGAGACACAGGGACAGGCAGACAATTCATGAACAAAATGCAAGCTGCACAGGAAATGCTTCAGAGAATCAACAACTGGGATCTCATATTATTGAAAAGTTTCTGTGCTTCAAAAGAAATCACCAACAGAGTGAAAAGAAAACCCACAGAATGGGAAAGAACTTTAGCCAGCAACCCCTCAGACAAAGGACTTATATCAAGAATATATAAAGAATTGAAAAACATCAAGCCCCCCCCAAATTCAAAGACCCTCTCCAAAAATGGGCATCTGAGATGAACACACAGTTCTCAGATGAAGATATACAAATGGCAAATAAATACATGAAGAAATGTTCACCATCGCTGGTCATTTGAGAAATGCAAATTAAAACAACTTTGAGATTTCATCTCACTCCGGAAAGAATAGCTGCCATCAAGAAATCAACTGATAACAAATGTTGGCGAGGCTGTGGGGAAAAAGGAACACTGCTCCACTGTTGGTGGGAGTGTAGACTGGTGCAACCACTATGGAATCAGTATGGAGAATTCTCAGAAGACTAGGAGTGGAAGCTCCATTCAACCCAGCTATTCCCCTCCTGGGTATTTTCCCAGAAAAACTGAAAAGGTCGTATCACAGTGACATATGTGCACCCATGTGCATAGCAGCACAATTTGTAATAGCTAAGTCTTGGAAACAACCAAAATGCCCATCAACCGCAGAGTGGATGAAAAAGATGTGGTATTTTTATATAATGAATATTACTCAGCTATGAAGAAGGATGATCTTGAGGCCTTCATAGGTAAATGGAGACAACTTGAGACTGTCCTCATTAGTGAAATAAATAAGAATCATATTTATAAATATCACATTGTGTCTCTAGTGTAAAAAGTAATAAGAAATGCAGGACTAATAAAACCCAAAATGTATAATTGCTACTGTAAAAAAGAGAGGAACAGAAAGTGCTCTAAAGGATATAATTGCATGTATGCTTAAGTGTGTAAGATGGATGACCATGTTACTGTTTTTGTTAAATCGTGGAGCAGAGCTGTTAACAGTCTCATTGTTTGAATGTCTACTTTGTATGTTTTAATTTTGTAACTTGAACAACTATTTCCAAGATGATAGTATGTAATTTATCAAGTAATGATTTCTTAGTGTTTTTTTGTTCTTCTCTTTTTTCCCTTGGAATTCTGTATTGTTGGTACCCTTTTATCTGTTTTGTTTTCTCCTTAAATAAAATTAAAAAAAAATAAAGTCAATGATTTATGAGATAAACTAAGCCTTTAACTTACTTTACGTCTAGAATTCACCAAATGAAAAGGTGGAGGAAGCCACCCCACCAAACTGCAATAAATGTGTGGCTTGAGAGGTGACAGGGTTCCTAACTTCAGCTCAGAACAACCCCTTCCCAGCCCTAGTGCGTGGTATAAATATCTATCCCCTGGAAAATGGCACTGTCTCCTGAAGAGTCCATCAGTGTCCTCTGCAGAGGACAGTCCACATGGCAGCCATGTTCCCCACCTCACAGTAGCCTGGTTTCCAGGGGCTCCTGCCCCGTGGCTGGGAGACTGGGGGGAATCAGGTGCTTCAACGCAGGGCAGCATGGCAACGGAGAAAGGGTTCATGGTGTGGCAGACAGGAAAAGCACAACTCGCTTCTTCTTTCTCTTTTTACTCCAAGCAGGCCAGGAGCCTGTTGCTTGGTGCCACCCACACACACAGGGTGGGTCTCCCCTCTTCAGTAATCCCCACCTGTAAGAACATGAGGCTTTGAGGGAATGTCTAGATGTAAGATGTAACATTCCATGCCTGGCCCCCAAAAGACTCGTGCACCTTCCTGTATGCAAAATCCATTTAGTCCATGTCTACGAATTGCCAAAGTCCCAAAAGTTTCAGCGTTGCTGAAAAGTCCAAGTCCAAATTCTCTGAGATTTACAGCCAACAATTAGCTACAAGTGTCTGCAAAAATGAAAACAAAGTAAAACATTTTTTCCAACATGTCATTGTCCAAGATAAACTTTCCTATTCCAAAAGGTAGAAATAGGGAACAGAAAGCAATAGGACAAAAGCAAGACTAAAATCCAGCAGGGCAAACATTAAATCCCATAATTCCTCCAAAAAATGAGACCGCCTAAGATAAAAGATCCACTCAAGAAATGGGCAAGTGAAATGAACAGACACTTCTCAGAAGAAGAAACACAAATGGCCAACAAATATGTGAAAAAAAGTTCGACATTTGCATTAGAGAAATGCAAATTAAAACAATGCCAGGATTCCATGTTATTCCAGAAAGAATGGCAAACACTAAGGAGTCAAAAAATAACTAGTATTGGGAAGACTGTGGTGAAAAGGAACTCTCCTACACTGTTGTTGGAGATGTAAACTAGTACCACTATAGAAGTCCTTATGGAGATTTCTCAAAGAATTAAAATTAGAAATTCCATATGACCCGGCTATTCCTTCTAGACTTCTCCCCCAGGAGCCTCAGGCATCACACTATGGCGACACAACACGCCAATGTCTGTAGTAGCACAAATCATAATATCTAAATCTGGGAAGCAGCCTGTACACCCATTAACAGATGATGAGGTAAATAATAGGACAATAGAAAAAAAAAATGGCATGAAGGTATCAGAGCCAGCAGGACTCCAGCCTTTGCAGTCTCAGAATTGCAAAGGTGAAAGCTTTTTCTTTGAGAAGAGCCCCAGGGCACTGTGTTCCAGGGTGGTGGCAGCCTAGGAAGTCTGTGCCTTGGGATTGAGTTCATGGTGCTCAGCGATCCTTGACTCCTGCAGTCAAGGGAGAGGGAAGCCTGGCTACTGTCTAGTTGGGAGCAGACCATGGCTCTGATACCTTCATGCCATTTTTTTCTATTGTCCTATTCCTTCTCAGCAACCGGGTTCTCCTCTGCTCCATCACTGCATGTTACAACTTTAACTGAACTTCATTTTTGGCCAAACTCAAAGCATTTCAAGTCATTCTTCTGGGCCATTTGCTCTTGATTCTCAAAGCACAGCTGGCTAAAAGCCTCTAACAGTAGCCACGCCACTGCCTCAACCTTAGACAGCCTTGAAAGTTCTTCTGCCAGAACAGTTAGTCTGCTGCCCTTAATCTCAGTCTCCCATGATGTCTCTGGACATGAGCAACATGCAGACTAGTTTTCTGCCAGAGACAATATACATGGCCTGGAGTTCAATGAAGAGTCTTTCCCAACAGAAACCTCCTGAGCCTTGTCTTTACATGACACATTACCCTCAGGATTCTGCTCTTCTGAACACTAACCAAAATCTCCCAGCAGTCTTGGCTTACCACAGTCTAGGGCTGCTTCACCAGCCAGCATCTCCAAATCTTTCCAAACTCCTTGTACAAGCCAGTTCCAAAGACTTCTGAACTACATGGTCAGGTAACTTTACAACAACAACCTCACTTTTAGTACCAACTCTGTCTTAGTTACTTTCTCATTGCTAGGGCAAAATATTCAACACCTACAAGTTAAAGGAGGAAAGGTTTATTTAGCTCACAGGGTGAGGAGATTTCAGTCCATTGTGAATGGGCTCTAAGGCAGAGTGGCATAAGAAAGAAGAAATAGTTCATGGTATGGCAGACAAGAGGAAATGTGGCTTCTTTCTTACTTCCCTTTTTATTTCCTCCAGGCTACAAGCCTATTGTCTGGCACCACCCGCACAGAGGTGGGTCTTCTTTCTGCAGCAAGCCCGTCACCCACATCCAGAAGTATGCTAATCCAACCAGCGTCATACACCCAGGATCTGGTCACCTCTCAAAAGCCGCACCTGTGAGTACACGAGGCTCTGGGGGGACTCTAGATACAGGCAAAACATAGCAGAGGAAACGTTATTGTAACCCAGCATGGCCAACGTATCTAAAAGTGTACACTGATGGAGTATAATTGTTTTATATGCTTTATGGTTTTGGGCCAATAGTTTGGCTGTTCATCTGTGTTTATAATTAACTTGATAAAGACCGATAAAATAGATTTGATGCTAGAAAGAAAAATATTTTACTCAAAAAGAGTGGTAGAGGGGAAGGAGAAAAAAAGACTTGAGATGCATTATGCACATATACCAATTCCCCAAATAAATGCAATTATTATGTACTATAAGTATAAACTAATAAAAAATTTTAATAGAAGATACATGAATCCAGGTCCATAATGATAATGTTGGACCAGAGAAAAAAACCAACACAGAAATTTCCCTACTTCTGGACTTTTGCTGTAGTCCTATTTTAAAGATATTTAAGTTACATTTTCTATTACAGATAACCAAAAACAAACCCAGAATAGAGATTTCAATGTCCTCACTGTGTTGACACCTAGTTATTCCGATACAGCAGTCATCTTGACTCTGCACAGCCTCAACAGCAGTCAATCTGCCCTATCCACAATCCCCAGTGGCCCCCTAAATAAAGGACTTCTTAGTCACTCTTCAGCTCATCTTATTCAATTTATCTCCATATTGGACTCCTGTTCACTGCCTCCTTCTAGAAACTTTCTACTCCTCAGTTCTCATGACAACAAAAGTGCCGGATTCTCCTCCTACTTCTCTGAACACAGCTACTCTGTCTCCTTCACAGATTCTTTTTCCTCCGACTGCAGGCAACTGCATCTGTTGGTCTGTATCTGTCAGCAGATACATATTGTTTGGCTTATATGGGATGCCATCATCAAAAATTGAGAAACATCACACAGACATAGGTTTCTAGCTTCCTTGCGCAATTGGAGGAATATAAAACTTGGTCTGGCATTCCCACATGAAGTATGTGACAATTAAGCTTAACTGTCAACTTGACTGGGTGAAGAGACTTCTGGAGAGATGATTGGTCAGGGGGATTCTATTCATCAGTAGACTAATCCACTGATGCCCATACCTGAATGCATGGTTAGGAAGTGGGGCCCAGCTGGAGGTAGGTCACAGAAACATGCGCTTGGAAGGTATCTCTCTTGTTGGTGATCTTTCCAACCCATTCTGTCTTCCAACCACCATGATGTTGTCTCACCATACCCTCCTACCATGTTGTTTGTGCTTGGAGGCCAGTTAACCATGGACTGAAACTTCTGAAACCATAAGCCAAATTAAACATTTTAAATCATGGGTGTCGGGTTTTGTGTCCCAGGACTGGAAAAGCTGACTCGTAGAGGGTCAGTGAGTTAGAGCTCAAGAGTAACTGCTCCTCAAAACGAGGCAGATGTACCTGAGTGGCTCAGTCTGTACCAACCACTTCATCAGGAGACTGGTCGTCTCCTGATCTACCATGTACTGTCCCGCTCCTTGTTTGGATACACAAGACCTGATGTCCTCTAGGTGCTACTGTACCTCATCTCTTGCCTTTGCAACCTTCCTTGAGCTGAACAGTCCAGCTTGAGAGACTGCAGTTTCTCCCCCTCACACTGTGACTGTCCTTCAGTGCCAACCATATGCCCAGGAAATGTGACTTTTTAATGCTTCATCTAGTTCCAGTCACTTCTATTACTCTCACCTAAGTTTTTAATTTCTGCAGCTAAGAGACTAAGGAGACCTGGAACTCTATAATTTTGCTTTCGATGTCATCATGTTCATCTTTGGCCAGTCTTGGGGCACGGTCCTGTGTTCGTCACTGTGGGTGTTCCTCCCTTCTCCTCCTGCTCGTCCCTGTGCTTTTGTGTCATTAGTGCCAGCAGCTGACATTTCCATACAGAGTCTGCAGTTTTTTATTAAAAGCAAATTTTGGAACTGATCACTTGGATTTTCCCTATGCTTTAGTTTCCATGTCTGCAAAATGGGAATGATAACAGTATTTCCTCTTAGATGGCCATGAGCTAAGGAAGGCATTGTGAGAAGGAAAGTGTCCATAGTGTCTTGAAGACCCTAAACACTATCTTCATATGAACTTCCTTTTATTTGACACTTCAGAAAATGCAATGTTCTACAATCAAATAAAATGCAATATTTATTTTGATTATAAAAATAAATCCGTAAGGTACAACTCCTTATTCTGAAACTATGGAAAAAGAGACATAAACTTAATTTGTCCAAAGTAACCCCTAAGGTATAGAGTCAAAATTAAGAACCTGACCTCTAAATTCACAGTTTGTACTTTTTCTTAGCCCTACCAGATCTGGGTTACAGATGTAGCTCGGTGGTAGAGCATTTGCCTAGCATCAAAAACACAAAAATCTGTCTGCCTTGAAACTCAAGTTTCTAATCACTAGCCTATTATACAAGAATTATTGTTTGGTTGGGGGTGGGTGTCAGGGATCAAACTCACGACCTCATGCTTACCAGGTAAGCACTTGAGCCACTAAGCTAAATCCCTGGCCCACAAGAATTAGTTGCCAGGTGCACCAGTGCATTCTTGTAATCCCAGCACTTGGGAGGCTGAGGAAGAAAGATTGTTGGGAGTTTGAGGCCAACCTGGGCTGCATAGTGAGTTCAAGGCCACCCTACATTACCCTGTCTCAAACAACTAAAAATAAATAAATAAAATTTATTTTATGTGGTTTACAAGAGATATGGTCATATATTCATTCATTCAACAATTATTTTTTGTCTACTGTATTTCAGATCTGCTAGGTTTTGGGGGAAAACAACAGTGAACAAATCAGACAAAGATTCCCAACTTCAGACATAATAAATATGTATGTGATCTTTTCTTTTCAGGTTATGCTATGAAGCAAAAGAGGAGGAAGTGAGGGAAAGGAGCTTGCAGAAAAAGGAAGAATCTCTTAGCAGGTAGCATTGGAAAAGAGAAAATGATCTGTCCAAATATCTCAAAGAGCATTTCAGGCAGGAAAATAGCCTGTGCAAAGGGTCACAAAGTGTACAGAGCAAGCTTAAGAGTGGAGGAAGCCAGGAACTTGAGGACATTCAACAGGTAGGTCCACAGATGTAGCAAGACAGTTTCAGGAGACAAATCAGAGAACAAAGGAGCCAGATCAGGAGAGGCCTGGAAGACCACGTAAAGGCTTTGGATTTTATTCCAAAGAAGGTGGGAAAACAGTCAAGGGATTCAGCAGTGATGTAACATGAACTGACCTAAATTTTGAAACCATCTCTCAGGCTGCTGTGGAAATGATAGGAGGGCAAGAGTAGAAGCCAGGACACCAGGTAAAGGCTCCTGCCATGGTATTGGTGGCTGGGACCAAGGGAAAGCAAAGGGAAGACTCTGAACATTCATAGGATTTGTTCATGGGCTGAATGTGAGGTATAGGAGAAAGAGAAGAGGCAAAGATGAGTCTTGTGTTTTAGCTGGAATAATGCTGTTACCAAAAAAGAGAACACTAAAGTAGCACTGCTCTGGAAACTGGGTCAAGACATCAAAGTGTTCCACCTTGGGTGTGATGGGGTGGTCAGATATCTGGGGGCAGATAGTGAATACACAGCTGGGTACGTGAGTCTGAAGTGTGGAGGCATATATACAGCTTAAAGGCAAATCTGAGTGTGACGAGCAATTAGAACATGTCTGTTCCAGCTGTTATCTAAAATGCCCCCCTACCACAAAGCATTCACTGTAGTGACGCTTAAACACCAGCTGATGGTCGTTTGCCAATTAACTGGATCATAAGGGCTCTAACTTCACTGGTGCATTAATCAACTGATGAGATCTCAATTTGACAGTCTTACGGGGAGGTTATGGAAACAGGAATTGGGGCTCAAGTGTGAAGCAAATAGGTCCTATAGGGGAATGAGCTTGGGAACTATACCTTGTTCCAAGCCTCTCCCTTTTTGGCTGAGTCACTCACCTATCTGCTTTCTGGCTGCCATGAGGTGACCAGCGTTCTTCTGCCACGGTGTTTCTTCTCACCACAGGCTTGCAATCAACAGAGCAGGCCAAACATGGACTGAAACTTCAGAAACCATGAACCAGAATAAATCTTTCCTCCTTGAGCTGATTTTTGCTGGTATTTTGTCACAGTGACAAAAAACTAACAGTGACTAAACTCAGAGGACCAGAGAAAATGCCATAGCGATTATGTACAGTCAGAAAAGAAGCCTTGGATCTGAGTTTGGGGCATCCCAATATGTACCAGTTTGGGAAGAGGGAGCCAGCACAGCGAGGAGACAAAAGCATCCATGCAAAAGATGTATTCTGAAAAGGATCAATTGTGCCAAAAGCAGCTAAGGTGTCAGCCTGAAGATTCAGAATTCGCTAGTGGACTTGGCAACATGGAAGCAGCTGGCGACCTTGAAGAGAGTATTTTAAGACCAAAAATATTCTTAAAATATTGGAGTAGTTTCAAAACGTAAAAAGTAGAAAACAGTTTGCATCACTATCAAACTTAGATTCTCGTTACTCAAAGCTCAGCAATTTTGTCCGTATTGTAGAGGAACCTGGCACACGCACCTCGAAGTGTCCAAGAGCATTCGTGGTGACACTGTTCATGACAGCCCCTGATGGAAAGCAGTCCAATGCCCCTCAGTAGTAGAATGGCTAATAAATTAGGGTATGTTGATACAACAGACGTGTGCACAGCCATGAAAATGAATGAGCTATCAGAAACAAGACAAATAAATCTCATATGCATAATGTTGAACTTTGAAAAGAAGAAAGAGGACTGGAGGAAGGAGGGGAAAAGCATTTTAAAAAGAGACAGGAAAGTGAGAGTGGGGCTTTTCAAATGGGACAGGGATCGAAGCTGGAAGACCAGGTGTAGCGAAGCTGGCTGGGAAGATGAGAGGAACCCGTCACCACACGATCCCGGGGCAGCGCCAGAACCCGCACACAGAACTTCTCAAGAGCTCT
Source organism: Dolichotis patagonum (assembly GCA_004027295.1). Taxonomy (NCBI): domain Eukaryota; kingdom Metazoa; phylum Chordata; class Mammalia; order Rodentia; family Caviidae; genus Dolichotis; species Dolichotis patagonum. The sequence continues at coordinate 88,367 of PVJX010000643.1, read as the reverse complement.
AGGAGATGCCCGGCCGGGACTGACACTATCCTGGGCAAGCTGGCACCACGGCCTGTGCCACTGTGAACACAGTGTGTGCTCTCATTGCTGCTTTTACCCTCTTTTCTCTTCGTTCAGCCCAACTTCGCTCTGCAGCACTGCCTTCTCCTCTATCCATTTATCCTGCACTTTTCAAATAATCCTGGAAGTGTTTGTGGCTTGTCACATCCCATTCTTTTTGAGACAAGAAGGACGTGGAATACTTCTGACTGATGAGCCATTTCTAAAGGAATAGCCTTGTAGCAGAAGGTGGAGGGCAGAAAGGGCAAAGGGTTTTATAAAAAAAAGAGAATTGGGAAAAAAAGTGAAATAGAGCTTTTGGAAATGTGAAGGGGAACAAGAGTTGGCAGGAGCAGGGTGGGATGGGATGGGAAGGGGACAGAAAAGAGTTACGTCTGCTATGGACGGTACCAATGCCCCCCCCATGATGCATTCATTACATGCTGCAAACATGGACTAACACCAATATGTGAAAAAAAAATAAGATACGAAAGTATGCATAACTATTTGATTCATAAAACTTTAAAATGGAGAAAACCAAATTCTATTGTTGAAGGATGCACACTCAGAAACAAAAGCAAGGAAATTATTACAAAAAACTCAGTGGCTAACTTAGAGGACAAGGGGCACTTTGGAAGACACAGGAGTGACTCTGAACGCTGGTAATGCTCAGACCTGGATTTTGGTGACATGGAAGCTTGCTATGCAATCATTACTTAAATTATACATATGTATTTTAAAGACTCTCCTAAATGCATGCTATACTTTACCATTTAAAATAGAACTGAGAGGGGCCCGGGATATAGCTCTGCAGCACAGCACCTGCCTGGCAAACACAAGGAACTAAAGTTTGATTCCCAGTACAAAAATATATATATATATATATATATATATGATTGAGAAGCTGGAGGCCTACGTCAGTGGTAGAGCACTTGCATAGCATGCCCGAGATCCTAGGTTCCGCACTCTGCACCACAAAAATAAAACAGAACTAAGAAAGAGTTAGACTAAAGCATTATGAGACTAAAGCATGGTTTTGTTTGGCCTCAGTCCCTGCAACTGCTGGATGGACTATGCAGGGAAGTCACTTCCTCGGGAGGCCTCTGGGACCCCTCAGGCTACACTGGTCCAGCCCCTTCATTTCATTTTTCATTATACTTCTTACTGCTATGATCATTCACGATGCACTTGGTAAGAGTCTATCTTCCCCATGTCAGGAGAAGGAAACAGAGACGGAAGCATTGGAGGTGGTGAAATAGATAACTATGTCCATGGTTTTGTTCAAAAGAGAATTAGAAATACGGCAAGGCACACACTAGGAATCAAGAGTCCCACCTCTTTCCTTTCTAAGAGGGCGTATGTTAAGGTACGTCTGTCTGGGGAAGAGACAGCGTGATGCAGAAGGAAAAGAGATGGCTAGGGAGACCAGAGCCTGCGGGCTAGGGAGACCAGAGCCAGTGCCAGCCCTGGCCAAGGAGAGAGGACAGGGAGGAAGGGGGCAGAGCACGGACTTGGGAGTGGAAGGAAGGAGTTCTCTCCTCATTTTTCTATTTTCACAATGAAACAAAAGGAAAGAAAGGCTGTTACAGAACTAAGGAGACAAGTGGGAAAACACCCCAGGAAAGAAACTGATGAGAGAATTGTGTTTGAGTCCAGTCCCCTTTTATTAGTGAGGGTTCTCCAGAAAAACAGAAGCAACAGCAAATAGATAGGCAGGACTCTACTAAGGTGGGCTGCTGGGGAGTTTTGTGATCTTCCATCTTCAAGCTGGAAGCCCAGAAAAACTGGCCGTCATTTAGCCCAATCCCAAAGGCCTGAGAACCAAGGACATGCGTGGTATAAAGTCACAAGAACCAGAACCGCTGGTCCACAGGATACATGACAGATAGCCCCACTCAAGGGGAGAGAATGAGAGCCCCACTCAAGGGGCTCCAAGTTTACAAGTAAGACTTAGTGTTTCATCTGCTTTTAAATTTTTTTCTTTAATGTCTATAAAGACACGAAAGTCCTTGAGGAAAGTGGGCCTGCTGAATCTGTCTGCTAAGCTCCTGATAAGACTGCACTGATAAGACACAGGAGGTCTGGGAACCAATGGCCCATGGCTGGGCAGCCTGCCCGCAGGAGGGAGGAGCTGCATGCCCTGCTGAGCCCAGCAGGGCTGAGGAAGAGACAGAGCTGGCCCTAAGCCCTCTGCATCCCAGCTGCTCTGCCCGGGTCTCTCAGCTTCTTTCAGCCCAGCTCTTCTCATCCCTGTGTGTTTACCTCTTAACGTGGCCATAAGCACTAGATGAAAAAATTCGTGCAAGGGGTTAAGTAAGGCACCGGGCACAGAGTAAATACAGTCACTTAGGGGAGGTACACAATAAATACCGGATTTGAGGGCCACAGGTGGTGTTGCTGTCGTTTTTGACCCTTGGTAGGGAGGTAAATACCCCAGCGCTGAGGAAGTCTCCATCTCATCGGAATCCTAGAGTAGGGCAACCTTTATTAGATTCGAGACAGGAAGGGTTTATGTTCCCATGGTATGTGAAGCACCCGAATGTACTATTTCACTTGATCTTCACAACGGGATTCCAAACCACATCCTCTTGCTGCAGACTGTACTTTTGCCTACTAAAACCTCTTCCTCCTGGTACTCAGTCATGGGCTCTAGTTCTGTCTTCAGAGGGACCCGCGGGAAGTGAGCTCCTCTCCCCATGGCAGTTCCCCCTCAGCGCACAGTAGCTCTCCTGGGCAGCTGATCACGCTGTCCCCTCACCTGGCTGGGACAGCTGGCACAGATGGCAGCGGGCCATGCAGAAGAGCCTCAGGGTCTGAAGGGCACTAAGATCCTTCAGAGCCCCTGAAAACACTTCTCAGAGAGAGCTTTTCCCTGGAACTAGCCCATGAAGTCAGAGAAACGAGGGGCTCCTGACCACGGGATCCCCATCCAGGGCGCACGCCCTTGGCGGATGCCCCAGTGTTCTCTACTCACCCAGTACGGTTCTGGCGAAGGTTTTCCAGGATACGGAGACACAGAGGGAGCAGAGGAAGTGTGAGGAACACAGGACAGCCTACTTGGACAGCCAAACCCCTCATTTCCCGGCCCAGGGCTTCCTGGGTGTGAAGGGGGTGGTGACAGCACCCCGTGCACGCATTCGCATGAGATGCCAGAGACGGTGACAGCTGGCATGATGGGAGACGGCCTTCCTCCTGGCTACAACAGACCCCAGATTTGGTTCAGGAAAGCACTGTACCTGCCATCACACTAGGAATTAAAAATCAATCGATTTGGTCAGCGCAAGCCTGTCCCTCTCTACTGGAAACTCACTTTCCCAGCCTCGCTTGAACCTAGGAATGTCAATTCGACCTTGTTCTGGCCAACGAGGGGTAAAGTGAAGTCATCTGGAAGGCTTCCTTATACACAGAACTGAAAAAGCCATGCAGATGCTCCCACCTTCGTGTCACCCACCCTCAACACAAATGCTGTTTCTCTCGTGTGTCTTCCTGGAATTCAGATGCGATGTCTAGAGCGGTGGTAGCCATCTCATGATCATGAAGTGCCAATTATGAAAGCAATAAGCAAAAGTTAAGGACAGAGAAACCAAAATTACGAATGACCTTGAACACTTGGTGACACATACATTAGAGATACTGAAGCAAACTAAAAACATTTACCTCAGAGTTAAGTGAGATAATAAATGACTGGCCACTTAAGCCACTGTTCATCAGGTTTTCTGACTCACTAATTCAACAGCATCATCTGCTGTTATTCACGACACCCTGGGGCTGCCCCTTCCAGACATGGCGAGGAGAAGCACACCTCTGAGTCCCAGAAGGCCTTAAAAGAAGCGTTACTTTAACCAGGCCAAAATCATAAAGTTTTCTATTAAGCTCCTCTGTTCAAATGAGCCCAGCAGGATCAACACAAAGTTCATAGAATGCTTCTAGGCGATTCCTCCAGTACGATGCCACGTACGGCCAACCTGGCCACCCCCACTCCCCGTCCCTACATGCCGTGCAACTGTGCTGGGCATGTCCTGGGTGCTCTGCTTGGCTTCATGGGAAAACACTCTCCTGACACAGAGAACTAGGTTTCCCCATTGTCCCTGAGGACAGCGGAGGGACCTGAATGTGGGAGTGAGTGCTTAGGAAATGCCTGGCACAGTAGCCGGAACCTCCTGGCTTCTCAGCAGAGGACAACTTGGCTGCTCACAAACACCATGGACCATCACAGCTATCGGCTCTGAGTTCAAATGCTCCACACAGCGACATACAGACCCATTGCTGCTGTGCTCCCTCACCCACTGTGACTTAGCAGTGAGCACTCATTCTGCCTTGGGGTGCTCCCAGAGACAGACAGTCATTAGACTACCAGGTCTCTGAGCAGTTACATAAGACGGCAGGACCAGGACTGGGGATTTAGCTCAGTGGCCTAAGCCCATGCCTGGCAAATGCAAGGTTGTGAGTTCGATCCTTGGTACAAAAAAAAAAAAAAGAAGAAGAAGAAGAAGAAGAAGAAGAAGAAGAAGGCAGGACCTTGGAGATGAGTCATGGCCTTGGGACAAAGCATCGGACTCCATCTTCTAAACTCCAGCTGCCAGTTGAGGTGCATTTTATATTGCTCACCACTCGGCATGTGCTCACCGGTACATGGCAGGTGCTCACAACTGTACTGAAGAATTCCCAGAAGATGAGGAAGACAGCAGGGCACGTGCTGCAGAGGGGTCTGTGACTGGGTGTGAGGCATTCATTCCTGGTAAACACCCTCAGGGTTCCGCCCCTCGCTTTCTTGGAATTCCATCCAAATCCTGCCAAACTGGAGGACCCCAAAGACATACAGTGCTCTTCCCAACCAGGTCTCCTGTGATTCTGTAGCAAATCAATCTGAACCTCTGTAAATGACACGAGGGCTGCACCCTCCTGTGGTGTGGACTGATGAGTGGTCCCCTGCATGCTGGGCGTCTGCCCACGAAGCCCCTCAGTGCAGACAGGATGGGATCACAGCCAGGAGCCTTTCATCTTCACCTCAATGAATGCTGGATGGTTCCACAACTCACTGAGCCCCTCCCCCACATGCCCCAGATCCCCAGCTGTCCCCTGAGGAGCAGAACGTGACGTCAGTGATGTGTGAAGGTGGCTGGGCCACAGTGCCCAGCTATGTGGCTAAACAGCATTCTGAAAGCTTCGGGAAAGGTATTTTGTGGATGAGGGTTACCTTCAAACTGGTGGGCTTCCAAGTAAGGCAGACCTGCTACAGGGCAGAGGGGACCTTGTCTAACCACCTGAAAGCCTGAACAGAACAGAGACTGACTGCTCTGAGAGAAGAAATTCCGTGAACAGGTACCTCGGGCTGGACTCAAACTCTCCCACAAGACTCCAGCATCTGGCCCACTCCATAGAGTTTAAATTCTCCTGTGTACCACATCGCATGGACCAGTTTCCTAAAATGGGTGTGGGTGTGGGTGTGTGTGTGCGCACATGCACACGCACACATGAGTGTGTCCTGTGGTTCTGCTTCTGGTTCATAACCCTCACTCAACCTCTGAGATGTGGGGGTCTGCATGGTGGTGGAGGGAAGGTGGGTGCACTGCTCAGCCTTCAGCTCCTGAGCGCAGAGATGAAGTCATCAGGACAATGTCCGCTTTGAGGAGGACTTGTGCAATGGGCCTCCTCGGCACAGTCGTAAATACCAGTAGTTCCAGAACTGGTACACTAAGTTCAGAGGGTGGAGGGGGGGATAAACTGGCATGAATGCATTTGAGAGAAAATCCAAAATAGGAGGCTGTGAAGCCTGCTCTGCACTCTACCAAGTGTGCGGTGGCCCGTGGGACCTCCCCAGCTCCTCCACACGTGACAAGGTCATCGTCCCAGAGGCAGATAGCAGAGTTTTGGGTTGGTAATGGATGAGTTGCAGGGGAGACAAAGACCCGATGCAGGAAGGAGGAGGGAAGGGTAGGGGTGCACCCTGACACTGAATCCACTTGAGAACACAGCAACCCGCCAGAGCCCGTCCCAGGCCAGGCCTCCCCCAATGCCAGGCCCTGTACTCTCCTCTTCTCTCACAGGCCGCAATCGGAGAGCGCTGGACTGGGCCCACCGCAGACTGGAGACAGCGGTGCAGCCTCAGCCTGTTCTGCTGACCTTCTTCCTCCCTCCGTTCTGTGTGTCTAGGTTCCCCCAAGTCCCTCTATTCTTCCCTCGTCATCTCCCAGGTGGTCCTGTCCACACCCAAAGCTCCCTGCCTCCTTCCACGTGCACGAACTCCAAGCCCAGATGCCCACCTGTGGCTGCCCCTGCGCACCTGAGCTCTCGGAAGCGGAAACCCAGTGAGAGCTGGGCAGCTCCCTGGCTGTCGGTGTCCACAGCACCCGGAACCTCACTGGCGTTGCACCGAGCAGCTGCTGAGTTGACAAATGAACGCATCTGGCAACGTCTAGATCCCTCGGCCCAGTTCCGCATGGAGAAAACCAAACTCCCAGTCGTCCCCTGGAAACCGAGACCTCTGTGCCCCCAAATCTGGGTGTGTTTCCAGTGTCTTCTGCTTCCCAGGCACCTCCAAACCCTTCTTCTCTGGGCCTCGTACTGATACAGCAGACAGACCAGCAGAGCTGGCTGGGGACTGGAGCAGGACCTATCAATCACAAGCTCCTGTAGCACCGCCAGGACCCGGATGTAGCCTCCCTGGCTCGCACAGATGGGCGTGGCCGGCGTGGGGAGGCGTGCGGTGAGCGCGCACGTGCGGCGTGTGACCCTAGTGTGACTTTCTGTGTCTGTCTTCATCTTCTTTTCTCTTTGCTCAGCCCGAGTCCGCTCTGCAGAGCGGTTTCTCCCGCACTTTTCAGTTAACCTTTCGGCCTTGTTGAGCGCTTCGTCCTAGGAGGCCAGAGGAATAGCCCGAACCCTGCTTCTCTACTGCTCTCCCCACTGGCTGGAGAATGAGGCGCAGTCAGCCGTTTGCGTTGCTGCTTCTCCAGCTTGTGAGGTGCACGGTGGCCCGCGATGTGGAGGGCAGAGTCTCGCGTGCTCACGGGCAGGACTGGCCCAGACTCTGCACCAGTTACCCCTTTGCTGCCTGTGGCAGAGTCCTCGCTGCGTGAGATCGGTGAGGGACAGGGCCCGTGGCCTGTACCCAGAGCCGAAAAGCTGGGGAGCGAAACCTGGGGCAGTGTCAGGCTTGCTGGGGGGTGGCTGTCCCGGGGTGGTGCCCTCGCGAGTGCTGCCAGGCAGGTGGCCCCGGGGCAGGGCCTCAGCCGTTCTCTGCAGTCTGTCTCCCATGGTCTCTGGCAGCTACCCAGCCCCGCTCTCCACCTGCCATCAACTCTGCACTATCTTTCTATTCGTAAGTTTAACTACTCTAACCAAGGCCCCTGCTGGACATACCTGGTCTCACCTGGCCCCTCACCCCAGCACCTGGTCAGGTGCCTGGCTCAGTACTTCCTAGACAGGCAGTTTGTGGATGCGTGAAAGAAGGGAGAAGGCAGAAAGGAGGGAGAAGAGACATCCTTACCCCACCCCAGAAGCAGGGCCGGAGGGCTAGGGAGCTGACTCCTGCACACATGGGCCTCAGGAACCCTACTTCTTCACCAGGTGGACTTTTTTTGTTTCCCTTCATTTTATTTGCAGTGAATGAAAGATTTTCTTACGGAATTAACAGAGTAAAGGGTCAGGTTATTTATAGTTGTTCGGCAGTCATCATGATTATATTACATAAGTATGCACATCATAGAGATGCAATTTTCTTGAAAGACATAGCACTCCTTTTTTATTTTTGTTACTATTTCAAAAATAATAAAACCAAACAAAACAGAATAAAGCCAATCAAAACAAAACAGTGCAAGTGGTACAGGATCTCAAAACAAGATAATAGGAAATCAACAATGACTGTCATAATGCCTCTTGTTATCTTCAAAACAGCTGCCCATCCATCAGACATAATAAAATCAAACAAAACAGAACAGAATAAAACAAAACAATGAAAATGATATAGGACATTAAAAGAAGATAATAGGGAACTAACAATGGCTACCACCTTCAGAAGGAGATCCCCCATAGTTGTTATACTGCATATTGTTATCCTCTAAATAGATGCTCAGGCTGCTGGCTTTAGGCCTGCAAAATCAGTCAAACAGTACAGGCATTAAGTTGTTCATTTACTTCAGTAGCTATCATCTCAGCTGATTGCACACCTGGCGGGGGAGGCGAGGTTGGGGGCCTTGGCACTTCTTATCTCCCAGTCCCTGCACTGGCTGGCTTACAGGAAGGGGTTAGCATCTTCCACAGCATTCTCTTTTAAAATGAAAACCATTGATATCTCTGGGGAATGTCTTTAAAATAGCATACATTCATTTATTTAATAATTTATCTGGCATGTTCTAGTATTGTATTACTATTCATTTTGTAAGTAATATTTTAAATTTAGTCAGCTTTCCATTTTGAAATTTTTTTAAATGTTTCTTCTGAAACAGTTTTCCAGCACTACATGTTTGGTTTTTTGTTTTGTTTTGTTTTTTGTTTTTTTTTTTTTGGTACCGGGGATCAAACTCACGACCTCGAGCTTGCCAGGCAGGCACTTAAGCCACTGAGCTAAATCCCTGGCCCTGAAACAGTTTTAATTAGCTAAATATTTGTACTTTATAGTTTGGTTAAAAAATAGTACAGTACTTAAATGTAATTTATAGTTGAAATTCTCATATAAATTTAAGTTGTAAGAAGAATAAAAGTGATTGTTTCTTCAAGAAGGTTTCTATAGGTAGCAGGTTCCTTATCTTTTTCTTTTTTTACCTAAGAGTCTGGTCAGTGTGATAACAGTGCCATCCCAGCCCTGCGCCTGTTCCACACACTCCCGACAGCAGGCTGATAACCAGTCTTTCTTCCTAGACTGACTTGGCTCCTGGTCAGAGATGGAAGAGCAAGAGCAGAAAGGAGAAGGGTCTGAATAGTTACAGAGAAAGGGAAGCACAGGCACCCGCAGATCTGGGAAAGCAAACCGAGCCTGTAAAATTCCCAGGCTTTGTGGAAACCAGTTGAGGATATAATTGCGTGTAAGTTTTCCGAAAATCACTCCGCTATTTCCTTTGCCCTATTAATTCTGCTTCCAAGCATCTGTCTTAGGGAAGCAATCAGAAATATGGATGATGAGTTGTGCATGAATAAAGTCATGTTAATGTTACTGATAACCAGGAAAAAAACTGAGAACAATGTAAATGTCTAACAGTAAAGAAATAGCTGAGTAAAACTTGTCTTGGCAATATGACAGCTGTTAAAAGGCATTTTCAAAACACCTATGGGGAAGCTGGACATGGTATTGAAGACCTGTAATCCAGCACTTGGGAAGATGAGGCAGGAGGATTTCTGGGAGTTTAAGGCCAGCCTGGAATATATAGTCTGACCCTATCTCAAAACAAAAAAAGGCATGGGGAAACGTGGTGAGGAAATGCTGTCCAGCAAAGGCTAGCCATAGGCAAAACTGTACACAATATAGATCTTGACCTCAGACAAACAAAAAGTCTCTATATTAGAACAGAGGTTGGACAAAAACTATCCAAGTGTTAGCTGGGGCTGTCCTCCTGATGAGAGGATGGAAATCTTTTTATTTTCTGCAACTTTTCCATGCTTTTTTTTTACAATGATCTAATATTACTTTGCCGGTCAAGAAAAGGAAATACACGATTAAAACACAAGAGTAGACCCTGAAAGATGGCTGAAGCCAGCAGGCATAGGAGCGCCACATTTGGGGCTCGATTCACAGGCCTCTTGGTAGACAGCGAGTTGAGAAAAGTCAGGCTTTGTCCCTCGCCAGCCTCCTCCTGCTCCTAGCATGAAACCAGGACAGAAGATTCCACTCCCTCTGACCAGGTGCTCTGGTCTGTCTGTTCGCTGAGTTCCGGCCCCTTCTTCCTGCCTGCTCCTCACAGACTGCCAGCCTGGTTTTAGCACGCCTGACCCATGGGGGTCCTTTTTCCAGGGAGCTACTGTCTCAGGGCACTGTGTCGCCCAGAGGATAGGATAAACTCCTCCCTGTCTCCTAGTGAAGGGGGTGTCCGGGGTGTGACTCAAAGAGCTGAGCATGACAACCCAAGACTGACCGGGACTCACCCGTCCCATCCAGGTGAGTAGCTGATACAGGTGCATTTGCTCCTGGGCTCACCACATCAGCACAGTGAACGTGGAGAAGCAGGTGTGTGCGTGCTGCCCCTGAATTAGTACATTTCCTAACCAAATATAGAGTTGCTCTTTACCCAGTAAATAGTGCAACCTTTTAATTCATCACAGTGTCTTCTTGCAACAACATCATAAATGTTAGAACAAATCCCATATAAATTTAACTGCCCTCGTCACTAAACAGTTACCCAGCCAAGTTCAAATCAACCTCAGTTTTGTTCCAGCTAGTTCTGAGCTGTGCATCAGAGACTGCTGGTGTTAACTGCTTCAGTAAGAAAAAGATTGACATCAAAATTGGCTCATTATGTGCCAAGCACTGTACTAAACTCGTGGTTTCCTTTAACATTCGCAAGATCAGAACTGAGTTTCAGAGAAGCTAAATAACCTCCACTTCACACAGCCAGTAAGGGCTGGATTTAACTGGGAGCTCTAACCCTGCACACTCCCTGTGCTCTATCTCATGCCTCCAGCTACCAGACAACAAAATAGGATTCTTCACATTCCCACAACAAGTACCACTTTGCGCTTCTGCTGTCACTCTCTTGAAACCTTACTTTGTGGCTTGCAGAATTAGTTTCTCTAAAACTGTCTGATCTCTGACCACAGTGTTTACCAGGTTTTCAACTTGAATGTGTCTCTCATTGTCTAATGTGATCCTTGATCCTTACTTTTAGATTTCTAAGGAAACTTTTTAGGGTGCCAAGTGCCCTTTTTTGTTCATTTGTATTGTTTTTTGTATTGTTTTGTTCTTTGAGACAGCGTCTCTCTATGCAGTCTAGGTGGGCCTCAAACTCACTATGTAGCCCAGGTTGGCCTGGAATTCACAGCAATCTCCCTGCTTCGGCCTCCCAAGTACTGGGATTACAAGTGTGTGCCACCATGCCCAGCCTCCTTAAGGTTTTTACTATGCCTACCTAGAGGAAGCAGAGTAGGATTATTAGGAGGTGCTGAGTGAATAGTCAGGACAATTGTGTTGTTTTAACAAAGGGAAATCAGTTAGACCAACAGCATGCACACCTGCTGGTGGGATTTTGTTTGCAGACAGCCGCCCCATACAGAAGATATTTTGAGTTAGATCGTGTTATGGGTGAAGCAAAACAAATCACAACAAAAAATAGTCTTCTTGTCACTTTCACAGGGATGGAAAACAGGAAATAATCAAAATCGCTACCAAGTGACTTGATGATTGTAGAATTTATCTGGCCTGCTCTCAGAGGATTTTCCTGAATCTAGTGGTAGTGAAGGTGATGGTTGTGGAGAGGTGGCTCTGAGAACTTTACTCAAAGCTCCTTTCACCAAAGCTGGGAAAGAGAAGCACCTCTGTTCCCAACTTTTACTGAGCAGCTGCAAGTGAGACGCAGCTGAGCCCTGAGTTGCAGGGGTGAATTACGCCAAGAGGTCACATTAATACGGGGACAAAATGTTACGTGACTGTATTACAACAGAAATTCAGTGAGTGACATAATCAAAGTAAAGGGTGATTGATTGAGGAAAGAAGCACAAACTGTAGGTGTGACCTCTTCGTTTAGGAAGGGGCAGGACCCACAGTCTGCGGGGCACAGAGTTTGAATTACCTGCTCTGGTCTGAAGGGTCAGGACCCAAAGTGTCCCCTCAGTGTGCCCACCGCATCATCCCTCACCAGCTGAGCAGACAAACAGAGCCAAGGGTCTGACACCCAGAGAAACCCACATCCATCTCTGTGTCACACGGCAGGGTCGTGGGGGACAGAGGACTTGAGAACAGTTTTAGTCTTCTGAGACCCTGCATCCCTGGAAATCGACTGGCAAATGGGCCAGATTCTTTACCCTGACATGGGGGTTTTTGAAAGCAAGAAGGACACAAGTGGCCTTGTGTATATAAAACGGTATGGACATCTCCATAGTAACTGACTTCAATCTGGTGCTTCCATTTTTTTACTCATCCAATTGGTTACATTTCTAAAAACTGACAAAAATTGCTGTCGAGAGTATGAGAAACGGATGCACAGTCACTACCGGGTGGAGTATAAGAGACTTACTCTCTTGGCAGGACAACTGGAAGCACCCACAGAAAGCTCAGCTTCAAACCCTTCCACCCGCAGGGCCCCCTCACAGACACACCTGTGCACACCTGTGACACAGGACTCAGGACAGAGAAGCTCACTGGTGCCCCTAGAGCGGAAAAGTGCATACAAACCAAGTGCCCTCAGAAAAGAAACGGTCAGACCAACGGCAGCAAATCCAGCTGGGGAACACCAGGGTCTGTCTCGGCACAGGCGTGCCGACCAAGCATAAGCACCACAGCCACACAGGCGGGACTTACTGTTCACTCCGTATGCCTGGGCGCGGACGCAAACATGAGAGAGAATGTTTGCTCATCCTTTGTTATGAGACTTTCAACAGGACTCGTGTTTCACTTACTGATCTTTTCTAAACTAGAGGAGACAGGAGCATTTTTAAACACAACAGTAGAAAGCTGAGAATTTTCATGTCTAGGGAAGCAAGCTGGCTGCCAGGAGCTCTAATCAGTAAACTCGCCGCATCCAGGTGAGGTCCTTGCCCTGTATGACTGTTAATCCTGAGATGGCAACCTCACTGGATTAAGAAACACCCAGCAGATTACCCATCCCGGGTGTGTCTGGGCGAGCAATGAAGGCATGAGCTCGCCTGTTCCCCTCTCGCGCTGTTCTCCTGCTCTGCTTCCTGGATGCCATGAACTGAGTCTCTGTTTCCTCCCGTCATGACGTTCTTGCCTTGGAGCCAGCTGGACCATGGACTGAATCTCCTGAAACCATAAGCCAAATTAAAACCCTCTCCTTTGCGTTGTGGTGTCTCAGCAATGGAAAGCCGACTGACTCACCCTGCCAGGCTGAGACTTGACTGTATCGTATGTGAGAATGGCCTGGTCTCTCAGCAGCATAGTCAAAGCAACTTCACAAAAGACTGATGTGCAAATTAGAATAACAATTTGTCATTTCAGCAGGGTTTCTCAACCTTCAGCACTATGGGCCTGGATAAGTCTATGCAGTTCTGTATTATAAGATGTTTAGTGACTTCCTGGCCTTCACACCCTGAAGACATTGTCCAATGTCCTCTGCAGGGATGCTGCCAAAATCTGTCCACAACTGAGAACCACTAATTTACAGTGAGGAACCCAGCCGCCAAGAAGGCCAGATGCTCTCACTGCAGGACAATGACAAGGACAATCGCATCCCATAGGAGGGTTCTGGGAGGGCAGCGAGGCAGAACAAAGGTAATGTTTTACAAATACATGATACGCATATTCGATGACACTGTGTGGTCCATTCAAAACCAGTGGTCAACTCAAATATCAGCTGAATCGAATCAGTGTGATGCTGAGTGTAGATGGCCCACCTGAGGAAAGTTGCCAGCATAAAAAAGGGAGAAGTGGAGAGGAAGAGCAGAGCGTTGTTGGTTCTCCTAAGTGTTGTCATTTGGAGCTGTTGCTTCTCCTGGAGGAGCTCGTCATACTGGTTCCCCTGATATGAACCTGGCTGTCATCATCAGAGAAGCTCAGGACCTTGTCACTGAGAGTGGCTGCGGTTCACTTTGGAGGAACTCTGGTCCTTACTTTGAGCATCACTTCCTGGCTCCGGAGGGGGAAGATGTGCACTGTTCAATTTCCAGGAGAAATTCATCATGTGGGCTTCCTGAGATGAACCCCGTTTTCCTCATCGTTAGAGGAGCTGGGGACCTCATCACTGAGGATGGTTGTGTGGTACTTTCTAGGGGAGCCCTGGTTCTTCCTTCGAGCATTATTTCCTGGCTCCAGTGCAGCACCTTCAATCTATTGGCACAGATCCTTCACCCTATAGGCACAGACTTTCTAGCTTCCACCGCTGACCTGGGGTCTTCCCACCGCAGATCCATGAAACAGACTTGCATGAGTCCTTGTCGTAAGCTCTAGGCCTCCAGTTGGGCTCATGTGAGGTACTATGATGGCCTCTAGGGTTTCAGCTGAACTCATGCAGGTTATTGCCATGGATCCAGGCCCTAGGCTGGATTTTCTAGGTCTTTGGTGTGTGGACACATTTCCTGCACTTTCTTTGTGTTGCACTCCTTGGGTGGCCATTATAAATAGTCCTACAAATTATGTGTCCTGTATTGTCTTGTTCTCCTTGCAAACCCCAAACTACAACATACTGAGTTGTGACCGCTGAGAAATCACTAACCCAGGACAGCACCTTGTCCTTTACTGTCAGGCTTTTCCTGTCTGGCACACACTAGCTAGTCCTTCCTTTCCAATGGACACTTATTTTCAGAGCCACTCGCAGTGGCAGTTATGTTGATGTCTCTCCAGCATGCCAATGGCCTCCAATGACAAAGGCACATAAATCCATGGGAGCAAGCAACACTGCGGGAGGCAGAGCCCCACCACCCCCCGCAAGCACCTCATTTCTAAGAACTTGTGTTCCCCTTAAAAGTCCTCTTGATTTTGCTTTCTGCTCTCTATTGTATATGAATTTACTTTAACAAAAGACAAACTTCCCAAATCCCAAAAAGTGAACTTTGGGAAAGCACCCAAGTTTGTCTTGTGGTTTCATGTACTTTCAGGGACATTCCCAGACACAAAGAATAGACATCTCTGGCTCTTCCTGTATCCCACCCAAAGGCCACATGACATTGAATAGTTTAAAGGAATAAATAGTTTGGGGCTCCTCCTACATATACTGGATCCATTCATTTGTACTGTACACCGCCCCCCGGGGCTAAGCGAAGCCCTTTACCTTCACAGCCCTCTGCACTGAGAGACTCACAATTTTGCCTCCCAGGAGGTGATGTGCTAGGCCTTAGCTCTCTGTGGGGCAGATTTCCAGCAGAGGTGACCAGGATGACTGTTTTATTTTCAAGCCACATCACTTCCTCTAGTTATTTTTAAAGAGATTTCTCTTAGCAAGAAAGAAGGAGAGACAAAAGTGTGGGAGCCTCTATTTCTAAATCAGACTGGGGCTTTACCTTTTCTTGCTTAAGGGATTTCATGTTTCAAGGTGAAAGAATTTTTAAAAATAGAAATACATTTTAACCATGACTCATCTGAAGGATCCAGACTGGTTTTCACAGGGGATGGAGGACTTCAGGCTGCATGAGATAGAGGGGAGACTTGGACGGATGGAGGAGGAGTGCTCAGAAGTTCAATCTTTCCTTGACAGTGCTGCTAAGTTCCAGGTGAGGCCTGCAGTCCTAGGATTAGCCCAGAATTTCTGAGACACAGACACTGGGAGGTCGCAGTCAGTATTTCATATACCACATTTCAGAATTTGTTTTAGAAGTTGATTCTTTTCTTGTCTCCACCTCCCATCTTTCAGTTACATCTTTATTTATGTACCATAAATATAAAATCTGAGAAAGGACAGAGCTAGACATATCCTTTGCTCTGACTCTTCCCAGAACTGGGTGGAATTTCATGTTCTGCCTAGTTCTATGTGTAATTCTGTCACACAGCCACCCGTAGAGAGTTTCTCAGTAAAAGATTTTCTATTTTTATATTTCCCTTAAAAACGACCAAAAGAAACAGGCTGCGGATTTTCACATCTTCCCTCTGAGTTTTGCTTTTTTCAAAGGCTCTGGGCTGCAGCATGCTCCCTCAAGCTCAGAGCCAGGTTAGCTAGGGCTGGGGTGGGGACGCATACAGTGACAGCAAACTCCAAGCCCTCTTGAAACTCAGGCTTCTGGAGGGAGGAGTGTGTTGTTGGTTCTGCGGTCTTCTAGAGCTAGGAAAAAGAAATGCCCAGTCTGGCCGTGGACTATTTGCAGAGAGAGGAGGCAGGGAGACATGAGAGAGACAGTTCTGGGAAACCATGTCCAGTGTCAGGAAAAGCAAGGCCAAGCACCAGTTTGGTGGCCTGCCAAGCAGAAAAATAGTACCTGCAGCCACCTCATCAGAGGAAACAGGCAGGAGAAAGTTACACCACCACAAAGCAGTCTCAGGGCCAAGGGTGTCTGTTTTGCAGACCTGTGACTGATGCTTAAAGCCCAGCTCCACCACTGTGTCAACTGTGAGCTACTTAGTCTTGCTCTGCTTCGATTTACTCATCTCTGACATGGCGATCAGAGCACTAAATCACTTGTCACACGTGTAGCAAGGTTTCTTCTTAGGTCCTGAGGGAAGAGGAGGACAGTGGTGAGCAAAACACACAAGTTCCCTGCTCGTGGGAAGTTCACCTTCAAGCAAGGAGTGACAAATAATTAAGCAACAAGAAAGATGGTTTCCATCAAAAGTGCTACTCAGAAAATAAAACACCATGGTGCGATAGAAAGTGACAGAGAGGAGACAATGAAACACAAGGAAGATCAATGACGCTGATGCACTGATCACAGAACAACAGCCCCATGAAGAAGAGGAGAGACGCACCCACAGCGACCCCCTTCGAAGGGTCTTTCATGAAGACCCACTGAGACACAGTGTGGAAAGTCTCAGCACAAAACCAGACACAACACATGGAAGTTACTCAACAGCTGTGGGCGCCCCTATGAGTCAGTGTGGGAAAGTCCAGGAGCCTGGTCACGGGAAGCTGGGCGAGGGAATGTCAAGGGCATCAGGGAGGGAACCGAGGCCAGAGAGCTGACTGCATGCCTTGACCAAGGTGGCCAGATGAAGTGAAAGATTGGTGGGGGAGACCATAGAAAGGACCATAGGCAGCTGGAGAGTTTGTGCCCCACCTAGAAGGAACAGTCGAGGTGCACCCAGCTCCGAGTTAACCGAGGCCCTGTGGCTGGATGCTACCCCAGCCTGCCCAGGGCTATCCTTGGGCTCACTCTGCCTTCTGTCCAGCTGTGCTGGGTTCCTAACAGCATGTGGGCAGCCAAGCAGAAGAACATGGACCTGTTCTCCCTGTGTCATAGAGAAGGAAGGAGCCCGGGGAAGCCTGAGCTTCTAGCAGGGGTCACCACCTCTCCCACGCCCCCACAGAAGTCTGCACCTCTGCCTGGGAAGCTCGTCCTCCTCCACCCTGCCAACCCTCTGTCTGTCCCACAGGTCAAGGGGTGCCATGCACAGAGCAGCGTGACAGAGGAGACACCTGCCCAGCTAGGCCGTGGATTCACAGATGACAAGATATGGTCCACAAAAGACTCATGGACTCCAGATTGGCAGTGGGAATATCCCAGCACCCAGAGAAAGGGGCTGCAGTGTACCCAGACTCTCTGAGGGGTTGGAATCTTTGGGGAAGGTTGTGGGGATGGAGAGAGGCCACAGGATTATCACTTTCAGGGCACTGGAGGACAGGCCTCAATTACAGCCAGAGAGACATCAGAATGTGGTCCTAGAAGGCAACGTAGTCAAGTCACAGCTCAATAGGCCTGACAGTCACCACTTTCACACAGACCTACAGCAGAGCCCAGGGAAAGTAGCAAGACCTCCCGCCTTCTCCAAACTGCTTGCATGTCCGTGCTCCCGGGCAGTTTACAGAGGAGATGATGACAGCCCAAGGGGGCTAAGACGTCATGATTCCTTCTTGTCCTGCTCTCACAGAAGTCAAAGCCTGTGGGAGAGCACTGAAGCTGAGTACACGTGCAGGGCTGTAGCGTGGCCCGGGCATGGCTGAGCTGAGAAAGAGGAGACACTTCAGGGGGGCAAGATAGGCCACGGCTGAGCACCTGGAGCCTTTCTGGATAGTTTCCTTAATTAGCATCCTCTGTTGTTCTGAGGGGTCCTTGAACCCCGCCCAAGATCTGCTCAGGTTTCCTGCATTGTCCACTCAGCTCCTTGCCTGTTCTGATCAAATACGGGCTGCCCAGGGCCAGTCGGCTGCTGGCCAGCAGAGTTACGAGCTCTGCCCAGGGTCTCACTCCTCCTGCAGCCCCAAAGACCGTGCTGCGTGCCTCATTCCTTCGAGCCTTCGCCATGCACCCATCTGGGGAATTCGAGGGTTGGGGATCTAGGCACAGATCCCAACAAAAGCCTGTGCTATTTGGGGCTGCCTTTTCCTTAGGGTGGACAACAGGCTCATAGCCATGAAGAAGCAATGCAAGACTACACAAAATACAGTCCTCCCGGTAGGACCGTGGTGGTCAGTGTGCCAGCCTGGGATATCTTGTCATTTCCACTTAGAAGGGACCCATGTGCTTTCCCTCAGTGGGCTTCTGTGAGCACCACGCCCCCTGCACGGAGTCCTCCTAACCCCTCCCTTCTTTGCACCTTGACTCTCATTCCCTTGGCTGCGCCTTTTCCACTTAGCCCTAACTTTGGAGAAGTGATCAAAATACACGGTGAAAGTTTAAAGAGTGTATCACAGTAACATACCTCACCATGAATCCCCTCAAATATTTTCCCCTGCCACTTTCTGGAGCAGTTTTGGAAGTGTTTCTTTGTGATCCAAAACACAGTGAATGCTGTTGTCAAGTGCCACCCAAGAGAAAGGCAGGCTCCTGGATGTGGGGTGTGTCCTCACCCACCTCATTGGCTGAGCCGGAACTGAGTGACCCCTGGCTCTTCCCAAAGTCAGAACGACCACGAAAGGTAAAGGATTTGAATCAGTTCACGACACTGAGGAAACAGCAATAGCACAACTAAAGACACAGATCAGGACTTGCAGAAGTGCTTCAGGAACTGGCGAGAATGCTGGGATGAGCGTGTTCAAAGCAAGACAGAGTGTTTGAGGGCGATAAATGGCAGTGTGCCTGTCACTGTGATACAGTTTTAAAATTAAACATTCACCAACTTTTTGATCCTACCTTGTAAATACCACCTTTTCCAGGAAAACTTCTCTGACACCCATGGCTTAGTACCCGATCCGTGTGCCCCAGAACCCCCTGACACCCCATCACCCTCATCCCCTGAGACGTGTGATGTCTTCTGCCTGTCCTCTGTGCTCCATGATGGCAGAGGCTGGGTCGTATTCTCTATTACACCCTCCGGGCTGGTCAGCACTCAGTAGATTACTACCTACAGAACGGTGACGGTGATGGGCCAGACCTGCCCTCTCACTGGTGGTGGGGACTCACGGCTCACTGTGCCTCAACAGCTCCAGGCCTCTTATGGTTCTCTCTCCCTCTCTCCCCTCTACCCCTCTCCCCCTGTCTCCTTCTCTCCCTCTCTTTTCCCCTCCCTCCTGCCCTCACTCCTTCCTCTCTGTCAGCAGCTTCACATGAGCTGGCAGAGGGCTGGGTAATGCGTTCTGGAGCCAGCCAGCTCCTCTCTGTGGACTGGGAATCAGTCCATCTGCTTTTCCCCCTCCGCTGGCATGAGAGGCCCCAAGGCAGCCAAGAAATCAGTCTTGGGAATATTTGGCCTCTCAAGGACCTTGGGATTAGAGCTTTACGATCTGATCCAGGGAGGCAAGCTAACTGCCCACCCCACCCCTCACTTCATGGGGTGCCTGCATTCACTGCCCCCTGGACCCACCTGACTTCTTGAGTCCCCCAGTTCCCCTCCACCATTCACGGGTTAATTTTCAGTTTTGACAGGGATTCCTCCACGTGGGCTATGGTAAACATCTTTGGGCATTTCTGCCCAGCTTACTGTGGCCCCTCGGGGCTACCCCTTCCCCCAGGACTCCAGGAATGGATACTTTTACCTCATAACCTGTCCCTCAGCCGACAGAGTGAACCAGGGTAGGACACTCGAACCAGTTTGAACCAATAATACTCTGTGACCTGGGAACTGGAACCAAGCGAGTCTTGCTGAATCTAATTTTGTCGCTTAAATGAGGTGATGCAACAGAGGAGCTGTATGGTGGCTTCTCGCACCTTCCAAGCAGACTGGGAAGCACAGAAGGCTGGGCAGCAGGGAAGCAGGAAGAGGTAAAGGAGCTCGAGATATGTGTGTATG
Organism: Dolichotis patagonum; assembly: GCA_004027295.1. Lineage (NCBI taxonomy): Eukaryota > Metazoa > Chordata > Mammalia > Rodentia > Caviidae > Dolichotis > Dolichotis patagonum. The sequence continues at coordinate 68,416 of PVJX010000643.1, read as the reverse complement.
ATGTCTGTGCTAGATTTTCATTTCTGGAGGCATTTTTCACAGACGATTTTGAAGTTCAGGTTGATTTAAGAAAGGATACAGTCAAGTGCCGAGCTGGCTCTCAAGGTAAAGACAGGACAAAGACCAGCCTCAACTTGGTTCCCATCACAGCCCAGCCAGGATGGTTCCAGAGCCCATGTTTGATTGATGGTGATACCACATGACCTCCTGGTCCATGGAATCTGGATTGCAGTCTGTCGTTTTTTAGATTAGCTGCGTATATTTCCACCTAGACCACCTGCACACTTGGTTAGGATGCTGAATCTAGCCCTCCCAGGAGAGCTGGGACCTCACAGTCCTTCGGTCAATCTTTGCATTGCTGAGGAAATAGAGACACTGAGACACAATACCTGACACTCACAACTTAAATGAGAGGTTTATTTGGGCTCAGCGTTTGCAGAGGTTTTGGTCCCTGGTTGGCTGGTTCCAAGGCAGGGTGGCATGGCCAAGGGGCGTCACAGAGGAGAAACAGCTCATGGTGGGCGGCAGGAAGCAGTGAGAGATCAAGAAGAGAAGGGAGGGGGTGGGAGTGATACCTTCCAAGCCACGCCCGACAATCTAGTCATCTCCCAGAAGCCATCTCTGAGCACAGGCGGCTTTGGAGGGACATCTAGACAATAAACCCTAATGGAGGCCTGACGCAAACAAGCAGCAGGCTAGGAGCTGGGTGTCTTCTTCTGGGGCTCCCAAGTCACTACCGAAAGGCATCTCACCGCACACCATCCAATCCAACAAACACTGCTAAGAGCCCAGTGAGGGCTACCAGGATGAGAGAGACAGTCTCTCCTGTCTTCAGCAGGGGACACGGCTTGGAGTGCAGCAGAAACACAAGCAGACTCTCTCCTCTCCTCCACGCCAGCGGAGAGTGAAGAGAGTTCACAGAAACCAACAAGCAAGTGATGCCCGGGACGTGGCACAGAAAGTCTGAGAAGCACCCTGAGCTAAGGAAGGCAGCCTGGCCTTAAGGGGTTCCAACAGGAACGGGTAGAAGGGGAGGTTTTCCAGGAGAGAGGTGCAGCAGTCGCATGCTACTGGCAGAGGGCAGGACCCTGCGCTTGGGGAAGAAACATAGGGCAGGGAAACCAGGTACTCCTATCGCCAGCTTCACAGCTGTCTCCCAATCGCCTTATTACAATGCCACTTGGATAAAATTAGAAAGACATTATTACAATAAATCTAACTGATCGACAGGACTGTTTTTCATTCAGACAAAATAAAAAGCACCTGAAACTTAAATAAAAGTAACTATACTTCCATTAATGTTACTAAAAAATCAATCAATAGCTGACAGCTCATTGGGGCAATTACTAGGACGGGATCTGGATCGGTTTACTGTATCAGGCCCTCCCTCCACTCCCACCTCCCACTCCCAACCTCAGCTGTTCCATCGCCCTGCGGGCTCCCATCCTGAGGTTCCCTGCACCCTCCCTGACCTGCCCTCCCCAATCTGCCCTTCAAGGAGCTATTCTCTTGGTGTTGTCTTTTCACCGAAAGTTCTGCCTTCTGGGTTCCAGGTAATGCAGGAATTTCAGACTGGGGAAGGGTCCTCTGATCCGCCTCATCTAATATTCCTTGTTCCACCTACAGAGCTGGCAGTGGTTGAGGACAGTTCTCTAGGTCAGCACAGGCCAAACTGTTCAAAGACAAAGACAGCGTGTGACTGGCGTGCCCTGCTGTGCCCTGCTGCGCCCCGGGCCTTGCTTTCCTTCCTCCCCTGAAGAAGTGCAGAGACAAATTTGGAATGCAACTCTAGGTCGCTCCAGCTATCGAGTTGCATTTGGTCTGGCACATCGTCCAGGCTGGATGAGCCAGCAAAAAGGGAGCCAGACTGGGCTCGGGGTCACAAAGGGAGATGATGACAGGTGGAGCTGATCAAGACCTGGAGATGAGGACCCAGCAGGTTCAGCCTTTGAATCCAGTGGCCACTTGAAGGCCAAGAAAACTTTCAACTGCCCTATGGTATCCCCAGCCTTTGCAAATCTCCTTGGCCAGTGTCTACCAGAAGTCCCACCTCCCCGCACTTCACAGTTTACCAAGCCCTTCCCAGACAGGATGTTCATGGTAGTCCTGGGACAAGGACTATGGCTGTTAATAGTCCCATTATGCAGAGGAGTAAACTGAGGCTGAGAAGTCCATATTCGCCCAAGTTTGCTCAATGAATGAGAAGGGGAATGGGAACTTCGTTCTAGGTCTGCTCATCTTGAAACCAATCCTCTCCCATTACCATAGTCCAATGACTATTTGGAATTCTCTTGGGTTCCATTTAGTTGATGTCATCTCGACACCTACTAAGAACAAGCACCTGATACTGTGTAATGTCACGAGAATGAAGAGATGAGGGAAATTTGTCCTCTGCCCTCAAGTTACTCACAAGCTCAAGGGGTTTTGGGATCATGATTCACAGCCTGCCAGCCTGCGTGCTCTCAAATCCGACCACGTCCGCCACCCTCCCTCAGGACCATCTGTCCCACAAACACTGCAGACACCTGTCCCAGCCAGGCCTGTGGCACACGCTGGGGTTTTGGTGGGGACAACACAGGTAAGGGCCTTGCGTTCACAAAGCTAACTTTCTCATGGAGGGAGATGAGTAAGAAGACACTGAAACACATAAACAAGTGCGTGTTGAAATGAAGACAGATGCAAGCTGAGCTGCTCTTGGGCAGAAACACACTCAGGTCACATGATGTCAGTCTGAGCTTCACAGCCCTGCCCACAACCTTCTAAACTAATACCAAGCATTGGTGCTTTATTTACCAAATCCCAGAAGAACAAGTCACTTCCTTACAAAACCTCAGGAAACACCATGTGAGAGCCCAGACAGACATCGGAGAAGAGGGACTATTGCAAGGCCTAGGGGAAGACGTTGCTTCAGCAAGCAGTTCCACCCCCAAGGCCAGCACGCATGTGGAGCCCAAGAGAGGGAAGATTTCATTCACAGTGGAATGACCTGGAGGACAACATTACCCTTACGACTGTAGGGCCTAATCTGAGACTCTTGTAAATCAAAATTAAATTAGGCTTTCAGTATCATAAGCAAGGATTTCAACTTCCAGAACATCAGTGCATGTTTATTCACATGTGGCTTTTATATTTCCAAAGATAAAACAATCCAAAGCCGGCCCGGCCCACCCCACAAAGTGTTCGGTCTTTGAACCCGATGCATTTGACATCCACCGCGCTAGTTTGGCAATTACCAATACACTGCCCGTGGGCTTGAATCATTTTCCTGTGATGTTCCTCATCCTCCAGTGCAGAACTTCTCCTGCAATGATCCATCCACCTCCCAACTTCCCGGGGTCACACCTCACCCTTGCACCATTTTAACCTTGAACCACAGAGCAGTCTTTGGTTAGTGCAGTTTGTTGGGCTGGGTAACTCATTCGATGCTGGGGAGTCGGGATTCTTGGAGATTACAGGGGAGGAAGTGCAGGAGTCCAGAGGAAGGGAGAGATATCAGCCCTCACAGAGATGAGTCTGCTGTAACAGATTAAGACAAGAACAGTGAAGGAAAAGAATTCAGTTGCATGCACATGGGTCACTAGGAAACCCAGCCTGGCCTGGAAGGTCCCTGGGACTGTGGGGCTATAGCTGACAGGAAGTAAAGGAAGAAGAATGTGCAAAGAGCTGGACAGGAGGAAATGGTCAGTGTGTGCACTGTGCACAAGTCGACACTATACACTGGGAGGGGAACAGAGCAGAGAAGAGAGGTGGGCAATGAAGCAAGTCCTCACAGCACCTTCCTTGCAGAGAGGAGAAGCTGCAAGGGTGCGTGGTGCCCAGCAGCGGGAGGAGCGCTGCACACCGAAAGGCCTCTGGCTCCAGTGTTCACACTCTCCTGCGGGGTAGGAAGGTTTTGAGCACACATCCTCAAGGGCTGTGCATTTATGTATTTATATATACTCTTAGTTTATTGACATGACAAAACATATAAGTATAGGAATTGTTAAAAGGAAGCTAAGAGAAAAAGAAATAGTTGTAAAGTCTTGTCTTGACAAAATCCAGGCTTTCATGATCATACTTTCATTTTGTGTACACCTGAAAATGTCCCCAATGAAAACGTTTTCTTTAACTCTTGAAAATTACAATTGCTGCAGGCTGCATAACTCAAAGCACAGCATCGATTTGGGACGACTTTTATTATTAATAAATAGCAGTTTGTCCATGCTTCACCGGTATTTTCAGTAATTTTGAATGTGGAGGTTCACATAACGTCAGGCTTGACCAGATCACCACTGTCTCTCCTCCCACGTCAGGATAAGACAGGGACACGGGAGGTGGGACAGTGCACTGTGGGCCTGCCTTCCCCGCTGCTCACCTCGTCCAGAGTGAGGCAGGGATCCTCACAAGTTGCTTGTCTTTTTTTTTTTTTTTTTTGAAAGTTCATTTAATTAGAACTATTGAGTGTAATCCATGAAAGAGCTGCTCAGGGAGAAGAATAACCTGTAACATGTCACACACACTGAGAGCAGACAAAACCCTGAGGGCTTCCCAAGAACCCCAGCACGTCTTGGAGCCCCTGGGACACCCCGGGAACAAACAGGAGGGGTCACTGGCTGCCTTCAGGATTGGGCGAGTAGCCAGAATCAATCACTCGTTCAACATCAGGAAACTTCATTTTTTCCTAATTTTTTCTTTTTGAGACAGGATCTCAGTATGTAGTTCAGGCTGGCCTTGAACTCATTATGTAGCCCAGGTTAGCCTCAAACTCATGGCAACCCTCCTGCCTCAGTCTCCCGAGCGTGGATCACAGACATGCACCGTTACAATAAATAAAAATAAAATTTCTCCTCTCTTCCACCTGCACTCCGGTGAATCTTACTACATGCAAAATCTCAGACACTGCACAAAAGCCTGGATGGGAAGGATTCCAAAAGCAACTTCAGGAAACCCTGCAGTGTCCCCTGGGCCATGGGGGAAGCAGTGGATGTAGGAGACAATTACAAGTGCATCACAGCTCAGAGCCACAGTCAACATGGGGATGAGGAAGAACCTCAAACAAATAGTTGTGCCTTAGACAAAGCAAATGTGTTCACCCCAGTGTTGTGTTCGGTTAGCACACTGACCTAAAGTGGAAACCTAGTTGTACTATGTAAATGGATTGCTCCTACTAATTGTGTTGATGGTGATATTTTCTCTGCTTTGGCTTTTCACCCACTATTGTAATCCAAATATTGTATATTGTAATCCAAATATTATATCCCTTTTCCAGTCCTCCTTACAAGCTGAAAAGTTATATTTGTAGTCCCATTGAGACGTTAGTGGAATCCCAGCAAATTAATTCCAATCTACCACCTCCAATGCAACCCATGGTGAGAGTAAAGACACTGAGACATATTCAAAGTTATGGGCAGGCAAGGGGTCCTAAGCTGATCCAAGTGAGGCTATGTGGACAATGGCCTTGATCCAAGGCCCATGCCAGTATTTATTATCTCATAATGAAAGGAGTGGTTCAAAGGTGAGTGACAGGACAGCAGCTATTACATTCGTACTTGAGCTTGCCAGCCAGGTGGCAAGAAAAGCATCTTTGCAATATGCAGAGAGAATGACATGCAGAAGGACCAGTGTGCATAACTGAATTAGGGTAGAATTTGTTTTTTGTTGTTGTTTGTTGTTTGTTGCTTGGGTTTTTTCTTTCTTTTGTCTTTTTGAGACAGGGTCTTTCTGTGCAGTTTAGGCTGCCCTTGAGCTCACTTTGTCGCCCAGGCTTGTCTCAAACTTGCAACCACTCTCCTGCCTCAGCCTCCTAAGTGCTGGGATTACAGACATGTGCCACCATGCACATCTAATGAGGGTAACACTTTAATGGTTTTAGGAGGCTGTTGCTTCAGTTTCTGATATATAAATTTTCTACCCTGGCAAATCATGCCCTTTTATTTTGAGGTTGTACCCAGTTGACATTCCTGGAGCTGACTGGCTCTGCCACCCCGCTGCATTCAACCATTTAACAGGGAAAACAATTCGAGGAATGAGGAAAATGTCGGTTGGCCCTAAAGATTGCATATCAATACCTTAGCTGGCCTTTGCACAGTTTAAAGCCCGTTGAAGGGAGAAGGAAATAGCATAGCCAGCTCTGTACATATCAGTACATGGAAACAAGGCTCTAACTAACGCTGAAGCAGCTGTTCTGCGTTCATGGGGGGCTGCCCAAATTGTCTCCTGCAACCCACCTCTTTTAGGGCAAGCGCGCTGTGTTTGTGCTTAGCTAATCTCAGCTGTGTGGAGCTCCTAACACCGACCCTGAGCAGGGGCAGAGTCTAGGAGGCCACACAGCCTTGGAGCGCTCCGCCACCTGTCTGGCCTGGGAGTGCCACCCACATTCTAGTGCTGTGGCCCCTTCTGCTCCCCACCACCAAGCCCCCTTTCTGGGCAGGACATCCACTGTGTGGGGGTAGATGACACACCAGGACAGCAGGCACACACCGGACAGACACAACTGGGACAGACACGCAGACCTAGGATGTAGAACGACAGCGCTGATACTGTTTCCCGAGCAGCCGTGTGTGCCTGGCCCTCGGGAATGCACGTCACAGGTTGGTAACATTACTGCCTGCATTTTACAGATGGCCCAGAAAAGAAGGGGTAAGCACAGTACTTACTGACAGTCACACAGCATGAGTGACAAAGCTAAGAGATTCAAGGTGGCAGGGAATTGTGATCAAAGGGAAACTGCACTGAGAATCAAGAGACATAGGCCTGAAGCCCAGTCTTAACAGGCAGTAGCTGAGTGACCTCGGCTGATCCCAGAACCTCCTCATTTTCCTCCTCTGTCAGGTAAGGAACCAGATGACCCCAGGCTCCTCCCAGCACCAGCGTCCTATGAATCTATTGCGACACAGTTTTCCCCTCCAGCCAGACCCTCTTGAGCAACTGTGGTCGGCAGCACTCTACAAGCTCAAATCGGTGGACGCTGTGTTCAAGGGTAACAAGACGTCGTCATGGTTGCCCTTTTCCAGTTCTCAAGTTCAGCTGAAAGCTACTACTGTAGTGCTGGTAAGACCAGTGCCTGGGCATCCTGAGGCCTGCGTGGCGGAAAGGTGGCATCGACCCGCTGAGTGGCCAGGACAGGCCTCAGCCGCACTGCCCTGTTGTGGTGCTGTGTGGCCGTAACCAAGGCCAGGAGGCTTAGCACCTCGCCTCTTCTATCAGCTGGGGACTATTCGCGTCCCTCAGTTCTCAGAGGACTGCGCCCAAAGCAGAATCATGTTCCACAAAGACGCATGACAGGTGGCTCCATTCAATACCCAGGACAGACCAACACATGTCAGTCCCTGCTGCAGACAACTGTAGGGGACAGGGAGTCCCTTCCTTCCTGGATGACACTTCACCAGGCCCTGCCCGGCAATTCATCTCAGATCTGACCTTGTCACCCCAGCCAGCTCCACTGGCAATCTCCTTCTGGCTCTGCCACGGGGACATAATTGTCAGCTCTTCCACTTACTAAAACACCACCAAGGTGAAGTCACCTCACACCTCCGAGCCTCAATCCTCCTCAACGGGAAAATCAAGACTGCCGAACTTTACAAGGCCCTTGACAATATTTAAAAAGATTACTTCCATGGGTACTTGTCCCCCCCCCCCAGGGCTCATCTACCTTAAACACTAGAACTAGCACTCGTTAAATCTGAACTGTGAGTTGTCACTCTCCAAACCTGGAAGAGGCAAAGCAAAAGCTTTGCCACCACTCGGAGACTACTGATTTTGGAACCTGGTAATCCCTCGAAGCAACTAGAAATTTAATTCTACTCAGTGAGTCTTCACTGAGTATCTGCTGGGTACCAGGCCCAGTTCTAGAGACTAAGGATGCAGAGATGAAAGAGAACAGAAAAACTTGCTCTCCTGGGACTTGTTTAACTTAAGCTACTTGAAATTTTTAAGTTTAAATCCACCTGGGGACAACAGCATCGAACAGAGCTATTAGACCACCAGGAAAACCCATTCTCCAGCGTAAACCTGGCCCCAGAGAGGAGCAGCTGCACATACCGTGACAGCACTTTCCTTGGTGACCCTATCAGAAAGCAAATGCCCGAGCAGGAAGGATTGTACCTGTAACCCAGGGTGGCTTTTCTGATGTCCTCAGCTATCCATTCTGGCTTCAGTTGCAACTAGTGTGGTGCAACACAGCCTGTCTTTCCTCAAGTCTGTGCCTCCAGATACACTGGGTGATCAGTGGGTTAGGGTTCCTCGTCCATGCCAATCCCAGAAACAGTCACCTAAACCGAGCCAAGCAGGGTTCCCCGGGCTCCTCAGCCCTGGGGAAGCGAGGTGCTTAGGACTCAGCGTGCAGGATGCAGCAGCTTGCAGCCTTTGTGCTGCTCGGACCTTGCGTGCTGCTCGCTCCAGCGCCCTCGCTCAGCCATGCCGGCTTCTTGAAGACATCAGGAGCTCTAATTCTGGTCCCAGAATGCCACCGACACGGTGAGCAAAGAGAGGCCTCCCCAGGGCTGTGTTTGCTTGTCTAGGAGATGAGATTGTGTGCTGGCGGTGGGATAGGAGGGCCGGGAGAGGATGGAGAGGCGGAGGGACTCTGTCACCGGGAGACTGGGCCCTGGGAGGTCAGCAGCTCTGACTCAGGCTGGCCTGGACTCTGACCGTGATGCGCTCTTCACCCCCAGGGTGGCCCCGCCTCTCCCTGGCGACTGTGCTCACAGCCACTCTAGTCTGTGGCCTTTTGCCCTCTAGAAGGTCATCAGGAGCCTGGGCCATGGAAGATGGGGGCCTCTGAGATGCTCCAGAAGAACCCAGGGCTGCACATGGCCAAGTGACCCACGGCCACAGGGCCACGGGAAACCGCACAAACAACAAATGATTCACCTCCTCAGCTATGCGCAAGCAACGCACTGAACCCGAGAAAGAGAAAAAAAGCAACATCCAGGCTTCCACTGCCGGGCTGCCTCGAGTGAAGAGGAATTGCCATGTATAAAATACGCAGTTTGGCTAATTGCATAGTTAACAAAACTCCCTTCGTATATTTTTTTTAACATTTTAAGAAAAGAAGCCAAGCAGTCCATAAGCCATAGGTTAGGCAACTGGCAGATACATAGGTCTCTAGCTCAATCACAGACAGGATATCAACTTACAGATGTATTCACAGAGAAGAGCAGAGAGATGATCTATCAGCAGATGCATGGACAGAGGAGACACCTAATTCTATGTACCCAGATATCTCTGTCGCTAGGTATGTACAGGGAGAAGGAGAAAACAGTAAAGTATTAGCAGTGGTTTTCTCGGGGTTATGGAACAACAAATTTTCTCTTATTCAAATATATATTTTCTAAATACTCTGTAATAAGCATGTTAAAATATTTTTTATAATACAAAAAAGACAAATTAACCAGTCCCTCTTTTTGAAAGAGTCATCGTCTGCGGGTCTGGGCATGAAGGAAGCCAACAGCCGTGGTCAGGTTGCCCCGAAAGGTTCCTCTGCACTCCGTCTCCATGACCTTGGCTCACCTCCCGATTCCTACTCACCAGCACCAGCTCGGATCGCAGCCTGGAACAGCTCCCCAGCCGGGCTCCTGCACTTCCACAGGTTCCTGCCTGGGTTGCTGCCGTCCCCCAGGCCTCAGAGAAGCACCGCCTGGTACAGATTACACACTGCAGGCCCCAGAGGTTCCAGTGAATGTGGGTGGCATTGTGAGTGGCACCGCCTGAGTGGTGCAGTGGCCCACACACCCATACAGGGTGGCCCTGCCCGGTGCCCCAAGCCCAGTATCAGAATTGTCAAGGCGTTTTGCTAAATGCTATGCAAATGAAGGTGGCTGGGCTTGGGAGTCGGGATGTCTTACATGTCACAGCACTGGCTTCAGCCTACCTGGTCATATGTTGGGTTTTCTACTTGGCAGCTGGGTTACTTCACCATCTCACCCTACCTGCTGCCGTGAGCTGAGTGCACCTGGCTTGCCTGGGCTGCATTGCGCGAGGAGGAATTGTCCTGAATCACATATGAAATGTATAATATAGTTAATGTATACAAGTCACAAAACTGCCTTTCTGTATATATGTTTGCACATTAAAAAGGTGTGTCCAACCCGTGGGCGAGAGGTTGAACACGCCTACCTCAGTTCAGTTGACTTCTCTGCTAATCCAACCTCAGTTACCTGTACAAGGAGATCATACCAACAGCCACCTACAAATGCTCTGAAAATTAAGTGAACTTAAAGCAAAAGCACTGAATTTTCTGTCCCACGTGGAGCACTCAATCTTAGCTACCACAATTATGACTTCCTCTAGCCACACAGAGAGACCTAAGACAGGGTCTTCCGTGCTAACTAAATCTTACATTCTTGTTGGACTTTCCCTGGGTGAGATGTCAGGAGAGGCCAGGCAGGGTATGAGTGAGTCCCAGGTGCCAGAACTGGGCCAGTGCTGCTCCCCAAGGTTACACAGAGTGCAGAGAGCCAGAGGGTTCAATTGCTCCCAGATGGTTAGAGTTGCTGCCTACAAACAGATGCCAACAGCAAAGTCAAGCAACAGGTGACAGAGTAGAGATGCCACTTGTGACCGCAGCAACCAGTGTGAATGACCAAGACCATGAGGGGAGAGCTAGGGACCAGGGAGTGCTCCCTAGTGTCTCCATGCCCTCTCCTCACAATGTGGATGTGGGTCTCTAGAGAAGCCTGCAACATGAGTGCTCTGCCTTTGAAAGTCATTAGGAGTGGCTCCAGCTGTGAGCATTGAACACAACCTGAATTACAATGGGCAAAGTCTAAAGGTAGGAATTCCAGGCTGGCCCTAGGCCCCACTCCTTCCAGCTCACATTCCACCTCCTGCAGGGTGGAGTCTCATCTTGGAGTCCAAGAAACCCCTGTGTTCTGGCAGCAGGGTGAAAGTGAGGGGAGAGGGAATCAGGTTCCCAGGAACTGCTGCCAGCCTGTTCCACCTGCACCTAGGACCTAGTCACAGCCACACAGGGAAGCCTCAGAGGGTCCTTAGCATTGGGCACTTGGTGTAACAAACTGACACACACTTGGAGCTTCAAACAACACAAGCCCATTGTGTACTTCCAGAGGAAGTCCAGAATGAGTTTCGTGGGCTGAGATCCAGGGGAGGTTCTCCCACAGAGCATGACACTAATTTTGTGACAAGGATGCAGAAATGTCAGACCATGTTTATTCTTTAGAATATTACTACTGATTAACTAGTAATTTTCATTTCATGAATTTTATTATGTTAAACAATGAGTACCAAACAGGAGGAAAAATCACAAAAATATTTAATTTTTAATATTTATCGAGCATTTGTAAATAAAAAGGCATCAAAATTTTCAACATTGAATTTTTGTTGTGCTCAGTCTATAAAAGAACAACTCGGGGCCGGGGATTTAGCTCAGTGGCGTAAGCACCTGCCTGGCAAGCGCACAGTCATGAGTTTGATCCCTGGTACCAGGAAAAAAAAAAGCAACACAAATAAATTCTTATATGAACTACAATGAAAATGTCAATAGCATATGGGTGCTTGAAAATGGCGGATCAATAAGTAGCAAGGTAAAGAGCCTCTCTGAGAGAAACAGCTCAGACTCTAGAATCTAACACCATGGAGAAGACCAGACAAAAGGAGAAAGATTCTCACGACCCAGGAAGAAACTAAGGAAAAAAAAGAAAAAGAAAAGAAAAACATGGACAGAAGGTTGGAGCCAGATACACTCTCATCGAAGCAGGTCCAACAGTGTGCTAGGTGCCACTGGGGTCCGACGATTTGCAGTCACGCTGAAATCGGGATTGGCAAGCCCAACGACCTCAGGGGAGGAAGTGTCACAACGGAGAATGGAGCCGGCATGGAGATCTGTGCTGGCCCACAGTGAGTGCATGGAGTTTGGTCCTCCCGCAGGAGGGGGTGACTGGCTGGGTGACATTTTGGAGTCAGGCAGGTCAGGCCTGAACCCAGAACCATAGTGGCTTCAGTTGACCCCTCCTGGCACAGAGCAGATTGGTGGGAACTGCTTGGACTAGGTACTGCCCCTGGGCGGGACCCAATAGCCAGGGACGAAGTTGCCCCTGAAGCAGTCATGAACAGTTCTGTCCATGCGGCACACACTAATGTGGTGAAGGCCCTGGTGGTTGACTGGCTCAGAGGGGAGGGGCCAGCCTGCACCGCCCCTGCTGGTGCCTCAGTGGTCAACAGCAAACTGGAGAGGGCAGCGATCCCTAGCCAGCGTGCTTCAGAGCAATTGTAACCAATACTGAAAGGGCCTGGGACCTCCACTATACACTCCTCTGGAAGAAACCAGAAACATGACAAGAGAAAGAAACCAAAAAAAAGTCTCCAGCCACCAACCCAAACAATATGGATCCAGGAGAGGTAAACACAGAAGAGATCGAGGGTAGCAAACCTACAGTATTAGAAGCAGCATCAGCTGACATAAAGAAATATCTTTGTGACGTTATAGAAGAACTCAAAACAGAAATACTAATATAAGTAAAGCAAGATATAAGAAGGTTAATAAAAGAATCCTAAGCACCTCTCAAGAAGACACAGATGGAAGAATGGAGAAGCACAGAAAAAGGAGGGAAACCTTCTAGAATACATGGAACAGATTCAAAGAGATTACCAGGAAATTAAAAACTCAAATGAAAGCTGGCAAAACTGCTTGAAAGAAACTAAAGATAGACTATCAAACTTGAAGACAGGTTTGCAATGTCTGATGGTGAAAGGAAAGATCTCTTAAAAATAACAAGAACCAGGAAGTAACAAGACAAAGCCTTGATGACGACAAGAGGATCTATAACTTAAGAATAAAAAATATGAGTGAAGAAGCAGGGGTAAACACAAATGAAATACAAAGGCTATTCACAGAAATAATAAAGGAAAACTTCCCAAGCATAGGAAAAGGAAATGATATTCAGATATATGAGGCATACAGAACTCCAGCCACCTACAATCAAAACAGATCCACACCCAGACGTATAATAATCAAGATCCCAGAAATTCAACACAAGAACAGAATATTAAAAGCTGTCAGAGAAAAGAAACAGATCACCTATAAAGGAAAACCCCTCAAAATCACAACAGACTTCTCAACACAAACCATCAAATCAAGAAGAGCTTGGAGTGAAGTATTCCAAGCCCTGAAAGAAAATAATCTCCAACCCAGATTGATGTACCCTGCAAAACTATCTCTCAGAATTAATGAAGAAACAAGATGCTTCCATGACAAAGAGGAACTGAGGGAGTTCATGACCACCAATCCAACCCTACAGAGAATACTGAAGGACATTCTAGAGAGAGGAAAAAAAGGGGGGGTGTTCAGGAACAGTGGCAGATAGGTCTCAATGAACAGGGCAGACAGTAGAAGAAGGGGTAAAGTAGACAACCAATGGCAGAAAAATAACATAACAGAGAGAGGCAGAGAAGTTTGGTTATAATCTCTAACATAGATGGCCTTGATACACTAATAAAAAGAAACAGGCAGAGTAGATCAGGAGATAGCATCCACCGAGACGCTCTGTATAGGAAATAAAATCAACCTGAAAGAGGGTTTATCAACTGAAAGTCAAACATGAGAAAATAATGCTCTATGTGACAGGGAACCAGAGAGAAATATGGGTAGCTCGTCCAGCAGCTGCATATAGGTTGGAAAGACATGACACCTTTGTGCAGTGGAGAACTACTCAGCTATAAGAAAGGAAAACCTTGAGGCTTTTGTAAGTAAAGGAATACAACTTAAGATCAAGCTCAGGGGTAAAAAGGTTCAGAACCACTTAGGTAAATAGTGGGTTGCCTCCCTAATCTAAAAACTAAAGGAGTTAGTGGGACCCAAATTGTACAATGTGCCCTGTGAAAGTGAAAGGGGAGGAATTGTCTAAAAAAGGAAGGCAGAGGACATTGTTAACAGTGTATCATGATTTAAAACCCACATTGTTCTCATCACTCTGTGTAGTTTGATTATATTCTATTCCAGTCTGTCTATTTGTGCCAGATTTGAGGGCACAGATAGCTATTCCAAAAATAGCAGGATATACTATGGTAACCATTCTTAATTTCCTATTAACTTAATCTGAAGTCCTGTATTACTTACACTGTCTTATTATGACTGCTCTTATTTGAATCTGGTTTGTTAGATCGCTGTCTTGTCTTATTTTATTCGAATCTGTCATGTTTGATAGTATCAAGTCTGAGAGTATAGGCAACTACTCCGAAGACGGTAAGATTCACTAGGATACCCATTCTGGTTTGACTGTTACCTGCTTTTGAAGTCCTATAATGTCTCCAGTGTTTTGTTTTTATTGATACTGTTCTGTACTGCTATGTTCAATTTTACTATGCCTGATGATATAGACAATTCTATTGAAGATAACAAGAGACATCATAGTAACCATTGTAGATCACCTTGTATTGTGGTTTTAATCATGAGCTATGTCCATCCTTTTGTTTTGAATGACCCCATTTTGTTTTCTTTCTCATTTGGTTTTGTTCTTGTCAAAATAAAATTAAATTAAATTTAAAAAAGAAAATATCAATAGCATGATACAAAAAATAATCTTTAGTTATCACAGCTAAGGCATTTGCACACATGACAATAGCATAGCCCACACACTCACTGCTTACACTGACAGCACACGTGCTTTGCTTTCCTGGCCTTTCTGTAGGCCATAGCTGACACCTCAATGGCCTTCCTATTTTGTCAGGAGGTTCTTATTATATTATATAGTGTATAGTTAACAGAAACATAAAATATCAATAAAATAAAGTATAAAACTCAATATATTGTATGCTTAGAATAGACATCAACATTTTCACATCAGCTATGTACTTGCTCACAAAACCCAAACGATAACACCAGAAATAAATTCCTATGTGAACTACAATGAAAACACCAATAGAATTCTATCACAAAAATAAGCTTGGCTTCAACTGCCACACCCAAGGCAGTCTTCACACATGACAACTGTACGTCCAATGCACACGTATCACACTGATAGCACACGTTTTGCTTTCCTGTCCTTGCATATAGGGCACAGTTGACATCTTTTCTGTTTTTCTGCCATCATAGTAGGTCTTTGTGGTGCTGTGCCTGCCTGTTCACCTGCCAGCTCACCAGTGTGCTCCACAATTTTTCCCATAGTTCCCTGGGCAGAAACATTTTATTTTTCCTGTTATATAAATGATCTCTTATGAGCTCCAGTCCCAATCCTCTAAGAAAGTTTCTCCATGATATTTTGTACTTGTTATTTTCTTTGTTAACTATCAAATTATTTATACCACACATGTTTAGGATCAAGTGAAACACGAGCCTTGGCCAATGCCTTGTTTCTGGTGACATCACAGTTGCTGCACAAGTCATCAACAACATCTGCTCCACCTTTGGTTTGTCATAGAAAGTTTTCATCTCAGGCATTTGTTTCATTAGGTTTCCCTATCGATATTTCCATCATGCTGAAATGGTGATATCAGCAGTACTAGTTTGCTTTTCTTTGCCATATATAAGGCCAATGGTATGTTTTTCTGAAATCTTAAGATTGTGCTATACAATTCTCGGTTTTGAAATTACAACATTTCATTTGGAGTTTCTGCTTTGTTCCTACATAGAGGTGCTGTGCTACTCAACTTGTGCTCTGTTAGCAAATGTAACATCAATGGGCAACCAGTAAACCAACTGTCAAATATCACATTCTGAGTAGTTTGGGAGCTACAAGTCTGCTTACAACATTGTTTGGTTTATTACTATATGAATAAGGACCTGATGGTTGAATTCCAGGACAAATGTCCAAACTGAAAGAATAGTAAGTCTTCGCACCTACAAGTGTGTGGAGGACAACCTGGATGACTCTCATTGAATACAGAGCAATTACCTTCACTTTGACTAACCCTGGCCCTGTCTCCATGAACTGTTATCTCCAGAGCTGGCTTAGCCATTTCCTTTTCCCTTCAATTGGCTCTAAGCAATGTAATAGGGCTGGCTGAGGTGCTGGTGTATAATCTTTGAAACTAGGCAACAGTGCTATTTCCCCACCCCATGACAGCCATCAAGACATGGTTGAGGCAGGTGGGATGCAGAGCCACTGTTCCAGGGCTGTCAACTGGGCTCAGCCTTGAGATAAGAGGATATGACCCAGGGCAGAACATGTTTGCACACCAGAAGCTGAAGCACCAGCCCCAGAACATTAAATGCTACCTCAATTGTGTTATACAGATTAGTCCTTGTGCACATCCTTCTCTCTGCACATTGCAGAGGTGATCTCCGGCCTCCTACATGGCCCAGCTCATAGCACTCACATATTTCCCACCATTCTCACAGTCACTCATCCTCCTGCCACCTCCTTCTTCACAAATTAATAAAATCTGGGTTGGTCCCAGAGCCAAGGCCTTCATTCTGTAAACCTTCATCTGGGCCAGACTCAGGAACTCTTGGCTCCCCATAATTATAAATATGCCTTAGTGTCTTTATTCTTGCCATGGGTCTCACTGTAAGTGGCAGATTGGAATTGATTTGGTAGAATTCCAATAACATTTCCATGGTATAAATATAAACTTGCCAGACCCCAGTGAGGACAGGAATGAAATCTCTATACAAAGGCAGAAATTTTTATGACATATTTTAACCCAGCACTTTTCCATAAGTCTTTTACATTCCTGTGATCACCGTGAGACGTTGTGCTAAGTGCAGCCCACCTATCAATGCTTTCAGTTCAGCTGGTGAGGGGTAATACTATGCTTTTTTAATATGGTTATCAGTGCATGCAGAATGTTTTACTTGCATTTCAGCTTTTGTATATTTCATAGCATCTTGTAGCATTTCATCTGTTACAACTGCCAAATCCCAGCACTTGTGAGACTGAGGCAAAAGGATCACTGCAAGTTTGAGGCTAGCCTGGGCTACATAATGAGTTCAAAGCCAGCCTAACCACACAGGGAGACTCTATCTCAAAACACATTGAATGGCAGTCCTGGTATCTGTCCAATACATTTTACCCCAAGAGACACTGTCTTAGTTACTTTTCTCCCATTGCCAAGACAAAATGCTCGACACCCAAAATTAAGGAAGGAAAGCTTTATTTAGCTCACAGTGTGTGGAGGTTTCAGTCCACAATAAACTGGTTCCAAGACAGGGTGACATGGCAGAGGTGCAACAGTTCAAGGTGGCAGAAGACAGCAAAAGCAGCAAGACAAAAGAGGGGAAGAGCAAGCCTCTTTTCCTCCCTCATATTGTAAGCAGACCACCTCTTGCACAGAATGAGGATGTTTAGTAAGGACCCTGACTCTGCTGAGTGGCTTAAACTTCTAAACTTCTCAAGTTGACAAAATGTATTAACCACTACAGGTCCTTACTACATTGCTGGACCTGATTCTAACATTAGAGCATTCCATTTGGTTGCATGGCCATTTTGCAACATTTCAACTAGTCAAATATGTGCTCACATTCCTGTTTTCTTCATCTCGTGAATCAAAGAGGTATGCATTTCATGTGTCTGTATGTCAATTTTTACTCCATTTCACTGTCATGGGAACTTGGCTCACATGGTCAACATCAAAGTCTTCATCATCATCATCATCATGAACATCCACTCATACCACTCTTCTGTTATGAAAGCATGTATTTTACCATAATGGATCATCTTCATCATCTATGCATGAGTAATCCAATGATTCACTTCTGACCTCCTCCAAAATTTGCTCAGTCTGGTTTTTCATGTGCCATTGTACTGAACTGGGCTACTTCTACCTGAAAAACCAAAAGAAAACTTTTTTTAAAATAACTCCTATAGTGTGGTGGGTCTCCTAGACCCTTTGTGATGCTCCAATAAACATACACAAAACCAGTAGCTGGAGCATAATGTGGGTAAAAATCCTGTTTTGACACTTTTACACACACCAAGTTCATCATACCAAGTGGGTAAACACATAGATTACTTCCTGTATTCCTCAGGAAAAGGTTCTGAGATGCACAGCCACTACTATTATCCTCTAATACAAATTTACAGTAAAAAATTAAGGGATGGGTTCACTGGACCCAGTATGATGCTCCTACTCCTACAAGAATCTATCATCTTGCCTTTTCCAGCTTCTAATTCACTTGCCTTCCTTAGCACTTGGCCTCTTTGGTCTTCAGGGCAAGTAATGACCAGGCAAATCCTCCTCCTCCCCACACCATGTTGCTTTCCCTTTCTGACTCTTCTGTCTCTCCCTTTCCTATTCTAGGGCCCTGATGATATTACATTGAGCCCACTTGAACAATCCAGCACACCCAAATTTAAGGCCAGCTGATTAGCATCCTTAATTCAACTGCAACCTTAATGTTCCCCTTGCCCCTGAACATACCATATTCAGTAGTCTCTGGGAATGAGGATGTGAACATCTTTGAAGTTATTATTAGGAGGAATTATTCTGTCTACCTCTTTCAACCATGGCAAAAATTCTACCACCCTAGAAAAGTGATCTCCAACATTTTTGGCACCAGGAACCAGTTTCATGACAAACAATTTTTCCACAGAAAGGAGAAGGATGGTTTTTGGATGATTCAAGCACATTGCATTTTTTTTGTGCACTTCATTCCTATTATTATTACATTTCAATACATAACAAAGTAAGTATATAACATATCATAGTGCAGAATCAGTGCAAGGCCTGATTTTCTGCAACTAGACCGTCCCAAGCAAGGGTGATGGGACACAGTGACACCCAAAGTCTGTTGCTTATATCACAGTCTACTACACAATCTCATTTTGATTGTGGCTCCTACAGAAAACCTGTTGCACAAAAACAGGATGTTGGAAATGGAAGCAGACTTCTCAGTGCTCTTCTGGTAGTGTCAGGATACTCTGCCTTGACTTTCATCCAGAGTTTACAGAGATTTAGTGTTGTCTCAAACATACTTTTAAGATCACCATCATTTGTGATCTTAAGCAGTTGATCCTCTTCCAGAAAGGACAAAATCGATTCACCTGGCTTATTCACAAATAGGATCCCTGGTCCAGAAAAAGGACAGAAGGATACCCCACACTCCCAACAAGGGGACGATCTCAGTGGAGGTGCTAATCTGAACTCTCCCCAGGGAGCCGCTGCCTCAGGAAATGTGTGTGTGACCTGAGCCAGGTCAATCATGTCATTCCTAGTCCTTGGCAGGAATTCTGATGCTCTCCCTCTTTTTCTAGAGTCCCAGCTCTGACGACAGACAAGGAACACCAGTAGCTACTTTCTATCAAGACTGAGAAAATGTCTTGTGCTGAAGCTGGTGTCAAGATTCACCAGGAGTAAGATGAAAACAAAGATTCAGAGATGCAGGCCCACAGCCCATATCCACCCCTGGGCTTTCCAAGTACTTGAGCCAATAAATCTCCTCTGCTCTTTGTTTCTCCTAATTTTCTTTCACTGGCAGCCAAGTATTTACCTGTTGGAGCAAGTCACAGCTTTCCAAACCCCCTTATATCTTTCTCTAAAGAAGGTGCTTCTGTAGCTGGAAGGATGTTGCCTGACCTGGGTCTCTCAGACCAGATTTGCCCTGAGTCTTAAAGGGACCACCGCCGCACAAAGCATGTCTATTTTCACCCCTCAAAATGGGTATACTCCAGACAAGCACCATCTGAAACCCAGCAGGTTCCTTGCAAATTCTGTCCATATGCATGCACACAAGCAACAAAGTGAGAGAAAGCCACCTCTTGATTAACCAGCATTCAACTCACCAGAGCCCACAATTATCTAAAGCTGTGTACCTGACTTCAAATGCAAATACAAAGAAGCTGATTGGGGCAGAGTGCCTTAGAAGCAAAAATCTTCCCAGCAGCCATTATTATCACAGCCAGTCAAGAAGACTAAAACTAGCCCCATGCCTATCACCATGCACTAAGCTAAAATTCAAATGGATCAAAGCTCTATATATTAAATCAGAAATACTAAATCTACCAGAAGACAAAGTAGATAGAAATCTTGAAGACGTGGGGTAGCAGAGAGTTCATGAGCAAAAACCATATTGCATGGGAAGTACTTCAAAGAATCAACAACTGAGATCTCATCTTATTAAAAAGTTTTTGCACATCCAAAAAAATCGCCAACAGAGTGAAAAGAAAACCCATGAATTGGGGAAAATTTTTAGCCAACTGTCCCTCAGACAAAGGACTTCTATCTAGAACATATAACGAATTGAAAAATATCAGGCCCCCCCAAATTCAAAGACCCAATCCAAAACTGGGCATCTGAGATGAATACATACTTCTCAGATGAAGAACTACAAGCGGCAAATAAATGCATGAAAAAATGTTCAACATCACTAGTCATTCAAGAGATGCAAATTAAAACAACACTGAGATTCCATCTCACCCGAGAAAGAATGGCCAATATCAAGAAATCAACGAGTAACAAATGCTGGAGCGGCTGTGGGGAAAAAAAGAACCCTTCTCCACTGTTGGTGGGAGTGCAGGCTGGTACAGCCACTGTGGAAATCAGTATGGAGATTTCAAAAAACTAGGATTATAGGTCCCATTTGACCCACCTATTCTCTATCTGGGTATTTTCCCAGAAGAATTAAAAACACCACAGCAATATATGTGTACCTATGTTTATAGCATCACAATTTATAACAGCTAAATCTTGGAAACAACCCAAATGCCCATCAACTGTGGAATAGATTTAAAAAGATGTATTTTTATATAAAGGAGCACAGCTATAAATAGGGACAGACTCAAAGCTTTTATAGGTAAATGAATAAAGCTAGAGACCATACTCATAAGTGAAATAAAACAAATGTGCATGTGTAAGCATCGTCCTGTCTTCCTAGTGTAAGAAACTAAAAGAGTAAGATACAAAACCTGCAATAGGTATTGAGAAAGGGAAAAAAGCTGCTCACAAGAAAAGAAAAACAGGGCTGGGGATTTAGCTCAGCAGCATAAGTGCCTGCCTTGCAAGTGCACAGTTGTGAGTTTGATCCCCAGCCCCCCCAAAAAAGAAAGAAAAGAAAGAGATGAGACAAAGAAGAAATGAAGGAAGGGAAAAGAAAAAAATACATATATCCAAATATATTTAATTTCTTATTATCCTGCTTTGAAAGTCCGTATTATTTTTGTTTACTTTGCTTTCTTTAACATTTAAAAAAAAAGGGCTGGGGATTTAGCTCAGTGGCTTAAGTGCCTGCTTTGCAAGTGCGAGGTCGTGAGTTCGATCCCCGGTACCAAAAAAAAAAAAAAAAAAACATTAAAAAAAAAAGCCACTGACTACCAGGAGTTTATCAGGTGCCAGACATAGTGCTCAGGGTCTACGGACTGCTAACTGAATCTCTCCATCACCCCATCTTACGGGTGTGAAAAGTACAGGTTCCTGGTGCTCAAATAACTTTCCCAAGGTCACAGAACTGACACCACAACCAAGCTCCTATCTCCCACCATGCCCCTTCCTACTGTTACTGGACTCATTAAAAATAGCACAATGAGAACTTATTTTTGGACAGATTTCCAATAAGAAAATTTGAAGGGAGTAAGTTCACCACTTAGTTGAACTCTCTAAGTTTTCAGTTACGTAGCAGGACCTATTTGAAGATTCCTTTGCATGATGGAGGCAATAAACCAATACAACAACTAACCCGGTATGCACACAGTGTTCCAAACTCCACCCGAGCTATTTTAATTCAGTGAATCCTCACTCAACCTGGTGGGGAGAGGGCTGAAACACTATTCCCATTGCACAAGTAATCAAATTGAGGTGCAGAAGTACAAGCACTTGCTCAAGTCCTGCTAAATTCACCTAACACTCATACAATAGTACTTCTACTTGTTTTCTTCGATGTTATAGGAAGTTTTTATTCACAAAATATTTTACCCTTTCTACATTTCAGAAACAGAGAATCCAAATTCTGCTTTGGTCCTGTCACTGTAGAACTATGGAGCCCCAGCAGGGATCCTGCCTCGTCAGGCCCCCATTTCTTCCTCTGTCAGGTGAGCGAGCTGGAACTGGATTCTCTCTAAGGTCCCTCCAGCTCCAGTACCTGAGATAATAAAAAGAGATGACTTTGTTCTCTGGAATGTCCTTCCCTTATCCTTGGCAAACCTGAGGTGTCTTGGCTAAAACACAAGCAGGTTGGCAGCTCTCTGATGGTCGTGGATAACTATGCACCTTAATTATCCAGGTGCCAAATGGCCAAGGAAGGTGGGTACATTTTTACACTGATTTAATCAAAGGCTGCTTAACTCAGGGCAACATCTCTGTTCCATGAGCACAGATGGTTGGCTAGAGCAAGTTTCCTCGAGGTGATGACTCCTGAGAAATCCTGGAGCCCTGACCCAGAAAAAGTCATGTGTTTCTCCATATGTTCCCTTCTGGGATGGGGGTGAGAGATGAGCAGGGCTGTTAGACCATAACTCAAGGTCTGAAGCAACAGACAGACTCCAGATCTTGTGCACATGACATCAGAGGCTGAAGTCTCAGTTTTCCCCTGAGATTTTTGTTTTGACTTGGACTTTGTTTTTTAAGGCAATCAGTTCTGCTTACATTTAGAAGGGCACTGTGTTCTGCCAGGCTTTGCTTTAAAAACAAAGGTAGGGGATAGATAAGAAATTATTAGAGATCTCTTGAGTATATGAAGAGCTGTCATAGCTTCAACACCTGACTTTTGAAGAGCTGAGTAAATGGAAAGTAACATAAGGCTCACCAACTCAAAAGATTCAGCAAACTGGGCATTCTGTCAAGTGCCCAAACAACTATAATAGTATCAAAAACTACAATGTATTCAATTTGGAGATGTCTGGTTTCCACCTATAGTGAGGAGGACAAAAACTTTTTCTACCTAACACTAAGCCTTCCTAGAAAATTTCTGAGTCTTAGGTTAAGGTGAATTCACCACATGGTACCAAAATGTCCAGATATTCACTTTCCCAGCTCCCCTTAGAGCCAAGTTGCCACCAAGCAGATGGACCCACAGAAGGTAATGGTGCGGGTGATGGAGGCAAATAATGGCCAAGGCATCCCAGTGAAGCCAGCAGCAGAAACAGCAGCTGACATCCAGGACGGTGACAGCCAGAGCAGGGCGCCCTGCAATGTCCTCTACTAGAGCAGACATCAGCAGCATGCTCACCAGGCTGCTTCTCGGGAATCCCTTCACCCATGGCCCAAAGGGCCTTCTTCCCCTTCTTACCCTGGCTCATTTGCTAAGAGTCTTTCTTCTGTGAGCTGCCAGTACCATTCCTTTCCCCCCACCCAATAACTGAGACTTGATTTCTGTCCTTTATTGTTAAGAATCTGTTAAATGCACTAATCATGTGACTTGAACAGGTTACTTAATTACTCTGATTCTCAGTTTTCATCTCTGGAAAATGGGATCATACTCTGATCTCCATTTACTCACTCAGCAAATACTGAACACCTACCAGGTGACAGACCCTGTGCAGGCTCTTCTGACTCACAGATTTATATTCTGATAGGAAAGACAGACAGTAAGATTAAATCATCACAGAATTTTCTATTATTGCCATTATATAATGTTCAATGAAAACTTCGTAACAGCATTATTCATAATGGCCCCAAATAAGCCAAATATGAACTAACCGAATCAAGGTGAAACAAAATATGGTACATTCTTACAATGGAATATTGTTGGCCATAAAAAAGGGTAAGTACTAGCATATGCTTCAAGACAGCTGCACTGTACATACATCATGCTAAGGAAAAGAAGGCAGCCACGAACGGCCACATATCACATGATTCCACTGCTGTCGAATGTTCAGAATGGGCAAATGCGCAGACAGAAAGATCAGTGAATTCCCCGGGCTAGGTGCGGAGAGCAGGGGGTGACTGCTAACAGCTACATGGTTTCCTTTTGGGCAGTGATCGTGTGCTGGAATTAGGTAATGGTGATTGTCGTACAAACCCATGAATACCCTAAAAACCACTGACTAGTCCCCTCTAAAATCCCTTCTACGTGCTTTATGCTACGTGTGTTATATTACACCTTTCTTCTTCACCTCTTCTCTTCATGTGCAGCTTCTGTCTCTGCTATTGCGCACAGTTTTCCTCAATAGTGTTATAAAAGACCGGTAACCCTTGGTGCAGGCTCCTCTCACTTAGCCTCATCAGAAAGACACCCTCCCTTCTCTTGATCTGTAGACCAACAGCAAAGAAGACTCTCATTGGCCCTGCTTAGGTCATGTGCCCACAGATGGACCAATCACTGCACGGAGGAGGAAGCATATGGGCTTCCCCTGGTTTCCTGGCAACCAATGTGGAGAGGAGAAGGGTACTGTGATGAACAGCCCACCAGACCCTTGTGGGAAGGGGGTAAAGTTCCTTAAAAAGTAAGGAGGGGCTGTTACCATAAAAGGGAAGTGAAATGGTGTACTTAACTACTATTTCAAGACACCATGATTCCTACAGAAACCAAGCCTGCTTCAGGTTGCCGAAAAACCTCCCTCAAGATAGGTAAGACAAACCAGAGGGAATAAAGCAGAAATGATGAGATACCTGAGGAAGATTATAGACAGCGCAGTATAGGAACAAAGTACGTCCAATCAACTCTAACCCTACGTGAATACATTATTATTCCAGGGCCCCGGAATCTTGGCTCCCAGACCAAGTCCCTTTCTGCGTGGAGAGCTGGGACTTAGCAGTTGCCTTGCCCATGTCCTGCCCTGCAGATGTCCGACCCGAGAGCCAGCCCAGCCCTGCCTCGTGAAGGCTCTCGGCTGCTTAGTATCACAGGCACAATAAGTGCTATTTCATGCCTAGTGTTCCAGCTTCTTCTCACATAAAAATTACAAACAGATATTTTAACAGTCCTTGCTTTCATCTAGGTAAAACTGCGATACGATCAGCTCAGCTTGTTGTTTGCATCTTGGAACATTCTGCGCAATTGGTTTTTTCTTTTTCTTTTTTTTTTCTTAATGGTGCACGGGGGGAAGGTGAGTTCCAAGAGTGAGCAGATACAGATGCATAGACTTTATGAGACCACAAGAGAACATTCAAAATGATTCAGTGGCTCATGTTAAACATCGAAAAATCACCAACTGTCTGGAGAGCTTCAGCTGGTTTAGTCAAAGCCACACAAATGTTTCTGTCCTTTAAACTGCCAACTCCGGGTCACTAAAGACCTATTTGGTTGCAAATAGAAAAATATAAGCTGGATGTGTGGTGAATGCCTATAATTCCCAGCTACTTAGGAGGCTGAGGCAGGAGAATCACAAGCTCAAGGCCTGGGTAGGTTAACAAGACTCTGTCTCAAAATTTAAAAGTAAAAAAGATAAATTTTTTTAAAGGACTAAAGATGTAACTCAGTGACAGGGTGCTTACCTCGCGTGTTTGAAGCCCTAGATTCCATTCCTAGGACTGTAAAAAAGAAACCAGTGAAAAGTTCACAGGTAGCACCGGAGCTGGGCTCAGTGACCCAGCAGAATGCCCTCTTGCTTTCTAGTGAGGGTTATCTGCTGTCCTCACCTGGCCAGGACTAAGACGGTCCCTGGACAGTCCCAGCTGGACGGGTGGGTCTCCCTGGCTCCACCTAAGCCATGCCAGCATCTGGCTTGGCTCTGTGTGGGGTCTTTCCTTTCCTCCCAGGCTGCCCAAGACTGAGCGCTGCGTCCTGCCTGCCAGCCGCCCCTGCCGAATGAGTCCCATAGTGTCACGGCAGAACCCTGCAACAGGCCTGCCTGGCCTGATTTGGGCCATGTGCCCTGAATGCCTCACTCAGCGTATCCAAGTGGGGGACTGGCCAGGCTTGCCCTTAGCCCTTCTGTTACAGTTGTGGCCAGACGTGCCCAAAGCCTCATGCGGTCACAGGTGAGGAATTTTCAGAGGTGGCTGGATCCAGAGTGTGCGACACTGGGATTGATTCATGGCACAGTGCTAGGGTCAAGGGCACTAGAATTAAAGGTGTGAGTGCTGCCCACGCTCAGTAGCCTGGATGAGATATAAGGGCAGGAAGAGCTGTGGTCATCCCCTACTGCTTTGCTGCCTTCTGCCTGCCATGAACTGTTTCTCCTCTGTGATTATTAGAGATGGCCGTTGACGGACTGAAACCTCTACACACTGTGAGCTAAGGAAATCTTTCCTCCTTTAACTTGTAAATGCTGGGTATTTTGTCTCAGCTACAAGAAAAGTAACTAAGATACCTTCCTAGAACTTCTAGAAAAATGGGAACAGAAGCCCACACTCTGCTTCCTATTACATTCTGTCACTGTAATGTGATCCCCATGAGTGATGTCAGAACCACATTACTATTACTAATAAATATGATATATATATAATATATATAATAAACAGGATATGAGATATATGCAGCTGTATAACAAAGTGGCACTACTGGCCCAGTGAAAAATTGTTCCCAGAGCCCAGGAGTCGGATCTAGATGATACAACTCGACAAAGGCACTTTTGCAACCACATAAAACCAACACTACAGTGGTTGTCACAGGACTAACTCCTTGTGGACAGGCACAATCCCATCCCCACAGACATCAAGCCAGTGTCCTAGGAGGAAGTAAGGTGACCTGAAGCAGCAGCCCAGGACACCCTCCAGCCTGAGACGCTGGTGTCCCGTGCTGAGACAGACCCCTGTGCTGGCACAGGACACTGTGACATCTGGAAGATTCAGGATCAGTCTACTCACTCACCAACCCTGCATCCTGGAGAGTGTCTCCCTTGAGCCACAGGCCTAGCTCGTCCCCCACAGGTGGAACCTGAAGTACCGGGAGGGAGGGTTCACCACAAAAATGTGGGTGTTGTTGTCCAATAAAGAGGGAGACAGAGCTCTCAAAAGCGGTCAGAGTGGTCAAAACCAGCACACGTCCACTCACCCCACTGCGATGTGAAATCTGCTGACTTTTCTCATCACCCTCCGGAAAACCGTGACATTAATACACGGAAATGGCAGAGAACTACAGCTCTCACACAGCACCATAGAAAAGGCGAGAGTTGTGAGGCAAGGAAAGCTAGGGGGTCCCATCTCCTCTCTGTCCCTTCCTGGCTGGCTGGTCCTTCCCAAATACAATACCAGGACTGCCCTGCCTCGTTCTGTGCCCAGGAAACTGACAAATCTGAACCCTATCCATGGGCTCCCTTAGCCTCCCACTTCTGATTGGGTTTTATCAGTAGAGGGGTCAGCAGGAGAGGGAGGCCAGGGAGTCTGTTTCTCTTGACTCCTTTCTCCTGATCACTGGCATTCGACTGCATTCTTCTGCCCAAGGCCACAACTCCTACCTCTGCCCAAGGCCACAACTCCTACCGAGAGACCCTCCCCCAGCAGGGCAGCTCCTCTCTGGGTCCCTGCAACTGGCCCCTCCACTTAGCCCACAGCCCTGTGGACGGCAAGCTCTCACACACACACTGCTACCCCTGGGTGGCCCCACCACCCTTGATCCGTCTCCCACAACTTCGCAAGCTGTCCTCTCACTAACGGCTCTCAGCTCCACATCCAGCAACCCCGCTTGCATCTCAGCTGGGAAACCTCAGACAAATAACTCAGGTTCTCAGAACCTTGATTTTCATAACTGACGGTGAGAATAACTACACTGACTTCTCGTGGCCACATGAGAAGACACCTCCGGAGCAGCCACATGCCTGACCCTCAGCAAACACGTGCCTGTGGACACAGCCCTGTCCTCTGCTGGGCCAGCTCCCTTCACGCACGCATATGTTTGCAGCACTTGCTGCTGCCAATGAGCATAGTACACTCCAGTAAAATCAAACATGATTTTATGTGGCACCAATCTCCTGCTGCCCACCCCCTTGGTTCTTGAAAACAGAGAAGAAAAATAAAACAGCACTTGATACTGACCACCTGATTCCATAAACCCCAGAAGCTCACAGTTGCCAGTCCTTTGCATCCTATCACATCTGTGACACTTTGCACAAGGTGTCACATTGCTCCATGTGGGTCTCTAAAAAGAACACTGCTCATGATGGATGCCATCTAAACAAGGCACCCCACAGCACTCTGCAGGGACTTTGTACTTTGAAACAATACTCTGGTCCATCCGTTTCTTTTGCTTAATGGGTCACTGTATAGTATCACCCACCAGCACTCTCCAAGCACAGGGAGGCAGAGTGCGCGCCCACAAGAAGGGCCACACACTGGCATCAACATGCCCGGGCTCGAGATCTGATACTGTGGGGGAGACTCACCCCGCCCACAGGGCTGCCTGTGCCTGCCTCCCGCTAAGCTTCGCAGGGTTGAGGACGTCTGCACGGAGGCCCCACTTGCTTCCACCTCATCTCCTGTCTCCTGCAACGCAGCCTCTCCCCAGCCAAACTGAGCTCCAGTTTTGCCACCAAGGAATCAGGCTCATGGTTCAAATGTCATCTTTTGCATGAGAGCCTCCATAACCTCCCTGCAACACAGCCAGCTCCTCCTCTACCCTCACACACATTAGTATCACATCATAGTCAATGGGCATTGGAGTCAGGGCTTACAAGGGAATAGATTGAATACAGGACAACAAGTTTATAGGATAATTTTATAATATTCACCCAAAGAGTCAAATGCAGAAGAGTATAAGACATCTGACTATACACTAGAGACCCAAAAAATCCAGCTGAGGGCCTGGATCCCATGGCAATGTCTGGCCCGAGTCCAGCTGAAGACCTAGAGCCCAGGGCAATGTCCCCCACAGTCCAGCCGAAGGCCTAGAACTCATGATAATGCCTCCTGGAAGTCTGAATCAAGGCTCTGCACTGGGGAGGCCCAAAGGTCAGTGGTGAAAGCTAGAAAGTCTGTACCAGTGGAGGGAAGGAGCTGTGCCAGCAGGCTGAAGACTCTGCAGTGGAGCCAGGAAGTGCTGCTCAAGGTAAGGACCAGGAAGAGAACTACAGCCTTCCTCAGTTTCAGCGAGGACCTGAGCTCCTGCAATAATGAGAACAGCCACGTTCATTCGGAAACCAGCACAACGAGCCTCCCCAGGAGAACCAACAGCACCACCTCTTCCTCGCCAGTTCTCCTTGTATGCTGTTGACAGCAACCCTCAGGGGGGCCTTCCATGCCCAGCCCCAAAAGTTCAGTTCCAGTGGGTGTTACAAGCTGACCATGAGTTAATCCACTACGATGGATCTCCCTCCCCCAAAGATGACCATAATTTCCAGCATGTACAAAGCATCTCCCGTGTGCCCAGTAAATCACAAACATCTCAATTAATCAATTAATTCTCAGAACAACTCTGCAAAGTAGATTTCTAGACCAACAATTGCCACAACTTCAGAGACCATCTGGTAAGTGGAGTGTTTGTTTATTTGTTAGAAGTAGATTTCAATGCTTTTTTAAAATTTTATTTTTGTTTTTGAAAGATTTTTGGTTTATGTATAAATACTGTTTTGCTGGTATGCTTCTTTTTTTCCTCTTCAGTCTTATATTTCTAATGCCAACAAGTATGCGCTAAATGAATAAATGAATGAATAAATGAATGTTAATATTGTGTTTACATATGAGAATACTCCAAAATAGATATTCACTGAGCTTGCACATGGTCACAGAGCCAGTCAGGGTCATGTGGGAGTCTCATGCAAGTCCTCACAGCACCCAGCTTATGCCTGGGTTGGCAAGAGCTACACCCCACTCATCTGCCTCTCAGTGGCAGGGATTTTGTGCAACCTCAGGAAAAAAAAAGATTGAAAAAGGAAAAAAAATCAATGGTTGGTGACTGCAAATTCCAAAGGATTATAATTTGATGACAACTAGTTTAAAAATATAGAGTAACAGCTAAATTCTATGACTTAGACATTTTGTCCCACATGTACTAGGGAAAAGTACTGTGCATTTGCCTTAGTTTCTTAAGTAAAACGGACTTTTAAAATAGCCTCTCTTCACTATTTTGCATTATTCCTGAAATAACTTCCTCTTCAAAGTCTGCGTATAAGTCAGATGTCCATAGAGTGAATTGATTTAAACATCAAAAGGACTCTTGCTTTTTCAGAAAGCAGAACTCTATCCTGGGGTGTCGGAGTCATTGAAGCTGAATACACATGAAGGTTGTGGTGTGGCCAGCACATGATAGAACTGAGAATGAGGAGACACCTCGGCCACCTGGAGACTTTCTGGGTAGTTTTCCTTAATTAGCATCCTCTGTTGCTCTGAGGGGTCCTTGAACCCCTCCCAAGATCTGCTCAGGTTTCCTCCATCGTCAGCTCCTTGCCTGTTCTGATTAAATACGGGCCACCCAGGGTCAGTCAGTGAGCCAGCTAGCAGAGTTAGGGGCCTTGCCAAGGATTCTAGTCCTCCCGGACCCCTAAAGATCATGCCTTTGGGCCTTGTCTCATTCCTTTGGGCCTTCCCTGTGCACCCATTTGGGGGGTGGGGATCTAGGAACAGACCCCAGCTCTTGGGGAAGCTAAAGCTACTTCATTAAGATGAAATTCTCCCCATTTGCATCACACAGGGCCCCACAGGTTACAAGGCTGCCTGGATGGTTAAACTAAATGATGTGGGCAGGGCTCTGGGGACCCACCAGAGACTGGCAGCTGCAGGTGGGGGGCGGGGGAGAAAGGGACCTCCCAGACCCAACAGGGCCGGGCAGGTGCACAGCAATTGGTTTCCCAGGAACCATAATTACTGTGCCAGAGACCTCCGAAGTGCCCCAAGGAGGTCTCCAGGCTTTGAGGATGTTTATGTCACCTCTCTTGGGTAGCGGTGACCTAGTTTCCCTTGATTAGGAGCAATCACTGGCATCACTATGGCAACCGTTCCCCTGACACAGTGCCATGAAAAGCTGGAAGTAACAAGGGGACCATGTCTGTGCTGCCCGTGAGCAACCCAGGCCCCCAGATGCCCCCAACCCCAGGTTGTGGTGCTGGCAGCCCAAGATGCTGTGAGCAGGTGGCAAAGTGTGAGAGGGGCTGATCCTGTCTCCCTCGGCTCTGACGCTGTGAATTCTGGACAAAGGGAAATTACCCTGTCTTTGCTACATTCTGTGGGACAGGACCCCCAACTTTTCCCACGCTTCCTGCCTGCCTATTCTATGGTTCTTAAAAGCTTCTGCCTAAGGTATCAAACACTAAGCTTCGTTAATCCTGTCAGCAGGAACCAAGTCAGTACTTCCCTTGGTGAGTTTCTGGATTATTGAAAGGTGATAAGGTGAAGGAACCCGACACGCAAGGCTCCTGCAGACCACGCGATGGCAGCTATGTTAAAACAGTCGGCTGTGTGGCTGGTCCCAACCCTTATCTACATGGAATAATTTTCTCCCGAAGGCTCTAACGTTTCTCTGTGTGTCCTTTCTCCCCCTGTTGGCCTTGTGCAAACTTAGGGAGACAGAATGGCATCACAGGAGGACCCACAAGCTTTGAGTGGAAAGTCCTGGGTTCCAGTCTCACTCTGCCACCTGTGCACTACGTGATTCTGAGAAGCGCCCACTGGCAGCCCTTCATCTAAAGCAGGGTGCTATACCGGCCTTGCAGTGGTCTGGAGTAAGATAAAGAATTCATGTGGAAAAAGAACTCAGTCACACAACGACACTAACAAATGGGAGCAACCGCCCTCCTGCCCTCAAGCTAAATTCTGTATCTGGAACATTATTTTATAAATTGTAAATAACAAAATACATGCCTTGGGCAAATTTATGAAATACCAGCAGACAAACTTTCCCTGGGCTCAGGGTCGCTGTTCTCATGTTGTCGGTTTATCAGCAGATTCGGCAGCTCTGAGCTTTTCAGCTCCTCATCCTTGACTGTTACACAGCCACAGTTCAACGTTCTTCTCCGTCTTGATATTTCTAAACCTGCCAGCTTTGCACAAGGTGAAACCTATCCTGTGGGATTATGTCCAGCTTTCTCAGCAGATGATTTCTTCTGGTAAATCCTAATACTTACAAATCATCTCCTCTACCAAATGCAACCCTTGATCCCATTACATAAGACTGGGGTGGGGAATTCAGCGGAGCAGAGGTGAAGGCAGGCTGTGTGTGTGACCTCGGAATCTGCTACATCAAAGGTCTACACTGTCACTATTACTGCTTTCAAGCAATAGAAGTCAATCCTGACTCTTATTGCTTATGCACCAAGATAGTTTTGGGGTTTATTGTTTTGTTTTGTTTGAGACAGGGTCTAATTTGTAGTTCAGGCTCACCCTGAACTCTCTATGTAGTCCATGTTGGCCTTGAACTCATCACAATCTGCCTGCCTCAGCCTCCTAAGGACAGGGGTTACAGGCATGTGCCACCATACCCTGCTTTGCACCAACATGTTATTAGGAGGTTTGCAGGACCCATAGCATTAG
The DNA here is from genome assembly GCA_004027295.1 of Dolichotis patagonum. Classification (NCBI taxonomy): domain Eukaryota; kingdom Metazoa; phylum Chordata; class Mammalia; order Rodentia; family Caviidae; genus Dolichotis; species Dolichotis patagonum. The sequence continues at coordinate 36,271 of PVJX010000643.1, read as the reverse complement.
AAAGAGGCTGACGAAATGGGCTTGGAAAACAGACAGGAACTGAGAGCACCCCAGAGGGCAGGACCGAGAACTACAGCAAAGCCAGGGCAATGGGGGGCCATTCACGGCCAGCTCCCTCCCAGTGACACCAGCACCCATGGCCCCCAGCGTGGAACTGCAGCCTCCCTTCACCCCTGCCCTGGGATGGTTAACCTAAGTCACCTGCCGGCCCACCGGACCTTGGCCCAGGGCAGACCACAGGGCCCTCAGTGTCCCTATTGGGAAGTGCGCACAGCCTCCCACCAAGGCCACATGCAGCAAGGCCGTAGAAAAGGGTCTTCACCAGATGGTGAAAGAGAGAAAGAGAGAGAGAGAGAGAGAGCGAGAAAGAAAGGTCTTTTCATGAAACCACTTGGTGATTTTTAGGTAATTTCGTGTTTTGCTTATTTGTTCAAAAAGTGTTTGTTATAAATTGTATTTACGAAATAGTGCACAGTACATATTGATGATACTTTTAGGGCACTTGAGAGTACATCTCGGATAGCACTGGGTTTCAGAGGCCCTGGCACAGAAAGCCTGCCTTGCCCACGCCACACCAGCAGCCAAGGGCAGGAGAAAAATGTCCTTTCCGAACCTGGGCAGGCCTGGGCAGTGAGGGAGACGTCCGCCTGGCAACACTAGCTATCGTGCCCAGGGAGCAGGAAGCAAAGGACGAGATCCGTTCTCTGCCCTGCCGCCTCACTCCGAATGGTAAGACCCAGTCCCAGCCCTACCCCAAACCACTCGTTCCCGTTCCCCCAAACCTGAACGTGAGTCCTCCTCCCTCGCAAGCTCAACCCCCTAGCCCTGCAGACGTCCCCAAACATCTCAATGCTTCTCAGCTTTGTGTGAAGACAGTGTCATCCTCCTGTCTCTCGCCCCTGTCCTGTGCTTCCATCATCCCCCCAGAGCCACCTGCCTGCACAACCCCTGTGTCCCTTCTCACAGTTCTTCCAGGCCTCTGTCCAGGCTTCCTTCCTTCCTACCAAGGCCTACAGAGCCTGCCTGGCCCCTCATTGCCAGCTGTCTGCACCCCTGCCTGTGTCCTCTCCCCACTGTGCCAGGCTGTTCCTGTCCTCTGCATCCTTGTCCATGCTGCCACCCTTCCTGGGATGCCCACCCGCTCCCACCCTGGCCCCCAGCTGCCTGCCCAGCTCCCACCTCCTCAGCTGCAGGCCCAGCTCAAGAGCAGCTCCCAAAAGCCTGACCCAGCTGCTCCAGCACTGCCGCAGGGTTAAGGGGAACACACTTACATAGCTCTCTCTCCTTGTGGCTATAATCTCCCTGCAGGTCTGTGTTCATCTCTGCGGTCTTGAACTGCTGAGAGCACCGCCAGGAATAGAATGGCAAGGGTGCGACGCATGCCTGCCGAGCCAATGGGTGAGTGGTAGTGAATAAGACATTTTACTACCTGTAAAATGGTCCAACCAGAACTAAAGATAAGCTCCCCTTGTGCTTCGCTAACAGATGAGAAAATCTGCCATCATCTCGTGAATAAATACACACTTTGAAGACACGTAGCAAAGGCTTTTATGGAATACCATTTTTAGCAAAGCAGATGTTTAAAATACTAAATTATTTCTTAAATTACTATCATTAGTAAGGCCTGGAAGAAAATATGACATTCCTTAAGGGACCGAATCTCTCAGGCGGTCGTCAGGCTGGAAAAGAAGACGAACATTCTGTACCTCCCTTTAAATTGTTTTCTTCCTCCTGAAATGAACATACTGTTGTGCAAAAGAAGTCATGGGCTTGTTTTCTTTTTCTTTTTGTTGAATCATCTGAGAGAAGCAGGGAAATGGCTTGCAGTTCGCAGGCCACTGCTGCCCAACTATACTTGGAGTTTCGGTTCCACAGGCACTGAGATCTCGGATGTGCCAGGCCCCTGGGATACTGCAGGGAGCAGAGTGTATCTACAGAGTGTATCTACAGAGTGTAGATCACACTTTCTGTGAAGAAAGTGACAGCTCCTGCAGGTAGAAATACATATGCAAAACGGGGAGAAAGGGTGACAGAAAATTGTGTTTTCCTATTCCCCAATGAAAAACTGTGATTATTAATGATTATCCTTTTGATGACATCAAAAATTCACACAAGCATTTCTGTCACACATGTAAGTGGATAAACACAAAAGCAGGACACCGAACAGGTTGAATGACTTCTGTGGTATTTGACAGACTGGGAGCTGACTCACACGGGGAAACACACTTCCGATGACTCACAAAGGTTCCTCTGATCACCAGGGTGAACCAACCAAAACAGGCAGCAATGACAATTTGTCAAAAAACAACAGGCAGCAGATCTAGCTGCCCTCAGCCTTACCGTCAGGTGCAGACAGGATGCGTAGGCACCTGGGTTTTCAAACGTCTGGCTGCTGCAGGCTCCTGCTGCCTTTGAGGACCAACCTCCTTAGGCCCCCGCGTCTGGTATTGCTCATGTTGTCCTCTTAAACAACACTCATCTGGTCAGAAGCTCCTGTAAAACCCTGCCGCTGGGATGCGTCAGCTGGTGGATTTAGATGTTAATTCACAATCTATGTCTCCTCGTGGCTCCGTAGAGAATCATGGATATTCTAGTCCTCCTAGTGTGCCTCGGGTTGCCCAGGTACCAGAACTGCTATGACACAGCTGTGTTTCTTATAGCGTCTATTCTTTGAGCCTTAGCGGTTCTTGTGGATAAGGGTCATCTTTTCAGGCTGCTCTGATTTGGAAGCTGGACTGTTAGTGAACTCTTGCCACACCCAAGCCTCAGTCTCCTCATCTGTAAAATGGAGATGAAAAGCGCCTTCCTTACAAAATTGTGTGATATGCAAGAAAGCCACCAAATGCATGGCCAGGTGAATTTCAGTACAAGCTCTGTTGGCACATGTGAAATTTCAGGACTAAAATGCACTGCTCAGCCATTCAAGAGGCTGGACAGATAGTCTGGTTTTAACCAATTTCAGGCACTCATTTTGTATTGAAAGCTGTACGTCCATAACCAATTTCACATCCCTATTTTAGAACCTGTAAGTTAAGACACCACAAGTTTGGCCTTCCCTTGGTATACATGTTGCCGTTTCATTCATTTCCTTAGACTATACAAAAGTCAGCAGCTTGGTCTCCAAACCCCTTTTGCTACTTACTAAAAGAATTTTCATTGCAACTGAGCAATTGGTCTATGAAAGAAAAAGTATTATAGCAGAACGCCCTTGACCCTCTCTTTAAAAAAGAACCAGACCACACTTGAGGAACGCCAAATGATTCTCATTAAAGTAATGAGCATACTTTCGGTGACATGCGTCTGACCGCCTTTAGTTGGCTGGACTTGTGACAGCCAGAGACCCAAAAATAACACACAGCTGGCAGTTCCTGCTCAAATGCACCCAACAAACGCATTTCACACTGCTCCAAGGATGTCCCGCCCTGGACAGGCGGGGTGTAAGGTCATATGCAAATTGCTGTGACATTAAACACACATTCTTATGACAACACTGACAGGTGGAATTTAGTACCCTGAGTTCCCCTAGCTCCTCCAGTGCAAAATTCCCTCTAACTTGAACAGATTTAGCTGATCCCTGTCCCTGCCCCATACTACAAGCAAGTTATTTTTAACTCATAACTATCACTGAGAAGTATTTTCTTTGAAAAAAAAAAAAGCTTTCAGAAAGAGAAACTATGAAAACAACAAAATGCCATTGCATTTCAGTGAGAAATGCAAAGCCGTAAATGAATGTCACTGTGGTTTGGAAGCTGCAGTGCCCTCCATATGCATCTAGTTTTTCACAACCCTTTCTATAATGTCCCCAAACAGTCCTAGGAAGAGACAGACACAGGCCAGATTTCTGCCATGGGTGCCTTTGAAAATGTCATCTTCCACATTTTCTACAGAATATGGTCCTTTGCAGTGTCTAAGTTCAGTAACTAGTAACTAGCCATATGCAAGTCATTGTGTCGTTTTACACTTTTACTCCAGGGGACACTTTCCCCACACCTGGAAGTGAGCTGGGTGAGCTATGGTCCATGTCCCCAAACACAGCATTTGGTAGAAGAGACACGTGGACTTAACCAAGTAAAAGACGGCAACTTAGGAGATTTCATGACGATAATGACAATAACTACTGTTGGCACTGGCTCTGAGATGCACTTTACATATCTTATCTCAGTAAATCCTCATAACTTCTTCCTTTGAGGTACGTACTCCCGTATAATTATTCTTGTTTTACAGATGAAGAAAGTGTGACCAAGTTAAATGACTTATCCAACATTACACCTGTGTTTAACCTTGATGACCTGGCTCCAGCCAAAGCTACAGAAGACCTGGATTCCCTGAGTTCTACTATATACTCAGAGGTCAGTGGTGGTGGACCTATGGCATGGGAGTCATTGTTTTTATTTTAAGACAAAAGAAGTTAATGAATGAGTTGCTGTTTTCTAAACTAAAACCTTAATATTTCGGCTTTATGCAGTGTTGGCACTCGGTGATACACAGATGCATCCCGGGTTGCAGGCTGGGTCCTCGGTCCCTCAAAGATTTGCCATCTCTGTGCCAGGTGATCCTAGGCAGGCTGCTTCACTCTTCTGAGCCTACGTTTCCTCCTCTGTAGGAAGGGAGTAGCAGCCCTCAGCTTCCAGTTCTCCAGGAGTCATAGACAAGATCACATCTGCAGAGTTCTTAGCAACTGCCACCCATGAAACTACCCAGGAAGGCATTTCTTTCCTAAGACCCAGGCATGGTTCACCTTCCCTACGCGTCTCGCCAGCTGTGAAGGTGCCTCTGTCAGATGGGGGGGTCACCTCCTCCTTCCCACGCTGCTGTGTCCTTAGAGAAGTGGCACCAGGTCCACAGGTGGTGAACTGGGGGTAATGGCTCCCAGCTCAGCTCAGCTCATTACCTGCCTGCCACCCATGTGCCCAGGCCAGGCACTGTCATCTTCCGACCGCTGAGGCTCGGTGCTGAGCTCCCAGCCCCTCGGGGAAGCACAAGTGGGAAATTAAATGCCCTCCCTGCAATCTGGGCGGTCGATTTAGGGGCTGTGCAGGTTTGGCTAAGTGTGGGTGCTGCAGGACACAGCAGTCACACTGCCCACACCCACCAAGCCGTCAGGCCCTTGCTGGCCTCTAACCCTCCAAGCATCCACCAGCCCCGTACGCTCAGCCTGAAGCTGGAACTCTCACACTTCACCGTCACTGACTCAAATGCTCAGTGAGGGTCCAGCTTCTGCTCACAGTCTTTGCCACCTCAAGCCAGCGTCTGCTGTGAAGGCAAGCTCTACGCCGCAGTCTCTGTCTCGAGGGCCCCCCATATCCAAAGGCATCCTAGTGGAAACCACATGTTTGAAAAACTTCAGCTTTTGATTACAGAGGAAATCTAAAGCACTCAATAATATTTGAGAAGAAAACAGAATTAAGTAGTCATCATGTGTTGCTGCTGTTGTCCTAGTGGATATGGAACCCAGGGCCTTTGAACTGAGCTACATCTCACCCCTTTTAAAATGTTTTGTTTTGAGACAGGCTCTTCCTAAGTCATTTCAGTTCCCTGGGCTGGGTTCTAACTTGTGATCCTCCTGTCTCAGCCTCCCACAATGCTGGGATTACATATAGGCACCACAACCCCCAACTGGGATGTAGATATCTTTAGGGAACTAAAGTTTCCATTTCAAATAAGTAATTAGTGTAACATATGACTTTAAATCAAGAGATATATGGTAATAATTTCAAAAGCCAAAAAGACAAGGACTGCTTGTGCTTGAATTTTAAATGGCAAAAAAACCTTCCACCAACTTTGATCCACTTAACCCCTTATAGTAATCAGCTATTAATGCAATCATTCTGTGTAACAGACAAAAAAACCTCAAGACACTTAACAAGAAAGGTGCATTTCTTGCTAACACAACTGTGGGGCAACTGGAATGCATGTTCCATGTGTCACATGCCAGGACACTTGTCACTCAAGGACCACCAGCTAGGGGCCAAGCCTTCAGGCAAATACAGACACCATATTCTGTTCACATCCCATTTACTGTATCCCATCAGACGAAGCAAGTCACAGGCCAAACCCAACACTGAGAACTGGAAAAGCATACATCTCTCACCAAGAGGCCTGGCAAGGGTGTGAGTGCATGATACTGCTACAGAGGAGGGTAGCCCGTTACTAGTAAGCCAGTCCCCCACACTTTCTGCCCTGTAAGGCAGGCATTACTGGCACCCTTTGTTTCTGACACGAGTAAATGGAGCCTCAGGAATTTGTCATTCGCCAAGATAAGGCAGACAGTACCCTGCTCTAGCAGCCTTTGAATCTTCTAGCTCCGGCCCCTTGTGGCTTCTACAAAATGTAGCTGACTTGTCACCAGCATCCATCGCTAATGATCACACCCCCAGGGCTGCTACCTTGCAGATACTAACTCCCCAGAACATGAGGCCCAACACTGTCTCCTCTCTCTGCATGACCACGGGTTTAACATTCGTCTGGGGCGTTCTGCAGTGTTCTTACAAGGTATTTTTACTGTTTCTACCCTCATTATTTATGGTGGGAAACCTTAATTAGAAAACTCTGGCTACTTGAAAACAGACTTTAATAAAAGCATCTCCTTCCCTCTCCAACACATAGCCCCGCAGGGCCCCGTTTCCCTGTCTGCCCTGAGCCTCAAGTGGAGCCGGAGGAGCTGCGGGCGAATCACCGCAGGGACCCTGGGTTGAAGTGTCCTGAGAGAGCGATGAAAGGCCAAGAGCCACCCTGTGCCACCGCCCGGGGTCCGTTCACCCATTCAAGTAAGAAACAGCTGCTGACAGCTGACTCTGGGCCTGGTAGGGCGCTGGAATAAGAGGACCGGCCTCATGGAATTGTGGTCTCAGAGCACTGAGCGTTACCAAAAACAAAGGGAAAACACTGCGCGTTCGCGTTCACGTTCGCAGTGTGTGCTGGGTGTTGAGACGAAACCTGGGCCTGCACGCAAGGCCCTCGGTCGCTTCCTCTGCAGGCCAGGGCAACCTCAGTGACCTGCAGTGCCCCAGGAGGGCAGCTCAATCAACCGGCGAGGCCGGGCGCCGCTCCGCGCCGCAGGACTGGCCGCCAGTCTGGGCCCCTCTTCTCGCTGTCACCGAAATGAAAACAAAACTTGGGACCTGGGGTTTCCGGTACAGGGCTCGGAGCCCAGAAGCCGCGAACACGCGGGGCTGCGGGAGGGGGAGGGCGACGGCGGCGGGAAGCCGGGCGACCCCGGGCGCCGCGCCGCTGCCTGGTCCTCCCCGCCCAGCCCTGGGCCCGGGCTCCCGCGCCACCCGGGCCAGGCCGCCGGCTTGGTGACAGCTCAGGGCGCGCCCGGAGGGACTGGGCCTCCCCGGCCCGCGGCGCGCCAGCTCCCCTCCCCCGGCCGGCGCGGCCTGGGCGGCCGGAGCGGGCGCCGCGCTGCGCCCCGGTCCTGCCCCTCGCCGGGAGGAGCCTCGGGGTCCGCGCGGGGCGCAGCCGGCGGGCGCGCGGCTTCAGGTTCCCTGGCGCGTTGTGCAACCGCGGGGCTGGGGGTGCGGAAAGCCAGCCGGGCCCATAAACAAAGCCACGTGGGCTCGGCGGGGGCCGGGCCAGGCGCGGGCGGCTCTTCCGGCAACAAAGCGCAGCGGCCAGGCCCGGATAAATACTGGGCCCCGCGCGGCGCCGCACTCCCCAGCGCGCCCCAGGTCCCCGCGCCCCGGCGGCGCCCGCGTCGCTGCCATGCCGTTCCTGGGGCAGGACTGGCGCTCCCCCGGGCAGAGCTGGGTGAAGACGGCGGACGGCTGGAAGCGCTTCCTGGACGAGAGGAGCAGCGGCTTCGTGAGCGACCTTAGCAGGTGAGGGCGCCCGGAATCTACCCGGGCCGGCGGGGCGGGTACGGCGGGAGGACCCCGGGTCTACGGAGGTCCCCCGAGCCCGGAGACGGGGCTCACTGCTTACAAGAGGGCCAAGGTCAGCGGCTCCAAGTGGACGGTCCCTACGGAATCCGGGCCCTGTGGGAGTCTGAGGGTCCCCAGACGTTCAGACCCGAGCACACAGCCCAGGCCCTCCCCGCCCGCGGAGACCGGAGTCGCGCAGTGTGCGCTCCTGGGCCAGAGCTGGAGGCTGCGCGCCTTGCACCGGGGCTGCGGGACGTGGAGCGCCCGGCGTGGCAGCCACAGACAGGGCGACCGCGAGGGATATGGGTCACGCACGACGAGAGCCTCCAGGCTGTGCCCACACACGGGCGGCCACGAGTGAGCAGGGAGGATGAGTAACCCAGAGGGGCCCCCCCGATGGTGCGGGGATGCAGACGCGCAGGGCGGACTGGCAGGGCGGTGGTGACGACTGAGGCTGCGAAGAGGCAGGAGGTGAGCCCCGGCCCTGCCTTCTCCGAGTTCGGAGCGCTTGCACCTGCTTCCTTGAGGGTCTTTGCCCGCAGTTTTACACCCCAGCAGACGCCTATTCCTATTGGTGCCAGCCAGCTGCAGAAAGACCACCTGGAACTGGGGTCCCACCTGAGCAGCCTTGGCACTCAGCTTCCCTGGCTCGGTGCAGACCAGTCAGTTAAATGATCCAGAATCAGTCAGCGCCCACCTGGACTCCGAAGGTCATGAAATGGGTCCGGAGGGGGCTGGCCTCGCAGAGGTCACCCTTTCCCAGTGTTTCTGCTTAAAACCACGGGCCGCTGCACCCTTAAATTGACTTCAAGGAAGCATTTTGTAACTGGGCCAGGTTCCCACCGACTGAGATTTACCAGTGGTTGTTTGGATGGAAGCTTGGCAATAAATTATAAGAAAAATATCAAGAAAATGTGGTTATTTTGGCAGCCTAACTTCCAAGCCTATTTGTTTGTGATTTGTAATGCATCGGATTCCTTTTGTCTCTCAATGAAGAGAAACAGATTATATAATGCCAGGGGCTGTCAGGAAAGACAAGAGCACATTAACCTTTCTGTTTGAAGAGAGGCTCCCAGGGAGTCCTGTGGGGCTTGGGAGCACTATGAAGAAATCTGATTCACAGAAAATCAGATCATTCATTTACAGGAAAATTAAAAGGCCACCTGTTATCACCATACTGTCTTCTAGGGACTAGTTACCAATTATGTCTAAGTTGTTCTCGCTCAACTAAGTGGGGAGGGGTAGAGGTGGAAGCTTCCTTCTCCCATCCTTATTGCTAAGGACCAGTGGGCTAGTACTTGGCTACTCTTTTTCTCTAAAAGCTCGGGTATTCTCTAGAAAGGTACGCAGGGATCCAGGCGGCTGTGTGCCGGTGGCGCTGGACAGGACCGCAGGCTGGCAGTCAGTTGCACGCAGCAGGGGAGGGTTTATAACAAGTCTCTGCACCTAACTGTCCCTCCTCACTGTTCCGGAGATGCGCTGGCCTCGCTCTCCACAGTATGGAAGACGTGCGGGTCCTTGAGACCTGCCCAGAGGCTTAGACGAGGCTGGGCTGAGATGACTCCCCAGCCTGTCCCCTGCCTGGGACTCCTTGCCTTCCTGCCCTTTCACACCTGAGCCAGAGCTGGCACAGTCAGCAGGCATCGTGACCGGTGCAGTGACCACCTGTGGCTCCCTGATGAGTCACGGTTTAGGAATCATTCTGTAATCTCCTAAGCAGAGCAGCTGGCTGTTTGTTTGCTGGGTATTTTTTTCCCCAGCAGTTGTAAACAATCCCTTCCTTACTTAGCAGGAGGAGTCTGCCAACTTCTTTACAGCAGTTGGCCTTCTGCGGTCTGGGCATGTAATCTCAGATAGCCCCACTGTTTTGCTCTCGGGTTTCTCTGTGATGTCAGGTTTGGGCTGAGTGCCTGGCTGCATAGGTGAGCTTGAATGTCCTCGCCTGTTCTGAGACAAAGGACCTCTCTTAAGGAAAGAGACCGGAGCAGGCCTGGGAAGGGGACCCCAGAGGCTTAACATGCCTCCACAGACCATGTATATCTGCACTGCCCAACACATGCAAGGGATGAGGGGCACACTGGGTGGTCCCCAGTTTACCTGCATAGCACACTGCTGGACTCTGTGGCCATCCTCCTCATGGCCCAGGGCCCTGGGAGAACATTTCAAATCCTGCACAACCCAGGGCCCCCTGAGACCATGGGAGGCTTGCACATGAGCTTTAAGGCCCTTCTCAACAAGCTGCCACCTCACAGGACAGAAGAGGAACAGCAAGTGTAAAGTTTGGTGAGGTGGAATGTAGGGGTTGAACAGAGCCTGAGCTGGAGTGTCCAAGGAAGCCTGGGGGAAGTGGTGGTTGAGGTAGCCTGCACTGCCCTCCTCTAGCGCCATCCCCAGGAGGAGGAATCCCAGTGCTCTCTTCTGAGCCCTGGCCGCTGCAGCTGCAAACACACTCAAGATGTTTTACCCTGCGGCTGCAGCTGGACCAGGAAGCAGGAAGTGTGCCTTGGTGCCTCGGGTAAAAACAGTCATTAAGATTTTTGAGTGCTTGCTGTGTACGAGGCACTGTGTAAAGAGCTTCATGCACCCAGATGTCTGTTTTCCAGAGCGATCTGGTACAAGCTTCTGTGAGTTTGGCAATCTGAATGTGTCTTAGGGCAAATTAGCATCAAAATCTCCCTGGCCTTAATCAAGGCCACTTAACTACTCTGGGGTAGGACTTGGTTTTATTAAGTGGCATTTACTGTAAATTAAATAAGAAATGGAACTCTTTGTTTTGTTTTGTATTCTTTCCTTTATCTACTGCCAAAATGGTCTTATTTTGAAATTTTCTACCTTTTCCAAAATTGTCTTCCCGTAACCTGGCATGTGTTCTATAGTCGTGTGGGACTAGGTGGAGGAGTCTTTTGCTTATTCTAGTCCTGTGCCTATAAAAATCAAGATTAGTAAGACCTGACTACAGAATAGCAAGTTGCTGGCTGCCTGTTGAATTTATTGAATAAAGCAACCTCCTTAAGATGGTTTTGCTTAATAAAATTTAAAAAAAAATTTAATGTTATGATTCCTAACTGGTGGTGGGTTTTCTTACTAAAAATTGCAGTAGTAATTTTCCATTGGTTTTGCATTTCCTTGAAATGGACAGAATTGAACTCTGAGAACAGCCTCTAACTGAATACATTATTGCTTAAAAGAAAACATGTAAGCAGACAACGCAAATAAACCCTGTAGCCCTTCCTTCCAGGCCCTACCTCCAGAATGCCAACGCTCATACCAGGCAAGAAGTATAGGGTTTCCCTGCATTAAACCTTTTTTACATTTTGCAGTGAGAGAGCATCGCCAATTATGTAAAAGCTTCTCAAGCTTGCTTTTGAAATTAGTCACCTCGGGCTTGAAGTAGGTTATTATAACTTCTAGGTGGAGACCAAGTGCTCGGATTCCCTTGAAGAACACTTTCAATTAGAAAAGAAGATAAAATATAAACATTCATAATTTGTAAGGAACAGCTTAGTCTGTGGTCCTGGCACTGAGAAGTTTCACTGACCTTCCAGTGTGTGACTAAGATGGCTTCATTTTATGGTCCTCTGATGTGGAGTTGGTGCTGTAGGTTTTTGTTTGTAGTGTGGGAGTGGGAATATGCATGTGTGCTTTGTTTTTTTTAAATAAGCCTTTTTATGGTTGGTTGGTTTTGTTTTGATTTTTGCAGTACCAGGGATTGAACCCAGAAAGCGTTAAGCTACATCCCCAGTCCTTTTTATTTATTTTGAAATAGAATCTCACTGAGTCGCCCACACTAGCTTCAAACTTGGAGGCCTTCTCCTGCTTCAGCCTCCTGAGTAGCTGGGATTACAGTCATGGGCCACCATGCATGGCTCACATGGTATTCTTAAAAATGTTTTCTTTTTATTTTAAAGATAATAAAACTCAACAAAGCAAAACAATAAATCCAATCAAAACAAAGCAATGAAACTGCTACAGGACTTTAAAGTAGGATACTAGGAAAACAACAATGGCTACCATAGTGTATCTTGTTATCCTCACAGTAGTTGTCCATTCCATCAGATATAGCAAAACCAAAACAATACAAGAAAACCAATCAAAATAAAACATTGAATAAAGCAAAATGATTAATTGGAACAAAACAGAACAGTGAGAACAGTATTGGATTTCAAAGGCAACATAGAAGGAAATCCCCCATATTTGCTGGATTGCGTAAGTCATCCTCCCGCTAGATGCTCAGACCGCTGGCCCCAGGCCTGCAGAGTCAACCAAGCAATATAAACATTCAGTTGCTTTTTGTGCCTCAGTTGCTATCAACTCAGCCTGTCCTCCACACCAGCTGGTTGCTCACTAGGGGTGTAGGGGGTGATTCTCAGCCCGCACACCAGTGGGCTCACAGGAGGCGCTGTCTGACTTTTCTCTTCCTGGCCCCACATGGCTCGTGGATCTCACCAGAAAGGCTGGCTGGTTGGCTTGTCATTTGGCCTCCGGTGGTATTTTTTTGTACACAGAACGTTCTAGCTTTGCTTTTTAGGGCTTTGGCACATCACAGACCACTCAAGTGGCCATCCATCTTTTCTTCTTTTCCTCAGCTTTGATCAGCATTTCTTAAGTTAGACTCAGGGCCCAGAGTTCTGTTCTGCCTTTTCTGCCCCTTTCTTCACGCTGACCATGCATCAGATAACCGGTCAGTGGTTTTATAAGTCGTATCCTCATGCGAGCAGACACACACACGCTCGTGTGCTACACAAATCCTGGCCCAGCTCCTTCGCCCTTGGCTTGCCTAAGAAGGCGCTTTAGAGAAGACAGCCTGCAGTCTCCTGAGTGAAAAGGGGAAGACTAAAGCCAGCGGGAGATGAGATCAGTGGCCTTACGTGGACCTTTAATAAGGAACATTAACGAGAGCTGGACGAGCCACCAAGTGTCCCCCACGGGTCCAGAAAAGCAGCCGCAAGGACGCCGTTGGCCATTGCTGCCAGCATTTTAGGAGATGCTTACACTAAGACAGTGCTGCTTGAGAAAGCACTGTGACAGTGTGGGCCGCTGTTTCTCCATGTACACAAGGCATGCGGTAGACAGGAACAAGTGGATTTCATTTTATCCAGCAGGTGAAGGTCAAAAAACAGGTATAAATAAAATCACATTTTGGGGGGCTGAGGATGTGGCTCAGCAGCACGGGTGCCTGCCTGGCAACACCAAGGTCCTGAGTTCAATTCCTGGTACCAAAAAAAAATTTTTTTTTAATTAGCAGAAGGGCTCATATAATTAAGGGACCCTATCCTGCTGGTGCCAACAAAACCTCCCAACTTATGTTTTATCAGTTATCATTAAAAATCTGCCTTGTGTTCGTCATGGGGGTTGAAGGGTGTGGGGAACCCATCTTCCTGTTATACCAGAGTATTTCTCTTGAACCCCTTCTGTGGGAACTATGGTGAGATTCACTTAGAAGTCATATTGTGCAGAAGAATAGAACACACACTCACAGAGCTGAGGGAGATGCGCACTGGGCCAGTCTAGGTCTTCCTGTCCATCAGTGAGCCTGACCACTATACTCAGTGTCTTCTCAGCCCCTCTACACTTACGGATTCTTCATTTACTTCATTTTGGTTAATACCAAGGTCTTCATCTCCCAGTGTGGCTCCTTGGGTTAGAGAATCTAAGCAAGCAGTACCATCCATGGCACCCCCAGCATCAGTGATTGTTACAACCTAAGTTGGATTCTTGGAAACGTGATTATGTTTTAAAGATATGAGAAGAGCACGCTAGTTAAAACCAGCTTGGGTACACTATAAACAGGAGAATCGCATGGTATATAAATTGTACCTCAATAAAGCTGGTTTCAAAAAAAAAAAAAGTAGCAGTGCCATGGACCAGGCACTTTTGCAAAGTGAAGCCATTGTAGGGTGCAGTAGCACCAGGGCCTTGCCCTGCCCCCTCGCTTCTGTTTAAAGCAGCATGGCAGTGCCCCCTGGCTCTGCAGTGCTGGGTCCTGTTACAGTGCAGGCGCTGGTGGGAAACTCAGGGATGCAGGAGCCCCGTGCCTGCCTTCCATTGTAGGCAACAGCGCTCCATCCTGATACAAAAGAAAGGAGCCTGTGTCTGCGTGGACTTCTGCTGAGTGACTGTGTTGTGTGTGAGAAATATGTGGTGGGAGTTTACAGCCCAGTGAGTGATCCGCAGGAGGAGCACGCACAGAGGCGCAGCAGCTGCATCTCACCCTTTCCTGTCCTCTGCACCCACAGTTACTGCAGCAAGGAGGTGTACAACAAGGAGAACCTTTTCAACAGCCTGAACTACGATGTGGCAGCCAAGAAGAGAAAGAAGGACATACTGAACAGCAAGACCAAAACTCAGTGTAAGCTGTTTGCTTCGAACTTAAGAGGAAAGTTGTTTGAAGATAGGCAAGGCTTGGTTCTGCCGTGTTAGACACCTTTCTTAATGTTCACTGTGTCACGGGCGGAGGCACCAGGCGCTTTGCATCCAGACACCTGTGTGCGTTTCACAAGCGAGATGAGCCTGTACAGCCTTCGTGATAACTCATTCACTTGCTGGACAGGGTGTTTCTCTCCTGCTCGTCACTTGTTTTTCATGTAGGTGACATAGGTATTACAGGTGACGGGGTTGGCTCAATCCATGCCACTGTGTGCTTTGATCTGTTTTAAGGCTTTGGAAATAGATTTGTTCTTGCTTTTCTTGTATAAATATTACTAGTACTTCTAAATGCTGAATGTAAGCACTAGTAGAGTATAGAAAGTTCTATTAATAAGCATAAATTACAAATTAATTTAATCCATTTGTTCTGCATAGTTTCTCCATGTTATCTGTTCTCCTTCTTCCTCTTCCTCCTTCTCCTCCACCTCTTCCTTTTCCTCTTCTTTTTCTTCTTCTTTTTTAAGACAGGCTCTCACTAGTTCAGGCTGGCTTTTTACTCACTATTTAGCCAAAGCTGGCCTCAAATTCGTGTCGATCCTCCTGCCTCAGCATACCAAGTACTGGAATTACAGGCGCATACTACCATGCCAAGCTATCTGTTCTCTTTCTATTTTTATGGCCTTATATAAGTTTTAGATTTGGCATTTAAAACAAACTTACTTGCATGTTAGTTTGTTGGGGTTTTGTTTCTTTTGGAGTTTTGGGGGGATCTTTGTATACTAAATCTGGCTATCAGCTATTTAAAATAAATCAGATGAGGCAAATTATAGCTTCAGTATTAGAAGAAATACTGTAGAACTTGATTTCATTGCAGAAATTAAGAGTTTGAATCCTCTTATATTGTCAGAGTCTTTCTAATCTTTGTTGAAGTTTTTTAAATTTTGGAATAAATGAAAAAGACTCAAGTTTAAAATCTTGGTCATGTTACACATTTTTTTCCATGTGACACATTTTTAAAGTTACACATTTTGTTTTGTTTTACCTCTGCAGATTTCCACCAAGAAAAATGGATCTATGTTCACAAAGGCAGTACTAAAGAGGTGAGCACTAGTAAACCCTGTGGTAAGCCATCCCATTTAGCCTTAGAGGCAGGCTAGAAAGCTGGGGAGCAGTATCACTTCCAGTCCTGCTGTCTTCTCGATTGCAGCCTATGCCTGGCCAACCATAGGAGATTGGGACTACAGAGAAAGTAAAAACAAAGCTGTTGGGTGGACTCCTCAGTCTTCAGTGAGATAGTGTACGAGAAAGTGTTTTCCCAAGATTAATGGGCCCGTCTCAACTGTCTTATCATTAGCCCTGGGTTTTCCCGTAAGACAGTGCCTCCCTCTGTTCTAAGATCCGTCTGGACTAGTCACTAAGTCTGAAGGTTTCCTGTGCCCACCCAGCACGGAGCTGGGGGAAACATAGTCACTACATTTGCCTGGGATGAACCCCAGAAGTGTGCATTTTCTCTCAGCACCGGCATTCAGGTAACTAGGGCGCAAGGCAGGAGGATAGAACGGTGGGGCGTCTGTGAGCATTGGGGACAGGTTTGGAGAACATCGGAGGCCCAGAGAGGGTCAGCGATAAATCCAAAACCACTAAGAGGCTGGAACAAGCCGGGACTTTGAGCTCTACTCTCGATTCTTTGTGCAGTCACAGATAAAAGATCGTAGCTCCTTTTGCTTCTTCATGAAGCCTTAAAAAAATGCCACTTGTGATGGTCGCAGTGAAAGAAGCACTGTGAATGCCAGTCAGGTGAGGGCGTGGTTGCCACAGGTGGGCCACATCCTCCTCCCTGGAATGCATCACCGTCAGGAGCCATCCTGACCTCACACATCCTGTGAGGTATTTGCCCAGAGTAGCTCGTGCAGAGAGCATGTGTCCAAATGGTACGGGTCACGAAAGGGGACAGTTCATGGGTTGGACCCAGATCAAAGTAGCTGTGGGCTTTGCTGCCCATCTCACGGGTCCCAGGGACTCACGGTGCAGGAAAGAAACCAGTGCCCAGATCACCCAAGATGGGCATAAGCAGTCCGGTTGGGTCATTCTAGAGAACAGCTGCCGTGTGGCAGGAGTCACATGCCTGCCTCTGTTTCCCACCCAGCGCCATGGTTATTGCACGTTGGGGGAAGCTTTCAACAGACTGGACTTCTCCACTGCCATTCTGGATTCCAGAAGATTCAACTATGTAGTTCGGGTAAGTCCCAAGGGCTGAAGGTGCATCCAGATGCATGTGTTGAATTATGTGTTCAAGTTATCCGCATGTAGCTCTCTAGAAAACCTGAGAGTCCTGAGGCAAGCAGGAGAAACTCCTCCAGCCCCGCCCCCAGCCTGCTTCGGGTGTTAGATGGGTCCTGTGAGGATGGCTCCGTGAGGGACCGTAACACACGGGGCCTCTGCAAGCTGCAGAGAGCCAGTGCCGCCACTTCCAGCTTATTCTGGGTAATGGGACATGTGAGCATCATCAAGACAGAAATCCACGGAAGCGAGCTCTTGTGCACACTGGCTCGTTTCAAAACCTTCTGTGTGTGCCTGTATCCACACACACACACACACACACACACACACACCTGTCCTGTTCTTGCTCTCCTCCTCGTCCTGCTTCAGCTGACTCTGGGTGACCCCAAGGCACTCTTGGTTCAGGCCACAAGTTAGATGAGCTCAGAGCACACCAGTGTGGCTACCTCCATGACCAGTGACAGCAGCGCTCAGTCGTGGTTTACCTCATGCCCCCACCTGCCCATTGGGGCCTGTTGCTTTCCATTTTAAATCACATTTTGGAAAGTTAATAACCTTTAGCAGAATATTAATGATGAAGAGAGGAAGCTCTTTCTAGGCGAGTGACTTGTCCCCTACCCCACCTGCCCCAGACCCCCTCGAGCATTTGTGCTGATTTGTCCGGGGAGTAGCAGCTGTTTGGGTTTTAGGCTGTGAAGTAGGTAGGAATTTTCCCCATGTGGGTGTTGCTTGATTTGGTTTTTATTTTCTTGTGGGTTGTTGGGCTTCTCAGTGCCATGTCACAGTCAGATGACTGCAGAAGCTCAGCCAGAGTGATGACATTCAAGCCCCCTTGAGACCTGGCTCATACTCCTGTCATCGGGGCAGATGCAGGCAGGGCTGAGCACACTGACCTGGGAAAACCCGGCTGCCCGAAGTGGGCAGATCTGTCCCTCTCCAGCTAATCCATTCCAAACAGTGCAAAAAAGAGCCCCTCTTGGGCGAAGTGCCCACGTCGTTCAGCATGCCCCTGCCAGGTTAAGGAGGTCACCCTATCCTCCAGGGGCTGCAGACTGGTCTAGCTGGCTGGAAACAGGCCCAAGGAGATCTGGAAACCTCTGTTGCTAAGAATACAAATAGTTTCCATCTTCTGTTAGAGGAAGACACCTCAGTCTGATGTCTTGTTACAAACTGATCATCACAATGGCCTGTTTTCAGGTGTTTTTCCTTCCTGACTTTTTCTTTCAAAAGAAAGTAAATAAAGCAAAAGAACAAGGATTATAATGGCAAAAATCTATTTCATGTAATTATCACTCACCCTTTATCCTCTCAGTAAGATTACACAGTGTGCATAATTTTATTATCTTCATCTAAACAAATGGCAGTGCAGTGAATGACTTGTCTGAAGTCACAAAGCTACAAAAGACACAATGCAGGGTGAAGCCTAGACAGTTGTAGAGTCCATACTCTGAACAGTTCTGTTCTGTACAATCAAGTAAGTTCTTCACAATCAAACAGTCCTGAAGCCAGGTCCCAGCTTCACTGATTTCCAGCCCTGTCAGCCTCCGCTGCTTTGCTGAGAGTGGCTGGCCCCAGCTCCATGGGGCAGCTGTGGAAATACGGGGGTGCATTGGACATGCGCATACTTTGCAGACAAGGCTGTGCTGTGGAAGGTTAGCTACCAACCCTTGGTATTAGGTGCTCACCAAAGCTATTGTGGATTCCTCATAAAGTGCCTTTTCAGTTTAGTTGATGAAATCGTTTTTGTACCTTAAAAAATACAGCAATTAACAGGAACTAGCACATGATTAAGATTCAGCACACAAATCTTGTGCCTCCTGGTATCCAGCTGTATCATGAGCACTTTCCTGTAAAGCATCTGAAAGTCAAAGAAGCTACTGAATGCTTTCAAAATTGATAGGTTTAGAAATAGTGAAAAAATACTTCTGTTTTGGAAAGAACAGTTTTTGCCCCTTTACTGTTTGAGGACTCTATAATTTGAGAAATAATATGTTATTTTTATAGAGAACTTAAAACACTTTAATGATAGGCAGTGCGTTTTGAGGTTTTTCTTCTTAGGAACTCAGTATACTTCTCATATACTGTCCTTAACCTTAAACCAACCCTACACAGTACTACAGCTGGCCAGTGTGTTCTCCTTTTCTACTACTTTGACCTAATGATGCTTTAGTGCCCTGTGATTGCCTGGTTTTGGAAAGGAGCTAAACCAGTGGGGGAGGAAGAGTGTGGTTTAAAACTTTGTGAGGCAGAGCACATCTTTAAAATGTACTTACAGTCATGCCATCTCTCAGAAGGTGGCGTGTGGAAGTACCAGGGACGGCCAGCACGGCCATCTCAGAGTGCCGTCTTTGTGTCAGTTAACACACAGACGGCAGAGAATCAGGGAAAGGTTTCAAATGACCCTTATGTACTATTTTTAATTAGCTTCAAACTATGTACACTGGCCCTGCTCCTTTCCCTATTCACTTCCAATGAATTAAATGACAGCTTGAGCTGTGTGTTTTAAAGATGATTTAAATTGTTTAGAAGCAGTGGTTTGTGAAAAGCCACTTTCAAAAAGTTTACCTTCTGCTCAGGGCCAGAGGCGTGGTGGGGATCAGAAGGCTGCAAGTTGGTAGCCAGAAGAGGGTGGTTTGGGACTAAGAGAGCACAGAGAGGCCAGGGGACACAGTGATCTCTGGCTGCTCTTGGAATCATGTGGGGGGCGTGCTAGAGGAGTGGGGAGGCCTCCACTACAGCTTCTGGTTAAACTAGGTGGGGGTGCTACTTTCAAAATATCTGCCAGATGACCTCAGTGGATTTTCAGGTTTGTAAACTACCTTGGAAATAACTTTGAAAGCCTAAGGTGGTGTCTCACATCTGTAATCCCTGCACTCAGGGAGACTAGGGCAGGAGGATCAAAAGTTTGAGCCCAACCTGGGCAACTTAGCAACTTGGCAAGACCCTGTCTCAAAATAAAAAACTAAAAAAAGGATGGAGGATGTGCAGAGGGCCTGGGTTCAATCCCCAGTACCACAAAAACAAACAAAAAATGAGGGAAGAGTGTAGCGCCTCCCACATTCTAGCTCAAAAGTTCAGAACTTACTAGCTGTGACAACTTATGCAAATCAGTCGTTTTGCTTCTGTAAATTATGAAAAGGGCTAGCCACACCTGTGTTGAAGCATTTTTGTAAGAATGGAAAAGTGCAAAAGGAAAATAAAAGTAATAGATGTAAAAATATCACATAAGTTTCAAAACGCACTGTGACTTCTCTTTGCAAGAGGAGTAAGATGTAAGTATACGCAGCCATCTTTCCCAGGTGACCAAGACAGGTGGTCTCAAGGTGCAGGGCTGATACAGGTGGGACAGAGACTCGCCTGTTTGCAGGCCGACTTCCGGGGAGCTCAAAACTATGGTGCGGTCTTTAAATCTTTACAGTCTCCCTGGTGATGACCTGTTCCACAGGGAGTCTCTTGAGAACACTGTCTCACTAGGTGAACAACTAAGATCCACGATGAGCAGTGCCAGTTAAAAAGATCACTTACGAAGGGGATAGGGCAATAGTTAAGTGTGGGTTCTTATCCAGTACAATGTAAAAGACAGCAGCTGCAACTTGAATTCAGACTTGTGTTCTTCAAAATCTGCCACCAGCCAGTGAGGGAAATAAAGAAAAGGGATGTGACCTGGCCTTATGGGCTCCAGCAGGCCTCAGCAAGCCCTCGTGCTTATGTGGGCCACATGTGTTGTACATTTTTTCAATATTTTAGAAATTAAAAGAAATATATGTTGTAACTCATAAATGTGATGTGCAGCTCCAATTTCAGTGTCTCTGTTGGCACCCAGATACCTTGGTATTGTCTTGCTCTTTCCACAGCAAGTGGCAGGGTCGGATCAGTGACCCCTGCTGTGCCATCTCATTGGTAACTTGAGATACTGGCACGGAAGGAAGTTACCTAAGCCATGGCCATAAGACAAAGTTTGAAATTGCTGAGGCGAGGCTTGGTGGGACATGCCTGTAATCCCAGCACTCTGGGAGGCTGAGGCAGGAAAATCAAAAGTTCAAGCCCAGCCCAGCCTAGGAAACTCTTAGTGAGGCTCTATCTTCAAATAAAAAAAAAATTTGAAAAGAGCTGGGGACGTAGCTCAGTGCAAAGGCCCTGGGTTTAATTCCAACTACCAAAAAAAGAAAAAAGCTGAGATGTAGTAGAGCCAGTTGCCTATGAAAGTTTAACTTTTAAAATATTTGTTAGTACATGTTTACAGTACATTATAGTTACATTCATCATGGGAGTTTCTACAGAAGGCATCTTAAGTCTTTGCCCTTCCCTTTTCCTCTCTCCATATCCTCCCTCTCCCTCTGTTGGTCCCCTTCCTATTTGTGAAAGGTCTATTCCGTTTCCTGTTAGCTTTTATTTTTCTCTTTAAATTTTTCCTGCTTGGGGCTTCTAGTGTAAGAGGAACGTTGTGACATTGAACGTGTGTGTCAGGTGCCTGTGAAGTGTCAGCGATGGGCTCACTACAGGCATCTGAGAGGCTGCAGGGGAAGGCAGGGTCCCCGCTGGCCTTGAGCAGAACCAGGGAGACGGATGGGGCAAAGCAGAGCCCAGTGTGGTCAGAGGCCCTGGGACCAGAAGAGCGCAGTGTGCCTCGGAGTGCAGGGTCGGCTGTCTGGAGTTGTGGGCTTGGACGTGCCTGGCTCGCTGCCTTTGAATGGGACTGAGAGCCACAGAGCTGAGAGCCAGAGGTGCAGCTAACGTGATCCGAGACGAACAGCTCACAGTGAAGCGTGCAGGGCACTGTGGTGATACTGGTGAGGTGCGGGGCAGACGCGAGAGGGAGCCCGAGTGTGCTCGAGGGAGCCCAAGGCTGCCCTGTGTGACATCTCGGGGAGCAGCAGGGAGCCCCTGGGAAGAGACACAGACCAGAGCACGTGGGAAAAGTGTCTCAGACAGTTGTGGTCTCTGACATCTGGCGTTCCCAGGTGTCATCAGTTATCAGATCCTAAGTCTGTCGCTTTGCACTTTCTGATGTCGTCCCTGTGCTTCCGTGGTGAGCACTGTGCCGAACAGCGGGCACACGTTGCTGACTCATTACGGAGAGGAGGAAGCAGAGCCTGGGAACAGAGGGCTGTGCAGGGTGGCCCTGGAGGAGAGGGTATGGGGACCTCTGCATGGGCCTCTGGCTCCTGGTCCTGTGCTCTCCTTCACCGCAGCGCCCGGATGGAGAAATCAGTGCAGCCTGCTGCCCTCCTTTATGTTCCCTGAAATCCTGTCACATGCATGCAGGGGGCCAGGCCTTGACGCCAGGATGACCTGTCAGTGATGGCGGGCCTTTCAGAGCTTCCAGTGTAAAAAACAGCCCGCTGCATCCCGTGTGCTGTGGGGTCATCACTCCCACCTCTCTGGGAATTGCAGCCCCCGCCCTCCCCCTCAGCCCCGCGGCATCTCACAGAACCTGGAGCGCCACTTCCTGGCGGGAGGAAGCTCACCCACATGTGTTGATGGATCCAAAGGGCAAACAGAACTTGCAGCTCCACTCTGCCCCTCTGCAGCATGGAACGTTGCGGCCTAAACCGGCACACACATATTCGTGTTTTTTCACATCGGCACCCCAAGTCTACTTGAACATTTCCAGCAAGTTACTGCATTCCCTCCACTCCTGAAAAGCATTTTCCAAAAACGTGTTTCAGTTTAAGTTGACTGGTGGTTTGGCAAACAAAAGGCTGAATATGGCCCAATGATTCGGATTCAAAGCCAACGCCTTAGATGAAGGGTCTGCCACTGCCAAGCCCCACGGGGTTGTGATTTGCACGGACAGCCTGGCTCTCCACCAGGTTCCGGTGCCATGGTGACCTTGGAGTCACTGGATGCTGTGCACACTTGGTGGCCTTCCGCCGACATCTAGGAGTGGAGAGTTGCCACCATCCTCCTATAGGTCTCCGTGCATGGCAAATTGCTCCTAGTAAACGCTTTGGAATTCCTAAATAGGCATTTCTATGTTGCACCTCCTACCCAATGTGCCCTGGCCACTTGGGAATTCTGTGAGACTTACCAAGCTTGTCGGATGCACTTCTGGGCCCCTTTGGGAGACCAGACATGAGGACTGAGCCAGCAAGCTGTGTTGGGGCTTCGAGGAGCACTGGAGGTGGTCTTTGGAGCAGGCAGAGCTTGTGGTCCTGCTTTCTTAAAGGACAGCCAGGATGGACCAGATGGAAGCACATGGGAAGCTTTGCCCTGGCAGATGGCCTGGGCAGAAACCTGGCCACTGGAAGAAATTGAAGAAGGGAAGCAAGGATGGACTGGGCAGAGGGGACACAGTGTAATCATGGAGCAGAGGTGGGGAGAGCTGGGGCAGATAGGGGCATCGTGTGTCACCAAGCCAAGCACTGCTGCCAAGCTCGATGCCACAGGGCGCAGGGCACTGCCATGAGCATCGAGTCAGGACAAAGACAGAGAGGCAGGTTTCTCGCAGCTGAGGAGATAAGTAATTCATGCACACTTGGCCCTCTTTATTACTTTAACTCCCTCAGTTAGATGTTTTACTTACAAATAACATTTACCCAATGTGACATGCCTGAAGATTGCCAATGTTGCTGAAATTTTTCCTCTGCCAACCTGTCAGTGTTCAAGCTCAAAGGCAGGACAGAAGTTTCCAGGTTTGAAATCTTTGGTATCCATTGAGTAAATAAGGGTCTTGGAAGTATATAGCACCCAGGGTGTTATATACAGAGTAACCTCTGCCTGCCCTGGGTGCCTCATGTAACCCAGGGTTTGCTTCAGGAGAAATGCAACCTTCCTGCAGGCCCAGCTTGGGCAGAGTGTGTGAGACAGGGCTGGGGTTCCTGGGCCAGGCCCCTGGCCTGTCTGACAATGCTGGCAGATTTCCTGATGGAGCTGTAGAGCCCCACTGTCCAGCAGATAGAGGAACCTGGCATAGATTATGTTCGTAATAATATCTCATATGCTTGGGCAACAGCCTCGTGGTTAACCTCATTATGGGTTTGACCTTTTAAAACTAACAGGCAGGGAAAGCTACTGTTTTTGTTGACAGTTCTGAAGGTCTAGATCCAGGCTCCTTGCCCTGCTGGGAAGTGGGTGCCACGGGTGAGCATGGCAAGTAACTTACTCCTAGGCCTCTGTGCTACTTGCAGAGTGGCAGTTTAACCCCACACCCATGTGCACACCAGCCTGGTAGCCCAGAAGACTGATCTTTGACCTTGAGGGGGTCACCTGACCTCAGGAACTGCCTCACCCAAAGCAAGAGTAAATTCTGGTAAACTATTTCCTCTGTCCCTTCCAGCTATAAACCGTTTGATTTGTTGGGTGCCTGGCTTGGGCCAGGTGGGGGCAGACAGGACTGGCCCTGCTGTCCCAGGCAGCTCCCCAGCTATGGGCACAGGGCGTGGGAGCTGCAGTGGGGGTGGCACGAGGAGGCTTCCCTGTCCCTGCAAGAGGGACAGTCTCTCAAGCTCCAGACAGGCAATGTTTGAACAGAGACCCAAGGGACAGGACAGAGCCAGGCACATGGAGATGAGCCAGCCTCGGCATTCAGGGAGGGGTGCTCACTGACCTGTGTGTCCAGGGCAGCGGACCTTGGGGAGTGCTCCGCAGAGTCAGGCTGGGGAAGGGGGCGCCTGTCGCAGGCAACACCCAGGACTTCTCCTGAGAGCAGAGGGAAGCCATTGGAAGGTTTTAAGAAAGAAAATGATGTGAACTGGTAACGTTTTTTAAAATACGAGTACCGTGCAAGGGTTAAGGGAAGAGAAGAAACCGCTTCTTACGTGAGTCGAATGAGCCAGGGGGTCACCCCTCCCCGACTCATCTTCCTCGCATCCCTGTGAAAGGCGCCTGATGAAGATTTGCTCTGTGGCTTCTCTTGCCACTACATTTTTCTCCAGCTCATCTCCAAAACAAACGTGAGCCAAAGCCAAAGGGCAGGATGTGGCTTGAGCATGCAGTGGCCGCCGTCCCCTCCCCCCGTGGCCCGGCACCGTCAGCACCGTTCTTTCGTGCGCGGCGAGTCCTGCAGACCATGCCAGATCCTCACCCTGCCCACAGCCTCCTGCCCGCTCTCCTTTACCCTCCGTCTCTTGAAACACAGCCACCCGTTCCTGGCACATGGCTGAAACTTGCTCCACAGAAAGCAGCGTCTTCCAAAAAGGATATTTTTCTCTGTGGCTAAGAGTAAAGAATCTAATGGACTCAATCATTTTGGTAAACACACTGCTAGATACAAACCTACTCCCCTGACGGGATCTCTGGCCCAGCAGTGAGATTAAGGACTCTGCCCTCCACACTTCCCGTCCCACAGAACACTACCTGCTGGAAAAAGCAGACCTAAAGGAACAGCTGGCCTAATCCCGCTTCCTGAGCATACCTTTAGCTTTTTCTAGATACTGTTTCTCCCCTAATGTAAGAAGCCTACTGCCGTAAGATGGATAAAGAATTTCCAAACTGTTTCCCCAACACACAGCAGTACATGGTGTTAGTACCAGTTTTAGAGAAAGAATCAGGCTTACGTGAAAAGGCTTCCTTGACCTGTGGAAGTCACTGAGGTGTCAGAATATGTGTTCCCTGTTAAGTGTATATAGTGCCGCGTTCGCTAACGCTGGTGTATGAGCCAGTTGGGTGACTGCTTAACTTCTCTGAACCTCAGTATCTTCATTTGCCTCGTGGGAACCTGCTTCCCTGGGGTGTCACTGGACTGGAGGCTGTGTGTGTGCAGCGTGTGGCCCGGTCTCTGGCGCTTAGCAGACACCCAGTCTTTTTAGCAGAATGAGACCTCGTGGTAGATGCAACTAAGCGAGATATAACGGTTACGAACACCAGCCTTCACCAACGGGCCGGGAGCTCAACGTGGACAGGAAGGGGTATTAAAACTGGAAAGCATTTAGTCAACAGCACATACGATTGAAGCACAGAGGGTCTTTAAATGAGCTATTCATTTACTGTTCTCTTCCTGTAGATCATTTTATCTTTAGCATTCTCTGTGGTGAGATAAAAGCCAACAGTAATAATCCGTTGCTCAGGTTCTTGGTGCCAGGCAAGGCTGCTCCACAGCGGTTCAGGAAGCAGCTCCCTTCTCCCCTCCACACTGGAAGGGTGAGGCGGCAGCTGGACGTGGAAGCACGCGCCCTTCAACCCTGTGACCCTCGCATCTGGCCCTCCCCCTGTGCATGCAAACGGTGCGTTACTGAAACACACCCCTTTGCATATTGTCTGCTGCTGCATTGGCAGCTACAGAGCTGAGTGTCACCGCAGAAGCCATACAACCCACAGGTCTTAAGCTATTCACCATGGGCCCTTTACAGAGGTTTCCCAACCCTTGATGTGAACTTCAAACTTCACAGAAGACTGGGATTTGGAATTGATGGTGGGTGTTGATAGATTTATCTCCCCTGATTCTCCTGACCACCCCAGGAAGCAGTGGTCTTTTTACAGGATTGCCATTTGACAAATGAAGAAACAGATTAAATGACCAGAAGGAGACTTCATGAGTCTAGGGATCAGCTGTCTTTACGTCGTACTGTGTTGCCTACCATGACACTGGCACAGTGTGGACACTCAGAAATACTTTCTGAATGAATGACAGTTGTAAAGGTCACTGAGGGGAGAATCCAGGTCTCCTGTTCCACAGCTGGCAGTGGAAAAAGAGACTTTCTCTTAAGATAGGATGAAATGCAGAGTGGCTGACATGTCCTTCTGCTGTCAGTTGACAAATTTATGTCGCAGTGTCCCTCCCCCTCCCTCCTGAGCCAGAGGAGATAAGCCTGGCCAGTCCAAAGGTTTTGTGTTTCTCTTAAATGCGTTGCCATGGCCTTCAGAGCCTTTTTGTCCTTCTGATTGTGCAGTTTTAAAGGAGATTAAAACGGACACCCTTGGGAGGTGGGGGTCACCCAGACCCCGCTGGATCTCAGGCGGGGCAGAGCACCTGCCTCCTCCCACACCCTCTGCCTTCCCCAGGCACCCCACTGATGGGCCCGGGCGGGGCCAACCCCTTTCAACAGCAGCGCGGCCAGGCTTCAGTTTTCTTTCCCTTGCTTTGTGCTGGTCATGGGATGTGCCAGGTATTAATAAACTCTCCCCTTGGCCTTCTAGATTTGCTGTCAGTCAGGGAGAGAAGTGCGAGGTTTGCCCAGTCCCTGGGTGCCACTGTCACTCCTCTTGACTGTCACATGCTGGCTGGTGCAAAGGTAGACAAGATAGGCAGAGCGCGTCTGGCGTGGTCACTGTCCACGGACGTGGCCTCTGCTGGAGCTTTGATTTCATGACACTTAGTGACGCTCTGTCCACTCCTGACTGAGATCACTAGTTCCAGTCCCAGCAGACCAGTCTGGCACCTCCTCAGAGACCAGTGGCCGTGTCTGTCGAAGTGTGTGGAGATACAAACGCCAGGCAGGAAAAGGGTTTTAGTGGAGTTGGGTTTTTTGTTTTTGGGGTTTTTTTTTTTTTTCAATTTAAAGTAAAATTACACTGGGGAAATGTGGCTTGACAGGCAGCTGCAGGGCTTACAGGGACAGAGGATGTCAGCCAGCACCTTGGAAGCCAGATGCTCTGACCAGCCCAGTCTCCCTGTTCCCGGCCCTGGTTCTCCTCTGCAAGCCAGTTTTAAACTTCAGTTTGCTGCTTCCCTCAGCCCGTATTTCAGCACCCAGCACTGTTCACAGGCAGTGAATATTGACCCAAAATGAAGTTGGGCAGGAGCCTGGCCAGGTAGAAATCACTTAAGAAATTTTCCTAGGAGCAGAAATCCCAGTTTCGGCAGAAATGAAGTCTTGGTTTTCTAGTTTACTGAATGAGTTAGTTTTACTGGACCTGGTGGTTTCTGAAGAAATAAAGTATCTTCACTTTATATTAACTCTTCCGTTTACTGACCCTCTGAAAGGATGGCATGGTCCTCTTAGTTTCCGGTGCCAAGGACGTGGCTGAGTCCTCTTGATGGTTGTGGAGTATCTGTAAAGCTTAGCCGCTTGAGTCTCACTTTGCTCATCCGTGAAGTGGGTTGAGCTAGTTGATCTGAAGAGCCTTTGCAGTCTAAAGTTTCATTTTCAATAAATATGCTTTGATGTTTTTTAAATCATGCCATACCTGTGTAGGATGTTACTATGGAAGGAAAGATTGAAGAAACGATGTACCAACCTAGTTTTTAATCTTCATTTCTTTCTTTCTTTTTTTTTTTTTTTTTTGGTAGTAATAGGACTTCAGCAAAGCAACTTTTATTTGGTACCTAGTTTGGGGGTGCATTGTACATGCGTTGTCTCATTTAAAGCCCACAGCAACCTTGGGAACTCCAGGTATTATCAGTAGGTATGAAGAACTGGAACCCCCAGAAAGCAGCTGTTTTACCCACACCACAGAGCTGATAAGTGGCCTTTCCACTGAGTGTCACGAGAGATTCTAATTGGCGTGTTTGTGCACGCTGCCTAAGCGGGAGATGCTGCGAAACGAATCGCTGCTGCTTGGAAAAGGCGCACCGTGGCTGAAGCGGAGCTGTGGGACGCGTAGGAAACAGGGTGGGGTGGTGGGAAGAAGCTGCGGGAGCTCAGGACAATTCCTGTTGTCGCAAGGTGACTGGAACTCAGCAGCTCACAGGTCATAGGGGCTTGATTCTTTAGAGTACCGTCAGCATCCTTTCCTGGAGTAGGGCAGGTAGAATGGACTCGCCTTGACTGAAGTCAAAACTCTGCATGGTAAAAGAAAAGGCAATTAAATATTCAGCCCAGTTCCCGGGTTCTGGGTTACCCCCATTTGTCTTACACTTTGAGCATCTGCTTTTGACAGCCTGGTGGCCCTGCCTGCCGCTTCTCTCTCCCTGTCAGCCTGTATCTATGTGTCATGTGACTCAAAGGGAAGATTAGAGGAGAAAAACATCTCTGAATTCTAAGCTTGGCGACTTCTATTTTTATCCACAGCTGTTGGAACTGATAGCAAAGTCACAGCTCACGTCCCTGAGTGGCATCGCCCAAAAGAACTTCATGAACATTTTGGAAAAAGTGGTCCTGAAAGGTGAGCGCCCTCGTTCTCCCTCAGCCTCTTTATAGGCCGGGGGCAGGCAGATGGCTCTCCTGACAGCAGGTGTCTGGTAAGATTCAAAATGACATGAGCAGACTGAAGCGCAAAGCTCCCGCTGCACAGCAAGGGTGTCACAGTCCGACTGAGCACAGATCCCGTCCATGCCATGGCGGAGGGTGAGCCCACCGCACTCCTGTTTAGGGGGTTTGTCCCTGTCTGCTCCCTGAGTCTTGATGGGGGCACTCATCCCATCTTTGGGTGTTGAACCTTTGCATCCTAGAAAATTGAACTATTTTCAAGGTAGAAAGGATTCATAGCCTCTTTGAGCTAGAGAGAATTTTAGGTCACTGCACACACAGGGAAACTGAGCTCTGAAATACGCGATTTGCACATAATCACACAGAAATGTGCCAGACAAGGTGAGGACCTGAGCTCCTCCCTGCACTCGTGGTTTCTCCCATCCCCATCTAAGAGCTCCCGCTGCGGGGCCAAAGCAGCAGCTCCCCAGTCAGGTGAACCAGTGGCCCTGGCAGAGCAAGGGGAATAGAAAGGAGCTTTGTAGAAACCCAGGGAGAAGAGAACAAAGAGGGACCCAGATAACAGAAACCCTACCCACCAGCCTGGAGTGCAGAGGCCTGGCCAAGCACAGAACAAACACCGGTGAGAACAGAAACCCTATCCCGGAGTGGGGGCCTGAGAAACAGGAGCAGGCAGGGCGGAAGAAGAGCCCCTGTGTCACACGCGGAGTGCCAGGATCCTGACTTTCTCTTCTTCTTTCCCTCTCAGTCCTTGAAGACCAGCAGAACATTAGGCTAATCAGAGAACTGCTGCAGACCCTCTACACGTCCTTGTGCACCCTGGTCCAGCGAGTCGGCAAGTCAGTGCTGGTGGGGAACATTAACATGTGGGTGTACCGGATGGAGGCCATCCTGCACTGGCAGCAGCAGCTGAACAATATCCAGATCACCAGGGTAAGCAGGAAGGCGCCTCCTCCAAGCCACTGCTTCCGCTGCCCAGGGGCGGGACAGCCCCGCTAGCACTCGGCTCCCTGCCACCGCCTGATGGCTGATGGCAGGGTCCACTCCTCTGATGTCGTGCTTGGTCCTGGTCTGAGGGCTGGCCGGGGGGCTTCCTGATAGGGGGAGAGTGGGGAGAAGAAGTTGACGGATGGAGATCAAGATGTGTGAAAGGTGACGGCCAGCCGAGACATCATGGGCACGTCCCTCTGCCTGTTCCCTCATCGAGAACGAGTTGTCGGCAGCTTTGGGACACAGCCTTGACTACAGTTGAGCTGTAAAGGTGGTGACTTGGCAGACTGGTACTTGGAGACCTCGGGCAGTCGTGGAGAGTTCTGGGGCCCGTGTCTGGTGGTGACGGGAGAGGAAGCCCTTGACTGCAGACTGTGCTCATGCATGTAGGAAAGTGATGAGCAGGTACCAAGCAGAGGAAAAGCGCCCTGAGTTACCAGCAAAACGTGGCTGCAAGTACTGGTAGTTTCTCCTGGCTTCAAAATCTAACTCAGCCTCATTTACCTTCAGCTCTTGTCCTCTTACTAGTGAACAGGAAAACTAAGGCACACACACACAAAAAAAGTTTTTTTTTTAATGTACAGAAGATGCTGGAATAATCACTCGAGCCTCACTGATGGACAGACACACTGAGCCTCACTTACTTGGCTTCCGGGACCCAGGCTGATAAAGCTTATGGCTGTGCCCTATCACGAGAAAGTAGCAAGCAGAACCCCATTGGCCTCTTGTCAGTAGCTTTTTTCATAGTGAAGTTTTCAAAATATACACCCTTGGTTTTTTTGTTAACAACTTTCGTGCCTTGATTCCTTAAGCTCTGAAACCATGGGAATAATTAGAAACATCCAAGCTACATGACTTCCTTTGAGTCCCTTAGGCAGTGACTCCAGATCACACACACACACATGCAGGTGGCACGGAGCATAAATGCAGGTCACCTTTTAGAAACCATCTCAATGATTTGATTATTTAGGAGAATGTACCTATTATGAACAGTAACCTGATCTAGTCTAATAATTTACCTTATACCCATCTCAGGGAGAGGCCTAGTTTGACAGTATGAATTGGAGACTAAATTTCCATTCTTCTGACTCAAACACACACAGAAATACCTGTACCTTCTACCTGGTTTCTAGTGTTTTCTGTGACCTGGAGTTAATATTTCCTCTCCTAAGTCCAGGAGATTACCCAGGCATTGACACAGTGAGCAAGTCCCATTTGTCCCTGGGACATCTGCCCTGCAGCAGCCTTGGACACCATTTAGATGGCAGCGCTTGTCCTGTGTCCTCTACCATCTCATAAGAGACCCCCTTGGCCACACGCACACACGCACACATGCACGCCTTTTGCTTCCATGTGCCGACTCCCTCGAGGCCCTCTTTGGCCGCCCCCAAACGTTCTTGGCAGGTTGCGTAGCTGTCACTGTCGCCTGTCGTGGAGTGCGGCCGTGGTGGGCACAGAGGAGCCCAGTGAGGTTCCCAGCAGCACACAGCAGCTGATCCTAGGACTGAGGTGGCAAAGCCCACTTGGCCTCAGTGGTTTCCAAGCTTTGTTCCTGTCCAGCTTTCTTTCAACTCTTCATCCAGCAATCCGTCTTTCTTTGAAATAGTTTTAATCCACTGAAATCCTCTGCCGAAGAGATCAAACACCATGTCCATGCCGCCCTCCCTCCTGCCGAGCTGCTCGAGCCAAACCCAGCTGCATCGCACTCGAGCAAGGAGGCTCAGG
This sequence comes from Dolichotis patagonum, assembly GCA_004027295.1. Classification (NCBI taxonomy): domain Eukaryota; kingdom Metazoa; phylum Chordata; class Mammalia; order Rodentia; family Caviidae; genus Dolichotis; species Dolichotis patagonum. Next base: position 5,019 of record PVJX010000643.1, on the reverse strand, counting down.
GCCTCCAGGCTTTCTTGAACATCTGGCCTGGGAAAGCCACTGTTACTGTCACTATCGTCACTGCCTCAGGTTCTGTGAAATCATCTCACACACCTGCCCTTCTCTGTCACCCCCACTGGTTTATAAACTCCACAAAGGAGGACTCATATCCTCGCCTTCCCCTGACGACCGACAGCCCAAGGCAGTGAGTGCATTTTAGTCGAGTGAATTCAGGCTCCCCCACCCTGCTGCCTGCTGAAGTGCTTATTAAGGAAAATACTTGAAAAGCTCTGGATTGCGGATGGCCAGCTGCAGATTATCCAATCTCTCCATGCCTCACTTGGGAAGCAGGGACAGTGGCAGTCTGGTGTGAGAGCTCGCCAGTTAGTCCGCAGGACACAGTGAGCGGTGCCTGGCCTGTCGTAGGTTTTCTGAGTGGGTTGAGTGTCATTTCGCAGTGCTGGCGATTGAACCCAGAATCTCACTTATGCCAGGCAAATGCTCTGCCACTAAGCTCCTCCCCAGCCCCCAGGGCACCTGATCAGGGGCTGGCTTTGTGCAAATACTCCTGTAAGACCTTCTCATGTGTTAGTGAGCTCCTCTGTTGAGTAACTGTGAGGGAGGCTGATTGCTGAAATTGATTGGGCACTATGCTAAGTGCTTCCTGCATTTACCTCTGCTCCACCAAGCAACACTGGGAGATATGCATTTCCTTGTTTTATAAATGAGAAAAATTAGACTGAGCAGTTGATACAGCCGTGTCTGTAGAGGACTGACTTCAGGACCCCCCAAGGACATTAGATTCCACATTCAAGCCCCTTGTAGAGTGGCATAGTATTTGCAGTCTGTGCACATCCTGCCATATACCGTAAGCCATCGCTAGACCATGCATAATGCCCACTACACCGAAGCCCTGTGTGAATAGTTGCTTTATGGGATAATGACAAGAACACGTTGCCTGCCTGAACACTTCCAGTACAGATTCCACTTTTTTGAATACTTTCTACCCATGGTTGGTTGAATCCGAGGGTCCAGTGTAATTTTTCATCTGGGGCCGCAATACCAGTTGGACTGGCACGGCTTGGACCAGGCCTGTCCGCAGAGGCTGTGGTTCCAGCTGCTGCTGCTCCCTGCTGTCCCCGCCGCAGCCCTCCCAGGCACTGGGCTGCGCTGTTTTGAGAGCTGTGCTGGAGGCCGCAGAGCCCCGGAGAGCTGTTCACATAACTGCCCAGCTCTGCAGAGGAGAGAGTGAAGATGGAATTACTCCAGGCTGAACTGTACTTTCAAACAGATTTGAACAGTTTGACCAAAGGAAAGTTTGTTATTCCCCGGAAATAGTAAGGTGACTTTCACGGTTCTCTGTGGGCCAGAGTTCTGCCAGTATCTTCCCAGCACATAATCTTGTTTTCCTTCAAAATTTCATACCTGAATCTTTGGAACCAATTTTTATTGGCAAATGTAATTCATATACTAATGGGTGAAGGAGAAAGTTAGCAGAATTGGTTTACAGAGGGGGAAAGCAAATATAATTGCAGTGCTGTGAGCAGGGCAGTGTTTTGAAATGCGGGGGGCAGGGTAGACACAAGTGGATTGTGGCCAGCTATTTGACTGGAGGAGCAAGAGAGACGTATTTCTCTTTCACATGTTTATATTCAAAAAGAAGAAAGCATGCAAGCAGTTAACTGTTTATCAGGAGTAGAGGCTTGGCAGGGGTCTGGGTAAGGATTTTGGAAAAGTGCAATTTGAAAGTTTGACAGAGTTGAACTCTTCCAAGCAGACTTGCCTTTAATAGGAGTTAATGTAATAATTGGCCTGGGAGCTTTAACCAAAAATGTAGAGGCTTTGAAGTTCTAGAAACAAAAAACATCTCACGGCAGTTTTATTAGTTCATATGATCAGCAGCAGATGATAAATGACACGTGGGCCTAGGCCTCGCAGGTCCACAGAGTCTTGTGTGCTGTAGCAGTTCAAAGTGTGGCCTCAGAGCCTGGGGCACAAGTCAGTGACACACAGTCAGGGCACAGGCGCTTCTGATGGACAGGGGCCCAGAGCCACTGCAGGTCTGAGGTGGTTGGAGTGGAAGGGTCTTCAGTCTTCTACAGCTGGCCATTCTGGATCTCAGGAAACTGAGACCCCATCTTCCCAGGATGCCTGGGACCCGGATCTGCCGCTCGTCCTTGCAGTGTTACCCATGCCTCCCTTAGTCCCTCTCAATGACCCTTCCTTCTCCAGGCCACTTGCTGTTGCCCGTCGTCCCCCTGCATGCCAGTCTTGCCTTGTAGGAGACACAGAGACAACCGCGGGGACCGAGTGGCGTGTTGGCCCTTTGGTACACCTGCTACGGAGTTTCACTCCTTAAAAACGCAAGGGAGACTGACGCCGTTCCCAGGGCCTTTCCCCCAAGCTAAGGGAAGGGTTTTCACCCTGCATTCCTTTTTTCCTGTGACCTCTTAGAAGTGGCAGAATATTGAACTAAAAATATCAGTCATCCAAAATCAAGAACCCACCTCAAAGCAGCGGAGAATGACAAGGGTCTACAGTGCCACTGCTGAGGGCCTCGCGCTGCAGGTCGTTCTGTGGCTCCCTTGGGCCCCCTGTGCTGAGATGGAGTGTGGTGTGGAGCAGCTCGATTACCGTTCTGAGACCCGACACTAACAGCTCGTGGCCGCAGCTCCCGCAGTAGGCCACGGGGAGTCAGCCAGGGGTTCTGGGCTGGCGCGCAACACACACCACACATGTACACACACACATACCACACGCACGCACACCACACACCACACCATACATACACACCACACACATGCGCACACACACACATGCACACCACACGCAACACACACAAACACACCACACGCACACACACACACACCATACACCACACACACGCAACACACACCATACACGCACAAGTATGCACATGGCACAGGGTCTTCGTGTTCTTTTTTTGCTTTTTAATTATCTGGGTTTCATTCATTCCGCTCAGTTCATATTTATTGAGTCCCTACAGGGCCCCAAGCAGCCTTACAGAAACTAAGAGGGATGAAATAAAGATTCCTACCTTCATGGACCTTGAGTTCTAGCAGCAGTGTTCCATTCCAGGTTTCTTTTAGAAAAGGTTTGGCATAAAAAAAGAGATGTTACCAAAAGCGTCCAGAGGAGCTAGTAGGAGTTCTAAGACAGTGCAGTGAACAGGCCTAGGAGAACTGCAGAGGCAGAAAAGGCTTGTGAGAGAACCGGGTCTGCGCTGGGTCTGGGGGACAGGCGGGGACTAGCAGCACGTGTGCCTGTGTGTGTGCATGTGCACAGGTGCACCAGGTGTGTCAGTGTTGGAGGGTAAACTGGAGTGGAAGGATCTCCGCTCACAGGGACAGTGAGAACGGGGGTCCCGGAAGAGCCGGGGCCTCGGGGCAGTGAGTGAAGCCTTTGGGAAAGCAGCGCATCTTCTACCCCAGCACGAACTGAGTGAAGCGTAGGATCCAGTTTGCGCCATTTGTAGAGTCTTTTAGGGTGAAAATAAAAGGCTTTGTGGTGCCCGGGAAAACCCCATGGTGCCATGCAGGCCATGCCATACCAGGCCGACCTCTGAGTCTCAGCAGGGACCTGGCTCTGCGTGTAGGCTAAGGAGAGTCAGCTTTGACCTCCGATCAGTAAGCCAGTCTAGGGTAGAGGACCCTTGCAGGATGTCACCTGCAGAATGGCTATTCTGTGACCCCTGCTAACTGTCCTCTCCACAGCCCGCCTTCAAAGGCCTCACGTTCACCGACCTGCCCCTGTGCTTACAACTGAACATCATGCAGAGGCTGAGCGACGGCCGTGACCTGGTCAGCCTGGGCCAGGTGGCCCCCGACCTGCATGTGCTCAGCGAGGACCGGCTGCTGTGGAAGAATCTCTGCCAGTACCACTTCTCCGAGCGACAGGTCAGTGGGCCCAGCAGTCCCGCCTGAAGCTCTTCCTTCCCTGCCCACTCTCAGGGCATCATTCTCAGCGTATCTGCAGGCCACTTGCCTGGAAGGACAGTCTGAGGAGTGACAGTGAACCTTTTAGAGCTTTATAGATACCCAGCTGCAGCATGCGTGTCATAGGGTCACCATCAGCCTGAAGAGTTTCTAAGTGAAGGGGTGAGGTGGTTTCTTATTTTCAGGTAGTTTTGATTTTTAAAAAACTTTCATTCTCTTTTTTTTTTTTAATTTTATTTAAAGAGAAAAAAAAAGCAATACAGAAAAAAGGGTAGAAACAATACAAAACCTCAAAAAAAACCATATATCACTAGTTGACAAACCACATACTCCCCGAAATAGCTGTTCATGTTACAAAATTAAGGCAAACAAAGTGAACACACAGTGAAGCTTCAAACAGAAAAAAAAAAAAAGATGGAATAAAGCCAATTGAGACAATATAGTGAAACTGGCACAGAACATCACAGTAGGTCACCAGGACAACAGTAACAGGCAACATTGTATATCTCGTTGTCTTCACAAAAGTTGTTCTTCTACTAGGTAGAGCAAAATCAAAGAAATACACAACATTATAGAACACATCAACACAGTATTGAATAGAGCAACACCATTAATCAGGACAAAGCAAAACAGCGATAAAAATATCTGCCTTCAGAGATAGTAGAAGGAAACTCCCCCGACTAGCTGTACCAAATATGGTCACCTCCTAAGAGATACCCAGATCCCTGGATCCCAATTGTTAGGGGGGAGGGGTGTGTGTGGTATGTTTGATTCTAAGCCCGCGACCCGGTAGGCAGCAGGCTGGTTACTGGTTGGCTTGGCGCCCTAAGTTCCAGCATGGCGCGGATCTCAGGAAACGCTGTTGCTTCTGGTTTCCCCGCCCTGGGGTGGCCACAGCTTGCCAGACCACAGTCACTCTCCAGGGCAGCAGGCTGCTTACTGGTTAGCTCGGCGCCCTAAGTTCCAGCATGGCGCGGATCTCAGGAGACGCTCTTGCTTCTGGTTTCCCCGCCCTGGGGTGGCCGTGGCTCCCCACACAACAGTTACTCTCCAGGGCGGCAGGCTGCTTACTGGTTGGTTCGGT